>JAQMYJ010000020.1:349708-359752 GCA_030014305.1 Clarias laeviceps
CAAGCACTCTTTTTTAACTGCAGACTAATTAGCAGTTGTAATCAGATACAGGTGTTTGTTTTAGAAATGCAAAGTGCATGGTGATTCCATATAATTTTTCTCAGATTTGTGACATATTTTTTTTCCTCTGTTTGATCTTTAAAACAGTTGTCATTGACTATAGTTATCTTTCTTTGTTGTTTTTTTTAAGTGTTTTATACAGCCAGAAGTTTGGATTGTTGAGTGAAAATAGTTTTGTGGCATGTATGTGCTTCTTTTTTTTTTCTACACAATTAAATATTTGAATGAACATCTTCTGAGAGGGGTGATTCCATACTTTTTGCCAGGGGTTGTATAAAACAACTTCCATTAAGACATGGTGTGTGTGTTAAGGTTGGTGTGGAAGAACTCAAGTGTCCTGCACAGACTGCTGACTGACTTCAACCCCACTGAACACCTTTGAGACAAACTGGAGATGCAGCCAGGTGGCGTAGTGGTTAGCACTGTCACCTTCCTCTAACCGTCCAAGGGCACGCAGATTTGGCTAACTGCCGTTCCCAAATTGCCGGTGGTGTGTGAATGAGTGTGTGCGCCTTCCGACGGATTGGCACTCTGTCCAGGGTGCCTCGTGCCCTAAATCTCCTGAGGTAGGCTCGAGCCGCCCCCCCCCCCCATGAGTTAGTGGAGCTGGAGCCTCCTCAACATCTGAGCTCAATAATGCTCTTGTAGCGGAAAAACAAATCCACACAGCCATGCTTCACATCTAGAGGAAAGCCTTCCCAGAAGACTGGAGCACATTAATACAGGCAAAAAGGCGATAAATTTGGAATGTGATGCTCAACAAGCACATGTTTAACGATCCACATAATTTTGACCATACAGTGTATGTATTTTGGGCCAGTTTAATTTACCTGTTTGTTACTAAGCCCTTGTGGTGGAACTGATAGAAGTGCTATAACTTAAATCATGTGATATCATATACATGGGTGTGGCCAACATGAAACTAGATTGCATGTGCCTAGATTTATTTCCCACTAGTGTACGTATCTGTCGTTGATGGGAAAAGAGTCTGATCAGCTTTAATGTAATCAGTGATATTATTTCAGGTTGAAGCCCCCTCTTACATGTCTGTCTGTCTTTCTGTACAGCAGAACTCTCTGCCTAACTTAATACAAATAACATTTTGTAATGTTGAGTATCTTACGCCTTATTTACACTAAGTTCTACTTCTTTCGTCATCAGCCAAATGTTCGGTTGTCAGAGAGTGGACCACAGATGAGAAATCGAAAAAGTAAATAGAGATGAAGCTTTCTCTTAAAACTAAGCCAGTGCATTAAAATTCACTTATACCACTTCAGTGCTGTTATTTAAAAAATGAAAATATGAACTAACCCCAGTAAAAATATTCAGTTTAGATTTTCAAATTAATATCTTTTGGTGCAGGTGTTTGTTTACATTCAGCAACTATCTTATTAGTAGCTTATTTTAAAGTGGATTATTAAATCTGCCACATAACTGATCATAACATTACTTTTACTCAACATTTTGATTTCACTTATGGGGCAGGTTAAACTTCAACCAGATATCCAAGTACTGCAAGAGTTTCATTAAATTCTGACCAGCGGTCATTAATTTGTACCCATAGTTTGACATGTGCACAGTACATTGACAAAACTTTCAGTTTATAATCTGGCACAAAACTGCTCAACATTTTTTTCATTTATGGTGTAGATTTAACTTCAGGCGAATACTGAATTACCAGAAAAGTTTCATTAAATTCTGTCCAGCCAGTATTGCATGATGCTGTGAAAATATGTGGCTTTTTCTGAGACAAGTTGTTTCGAGTCCTCCAACATAAGAAAAGATATCATTGAAAGAGTGAGTTCTGACCGATTTACAGATGAAACCTTTCTTTTATTTATATGGATTATGCAGCAGGTTAATTGGAAAAGTATAATATAATGTTTATTTTATTCTCCGTTTCTTGCAGTAGCAGCACAAGAATGATGAGCATTAGTGGTTCAATGCTAGAACCTTTGCTTGCCACCTGGAGCTCTGGAAGCAGTATCGCCTAATGCACTACTGGAGTCACATGCCAAAAGTGCAGACAGGTCAATGGAACAACTTGGACCAATATATTCATATGTAGAAGTCACTTCAACTTATTTTGCCTTTACATGTGTTGATTAATCTTTGCAAACGTACACCGATCAGCCATAACATTAAAACTCAAACCATTACACCCAATAATATGTGGGTTTCCTTGTGTTCTGAGGACAGCTCTAACCCCTTGAGGCATGACTTCCCAAGACCTGTGGGGTGGCAGATCCTTTGGGTGCTGTGCATTGTTGGGTGGGGCTTTTGTGGATCAGACTTTTTTGTCCAGCACATTCCATAGATGCGCGATCGGATTGGGATCTGGGCAATTTGTAGACTGGATCAACCCTGAATCCTAATACATAATGCGTGATAGATTTCCCTGCCACATACATTAAATCATATACCGTTATTCCTTATTTTTCAAGCCAACGTCATATTTGGAAGAAAGCATACAAGCAAGAAAACAGCAGAAACCACTTCATGAGTTTATTAGTCTTAAATGCCATGGACACCTTTTTCAATATCAAACTAGAACAGGTTAACCTTGTAAGATAAATATAGCACAATACAAAACTTGAGAAGTAAATCAAAGGACACTTTTAACCCATCAAGCCACAATACTCTAAATCCACTTGTGTAACTCCAGCACTTAAACATTCATTATAATCTCGCAGGTTCTCATCTCTTATGCTCCTAAGAAGTTTATTAATACAGTATTTATATTTGATAAGGAAACTACCTACTTTAAGGGGCAACAAAACACCAGTGTATCAGTCAGTATGCTCTACAGGTAAACATGAACTTGTGTATTGTGCAAGTTTTCTACTTACAGTTAATAAAATAGCTGCCAAGATATCAGTGGACATTGTCCACCTCATACCTAGAATTGCACCACGCCAAGACAAATATTTACATATAAAAAGAAAAGAGATCCTAAGTAACACCAAGTACATCTTGGTACTAAATTTAATTTTTTGATGATGAATTTCTGAAACCAGCAGCAAAAGACAATATTCAATCAGGCCAATTCTGCATAACAATCCAGAGAACTGGAAGATGCCTCAGCTCATACACATTTAACTCCTAGTAAAATCATCCTTCCTGTACACTCTGAATAAAATATAATGATGTCATAAATCTGCACCTAAACAAACATTTAAAAAGTAGAACTTCCAGGGTGTGTGTGTGTGTGAGTGTGAGAGAGAGAGAGCGCGAGAGAAATGACATGCTTGAGGTCTCTATAAAGCAGGTATAACTAGCCTTTGTGTTTTATACAACTATAGCACAATAGGGAAGTTACATTTCTGTGTAAGATTTTGCAACATATTATTAAATAGGTAGTGCTGACATTAAAAATAAGATGCACCATTACAGGGTGCAAAAACAGACCTGATCATTTTGGAAAGTCTGTGATGGAAAACGATGTCCCTGAATGCAAGTAGGATTAGTGTCTCTGTACAAGATACATTTTAGTTCTGGGTCAGACAAAACCAAGTTTACGAATATGCTAATTATTATTTTTTTTTATGCTCCATTTTTCCAGAATCGAGCGGGGTTGGAAAGAAATGTAATAAACTTCTTTAAAAGCTAGCTCATTGGATGTAGCTAGTAAAGGTCAATGAAAACTTAATAAAAACAACCCAAGTTGTACAAAAGCAAATAACCCATTTATTGTAAACCTATAACTAGTACAGATTTGACTGAAACACAAAATGACAGGAAAAGCAACATGTGGGTAATACAGAAAAAAATGTCCTGAAGATTGATGAATAGGCTTTTTGCTGTTTAAATCACTACACCTGCCTTGAACTGCCTCTAAAACGCGACCATCAGATCTAGAAGATCTGATTTTCAAACGCCATGATGCTTTTACAAAAACGAACTCGCAAAATAATAATTTACATTTAGTAAAAATGACAATAAAATCCACAACTCTGAAATTCAAAAGCATCCCATGCAGAAAAACAGAACAGGGTGGGGTTTTTATATAAGGAAATATCAAAACAAGTCTAAAATAAGAAGAGGGTGTGCGAGTGTGGGGGTGGGGTTGGGGGAAGATAAACAGGTATGGAAAAGGGAACCCCTCAGATCTATAGGGGACCTGATGCTGGAATGTGGAATGCATGTCCACGTGTATATTTATCTTAAAACACGTTTTCTTTCTTTCCTTTGTTTTTTAAAAGACAATAAAATAGAGCGTTGGGGCTCTGTGGTCACAAGAGGGAGTTCTCCACAAGCCACCAGTCTTTAATACAAAAGCCTGCTTAGTAATATCCTGGGTGGTACTGCTGACTCCATGGCTTCTGGTTCCAGAACTAAGGAGTTAAGAAAAGGGTCCATTTAATCAGAATGACAAGAAAATGATCAAAATATCAGTATGTAATTAACACATGGCAGATTCGGAGTTATTCTACTGGTTCATGTTGTAATGATGAACAGTTCGTCACCAATTAGCAGACTTCCTCACAACAAGCATGCTCATAAATACTTACTCCCTGCTGCCAGCTCTGATTGAAGGCTTGGGCTTTATTCATGCCAAAGTTTCCATTCCTGTTACCAAACCCACCACGGTTCTGCTGGTTTCCTCCACGTCCACGGAATTTCTAATAAAAATTAACAATCACAATCGAGTAAATGTACTGATGCGACACAAAGAATATAACCAAAAGAAGAAATATTTGCCTGTTTAGCAAATTTTAGCAAGAATTACCTGGTTGAAATTGCCCCTGCTGGGTCCACCACCGTGCCCACCACCACCACGGTTCATGTTGCCTCTGTGCATTGGCTTGCCACGGTTCATGGATCCACCTCTGTTTCCCATGCTACCCATGCCACCCCTGGCAGGAGGTCCTCTAGGTACTAAGCTCCTGTTGGGCGGTCCTCCGGGGCCCCGGCCATAGCTTCCACGGCTTGGGTAGCCGCCTCTGAAGGCAGGAGGCGGCAAAGCAACTCGGTGCGGCTGACCGAAGCCTCCACGGGGACCAGGAACTAGCAGAACACAGTTCAATATAAATCAGTATCCTGTGCTGGCTGTAGGACAAGTCCTGGGATGGAGCTGGACCTGATTGGATAAGCCTAACCAAAACCCCTACAATAGTGTCAAAACTGAACAAAAGACCCTCTCCTGGATCCTGGACTAGACATTGGATTAGACTCATTCCAGGTAGGAAGTGGATCATATGGACATTTGGTTCTGCTCTGTGGACATTAATCAGCTCAAACTCATGAATACCTAAACTAGATCCCCATGTTTGGAAAGCATTTTTGACACTTGTATGTGCAAAATGTACAAAAATGGCTTCTGTATACAGACAGTCGATGTCCTGGATAATGCCAGGCATGACCATGATAAATCACAAGAGTACCACTATATTCTATTGAGTGCATTAAACATTCAGTGTCTAGGCACATATTTAAAACAGGGATAATTATCACAGGTCAAGAAAAAAATATCTGCTTACAAGTTAAAAAGGTGATATCCTTACTTCCTCTGAAGTTTCCACGGTTCTGAAAAGATCCTCTCCCTCCTCGTGGACCTGGGCCACCACCCCTGTTGAACTGGCCTTTGCCCCCTCGGCTGCGAGCACCACCTTTCTTGGGAGTGCCTTGGTTGGCCTTCTTCTCTGGAGGCAGCGCACTCTTGCTCTCCTCTTTGTATTGCTCCAAGAGCTTGCCAGCTTCCTCCTTCTGCAGCTCCACATAGGTGACCTCTGAGAAGCAGTCACCCACTTCTGGCAATGTGTATATCCCTGTAGAGAAGGGGCATAAAACCCAGTGTCAGCCTTTTACATCAGCATTGGAAGATTGAAGGACATTGTCCATCACAAGTCAACGCAAAGCTCTTTTCATTTTAGGATACCCATTATTAGAAATAGATTAGAAGCAAAAATTAAATGCGTGGACTGCATAGATATGTTGGTTACTTTCATCCCCAATATTGCCAGTGCTTGATGGAATACGAGACTTTATTCCAAAAAAATCCAAATTCGATTATCCATGTGGAATAAAAAAAATTAATAAAAAGAAAACTTGATTGGTGTCCATGTTAAATGGCTCACCATACTGCATGTGCACATATGCACGAGCATCTCCAAGAAACACAGTTCTTAAGTGTGTATTAGAGTTTAAGTCTCAGTATTGGTGTGTGTCTGTGCCGGAGTGGCAAGATTCTCTAATGCTAATGGCTAGTCTGGCAGCACCATTCTCCAGATAATTGACGAATTGTAAACAGGGTGTGGATCTAGACTTTTCAAACCAAGCGCCAACATGGATAACTATCGCAGGTCAAGAATGAAATTAAACTTCAGAAATTTCTGAATAAGAAACCAGTATTTGGTGGAATAAGACATTGAGGTGTAGGACTCTCCAGGTCCCTGTCTAACCAGAACACTACCAGGTGTCGGGCAAAGCTGAAAATTGGACTCATCAGAAAATATCACCTTACTCCAGTCTAATTAGTCCAATTCCTGTGGTCTTTTGCAAACATTAGCCTGGCTCTTCTTTGCTTTTCACTAATGGAGTTTTTCTGGTTTTATATGACTTTAGCCGTGCTTGTAGAAGACTGTTCCGACCCATTCTTGCCATGCACTTCACCCTAGTTTGCTACTTTTGTTGAAGGTCACTTAAGGTCAGCCTATGGTTCTTGATTGGCATTTGAATAAGTTTTCCGGTCATCTCACTCATTACTGACCCATTTTTGGCCTCTTCCAGACTGTTGCTTGATCTTGTTTTTGTTTACTACCACCTTTGAAATATTAATATATCATGGATAGAATCAACCTGATGCTCACTGAATCCTTATGCCAGCCAAGGTAGGATTGAGCTTTTTTTCTTCACTTAAAACCTTTTCTTTTTCACTGTTTTTAACATGTTATTTTTTAAATTTCCAATCACCTTTGAAAGACCCTTTTTTTTTTTTTTACCATCCAACTGGTCACACTGCAAGAGAAGAGTTAATTACGGCAGTGCTTTTTTAAAAATACATTTTAATTTACAAATTACATTATAAATTTGTATCCCCTGTATACAGCAGCAAGAAAGATTGCAAACCTTCTTGATTTTTTTCTTCTTCCTGCATTAGTCATAAAATGTGATCTGAACTTTAAGTCAAGTGTATTGACAAACATGTGCCTAAAATAATTCAGATTTTTTATTTATTAGGCACACTTAACCTTCAAAATGGTAGTGAAAAAATTTAAGTGAACCCTTGGAATTAATAACTGGATGACCCCCCCTTGGTAGCAATAACCTCAACCGGTTGCTTCCTGTAGGTGTGGATCAGACCTGCACTTTATTCAGGAGAAATCTTAGCCCATTCTGCCTGGCAGAACTGCGTTAGTTCAGTCATTCTTTGGACATCATGTGTATAACCTTCAAATCATTCCATAGAATCTTAACTGGGTTGAGGTCCATGCTCCAACTTGGCCACTCCAAAAGGCAGATTTTGTTCTTGTGAAACCATTCTGTTGTGGACCTGCTCCTGGGTTTTGGGTCACTGTCCTGTTGCATCACCCAATTTCAAAGTTTCAGCTGATGTACAGACATTTCCACATCATCCAGGAACGTTCTTTTTGGTAAGCAGCAGTTTCCCTTGTGGTGTCCTGCCATGGAAACTGGTTGTTCAATGTTTTATGTACTGTAGACTCATGAACACAGATGTGTTCCAATACGGCCTTCAAATCTTTGGATGGCACTCTGGGTTGTTTCTTTACCTCACTGAGTCTTCATCATGCTCTTGGGGTCATTTGGGCACCCACTTCTTGTTAGAGTAGCCACAGTCTCACAGTGTCTCCATTTGTAGATCATTTGCCTAATTGCAGACTGGTCTCTGAAATCACTTTGTAACCCTTTCCAGCTTTATGTAAAATCAACAATTCTTGCTCATAGATTCTCTGAAAGCTCTTTTTTTTTTTGGCGAGGCATGGCTCAGAAGCATATTCTCAAGCAGAGCAAACTCCATGTTTGAAAGGTTTTTATCAAATCAGTAGCACACATCCAAACAAGACTTTAATGCTGGAAACTGATCATTTTTAAAACACATTTTTAAGAAAATGTGTGAATAAAAGATTAGACAAAGTTATGGTTATTATTTACCATCAAGTTAATTAAGGAAGATATAATTTAAAACCAATATTTAATCTAATCTTAATCTAAATAAAACAAAAAAAAAAAAAAAAAAGTATAGTTTAGATTCAGCCTTAGAATATATTAAACTCTTATAGCTTTTTTTAAAAAGACTGCAGCACCCAGAAGAACTTTGTATTTAAATGATGTACATCTAACGTGAGCTTACCCTTCATCTTCAGCACAGCATGCTCAGGGACATCCTTGCCGTCAGTTTCAGCTTTCTTCTGAGTCCTCTCCTTGTAGGCCTCATCTGTGGGCAAGACCACAACAGCCCGGCGCTGGAAGCCAGCAAACAGGCACATCTTCCTTCTCTGGGCAGCAGCAGAAACGTTGGTCTTGAACAGAGAAAGGCAGGTTAAGCAACTCTTTACATTGATAAATAAATAAATATAAATAACTTAAGCCTTCTGTTCCCACAAAAACAAATCACCAATAAGCTGCTACCTGGTCCAAAATGTAGTTCCTCTTTTTGCGAGCAGCAATCTCAATAAACTTGCCGAGGAAAAGAGGTGCACTCTGGGAGATGGCAGTGAGCTTTGCTGTGTCTTTGTTCTGTCGTTTCAAACTGTTAATCTGTCAATGGATAGAGATGTTCAGCTGTCTGCTCAACAGCTGGATAAAACAAAACTATTAAATAAATCATGGAAGAGCACTTAGAAACAGATGAAAATGCTCACCATCATCTTTTCCACAATGGTGTTAGTTCCCAGAATAGTGTATTTTCCAGGGTTCTCCTCGACATGCTTCGTCACCCATGTAGTCTTTCCTGATCCAGGAAGGCCAACCATGACTATGACCTAGAAGTGAAAAAGATTTAAAGGTGCATAACAGCAGTGATAAATTTATAAATAAGCAAAGGAGTTAATTTATGGGTTGATTGAAATTACCTCACAATCTTTTTTGGTCTCAGGCCCCTTGGGTCCACGTACTCGCTCATCCACAGAAATTTGCTGAAGAAAGGTGAAGCCCTCCGACTGAGGGAAATACGGTGTCTCCTTCTGTCCAAAGTTGAATTCTACAGCACAGTTGTGGCAGAGAACGTGGGGGAACAGAGAACGCCCTGCCAGAGCCTCCTTACTGGCTCTAAAGGCCACACCAAGATCTTTCCCATTCTTAGAATATGAAATCTCAACTTCATCTCCATCAAAATTCTGGTGTGCGTGCAGGAAAAAAAAAAAAAAAAAAAAAAAAAAGACAAAACGACGGTGGGGTGGGTGCTAGTATTTTACTAAAATAAATAGAAGTCTAAAAAAAACAGGGTAGGAGTCTCACAATAAAGCAGCCAACCACATCGTTTTCGTCAAAAGCCTCGCCGTAGTCTTCAGTCAGACAATTTGTCGTCTTCTTCCCCTTGACTGCGAAAGAATAAGAATGCTCCTCCTCACCTAGTGAGAATCAAAGACGTGTTTCACCAGCCAGATAAAGATCACGCGCTAAGGCTGCATGATTTGGAAAGAAACAGTGACATTTAAATTGTGATACTGAACTAATAATGTACCATTTTGCATTCAGGTTTATTAATTTAAGCAAACAGCAAATAAGATAAAATTATCTCATAAGAGGATGTTCGCCAATAGTTATCAACTCACTCATTGACAAACACCATGTAAGTCCTGGCTGTGTGCACATTAACTGTAATAAAGTCACAGTCGTTTTAAGATTAAAAGGGACCTGTTCCTTTCATGGCACACAAACATAAAATAGGCTTGGGAGGACTAATAATAGTAATAGCAACTGCTATTAATTTAGGTCATCTATTCATTTCAATTTTATTTGTATAGCGCTTTTAACAATTGTCATTGTTGCAAAGCAGCTTTACACAATCAAAAGAATTATTTA
>JAQMYJ010000020.1:367288-379179 GCA_030014305.1 Clarias laeviceps
TTTACACATTAAGTTTACTGAAAGTAAAAACAGTTGAAAGTCAGAGGACGTTTCTTTTTTTGCTGAGTATATATATGGTGCCCAAGTCATGTATTGTAGACTGATTGGTCTTTCCAAATTCATCCTACTGCGTGATTATAATGATTCTGAAATAAACATTATAATTGTTATAAAAATATGATAAAACGCTGACTTAATGTCCTTTCTCTAAATTTTAAGTGAAAACTTCACATGTACTATAAATGTTGAGATGCTTAAAATACTAGTTAACAAAGTCAAAAATTACTATTTAACAAATAATAAATGAATATATTATATTGTATTTGTCTTACGGGAGGTTTGTGGAGATTTCAATTTCTAAAACAGAAACAATTTATTAACAAGGAAATCAAATTAGTCTACGACAGGTGTTTGACAACAAACTGGTTCACAATGGTTGTAATATTTCCCATATCTACATGTCGTTTGGGGGCGCTATTCCTATGTGTTTATGTAGTGAAGGGCACAAGGACTCACTGTACTGTGTCGATACTTTTGAACCGCAGTTTAAACGAATCGAAATCCGACTTTGCGTCATCAGGGTGGCATCTGGTGACGTCGCGTAAACGCTACACGATTTATAATTCAGTTGCCTACATGTACATTTGTTTCATTTTGTATAGACCACATAAAATATTATTTAATTTGACTCATGCATTTGTGTGCTAGACAGACATATGTCATACTTCAAAAAGGAGGATTAACCAACCGTAATTTTTAAAGGCATGTCATAAACAAATGAATCCCCAGAACGTAATGAGAGAAAGAACTTGTTAACAATTTGTGTTTTCAATTCTAAACGACTCGTTTAAATGAATCGATTCCTTTATGAATCTCCCTCCAGCATCTCACCATGCGGTAACCAAAACAGGTCCCGAGCTTCAGGTCTCCTGACAATAACTGGGTGCCTCCCTCCTTCTGTACGGACTTGGAAAAGACAATGAAGGCAGGAAAACGGCGCTTCTTCTTTGCGTTTTTGTTTTGTTTTATGTTTATTCACGGCTAAGCAGAAGTGTATGTACAGCAAATGTATTATTTCCTATCAATTAAATAATTAGCCTAAGGCAGTTTAATTAAGTTAAGTGAAAATAAGGCGAGGCTCCGGGACTTCACCTCCGGCGACAGATCGATCAGTGGAGTGAACACTGGAGTGATTTTTGGAGCGGGTACAGAGCGCAGAACACTTTACGCACAGTTTCCGTGTTGACGCTCCCGCGGCTGCACCCACAGGCTTCTTTCGTCACTCGAATTTAATGAAACAACCTACAGGTTACGAAATGATACTTTAAAACAGATTTTTTTTTTATGTGTGTGAGTTATACAATGGGATCTTCAGAAATAGCTCGGAAACAAAGATACGTGAGTATAAAGCAACGTTTGCGCACATGTGGCGTTTAATGCGTCTTTTTGGTTGTTGGTGTTGTTTAACATAGTATAACTGCATCCAGGCATACACACGCATGTGGCTGTCTAACTTGGGTGAAATGATGATGTGATGCTGTGTATTGATCTTGTGCATGTGATGTGCCTTCAGCTCGCGCAGATCACCAGCAATAAGTCGCTCTCTCAGCCTCACTTCAGCGTCCCGCGCGCCGAGCGGCTTTCTCCAGAAGGCGCAGGAGCTTCAGGTGCTTCAGGACACGCAAAATCCTTCATCACCAAAAGCGAGAGACCGGTGACACCAGACCTGGCACGCTTGTGTGAAGAATGCGTCTCTCGTGTGCTTGTTCTCAAGGAACAAGCCCTGCGACTGCTAAAGGACGGCCACTTTTCCCCCAGCGTAAGGACATCACCGCTATACTCACTATCCTTCATTTTAACCGCTGAACCTCAGGAGACACGGCCTTGCGTCATGGCTTTGCGCACACCGACTCTCCTCACACAACAGTTTCATGTAACATGGGACTGGCACACACTTTGTAATTTAATACACATTACACGCACAAACTAGTCTCTCTCTCTCTCTCTCTCTCTCTCTCACACACACACACACACAAACGAGTTTAAATCGATTAGGCTCTGCAATAGAGCCATGACTCGCATGTCTTCCCCCTCTCCACTTCTCATTACACAGGGAAGATGGGAAATAATGGGTAGAATAAAAAAAAAAAAAACAGTTCCTACTGAGAGGATAAAATGAAAATGTAATGTTATTTAAAAGTCAAGGACGCATTTAAAGCATTTGTCTCAGTCTGGAGTATACGGTAGATTAAATGGGTTAGTGGACCACTCCTTAATGTATGCCAGTCACGCTAAAATGTCTGGACTTGCAGACTCTGTATCTTTTTGCATTCCGCTAATTATTTCTGACGTCCATTTATGGTGGAAAGGATGTGACTTTACATGCAGACTTACATGCAGACATCTTGATTTGTCACAATTATATTTTTTCTCTCTACACATAATTTGCATATAATTTCATATGCATTAAATAATAATAATAATAATAATAATAAATAATCTAAGCATTAGGCATGTATGTTAATTAGCACGTTATTATGCGACAATCATGCATTTATTATTATTATTTATTATTATTATTTTTTATTTTTTATTTTTCTTTACATCAGGATCCAAAACTCTCCATCCTTCTGTACGAGAGTTTGCGAGCGCCTGCTTGGATTGGCCTTGCTGGTTGCTGTGACGTCTGCTTCACTCACCTGAGCCAGCTCAAGCGGGAGGCCATCCACATGCTCCTAAACCAAAACCGGACCATCTGGCCCAATTCTTCCCCTGCCAGCGTCTCACCCGGCTATAATGCCTTGGGTTCTCACACTCTGCCTAGAGCCATCAGCCCTCGTTCTCCAAGCCCCAATAAGCGTCAGAAGTTCAGCAACCCCAGGACGGAAACCTGGGTCAGAGAACATGCACGATTTGAGACCCTTTGGTGTACAAATAAGGAAATTCCACCTTTGGCTGACATGGTAGGTGGCTCTGTTTAAATACATTAAATTTGTTTTTATTATTGCATTGATTGCAAAATGATTACAATATTACTATTATATACAGAGTGAGCCAGAAAATTTATACACATTTCTGGAAAAGAAAAACTTGTTAAAATATTTTAATGCTAAATTTATTGCTATATATTATCACATTATTATAATATATTATAATAATGTGATAATTTAATATACATCATACTATTTTTCTTTTTCTGAAGGATGTATAAATTATTATTATTATTATTATTATTATTATTATTTTATGTAGAACACTACAACTGAATATTTTCTTACCAGACAGGGGTCCAAGTAGAAAATTCAATCCATCTAATTGAAACAGTCCAGACCATGCTTTCTAATAATTATCCCTTACATTTCTGTGCACTTGCTAAGGACTGTGGACAGGCATCAGTAAGAACCTTTATCTGCAGTGTATGATGCAATCCCTTTACATTCTGTTATGACATGCCACTTTACTTTCACTGCATTTGTTCACTGAGGATAGCCAGGCCATGTGTGTGTGGCTTTAAATCATAAAGTAAATCACAAAAAGTAGTGCTTTAGTGATTTATTCCTGTCTTGCAATGATCATTCAAAAACATGGACTTGATCAATATCATGGTGCTATTTAATGCCTAGTGGAATATTCATACTTTCAAAGTGAAGGGCAATAAATAAAGATGAAATGGAAAGCTTATTATAGTAATGATGTTTCTGTGCAGCAGTCGCTCCTGCATTCACTCATGTAAAGTGGGCTAGAAGCTCAGTTGCATGTATGTGTAACTAAATCTTTTTTCACCCCTCCCATTTAAGAAGATGAACGCACCGTGAGAGTAGCTAAGGCCAGAGGAAAGAAAAGGCGAGCCGAGGGAGTATCAGAATGATGTATAGTACTGAAACCTCAGCACATCCATTTCAGCATCTTCTCCCTCCCAAATGAGTCACATGATCCCTCTAAGCAGTAATTGGCATTATAACATTGGCATCATTTTCTTGTTTGAAAAGCAGCCTGCTCCTGTTTTACATAGCTGGAATAAAACAGCGATGAGGCATTAAGGCAGACCATTTTCTGAATAGTGTTCTCCATCACTCGCCATGAATGTGAGTGATCCCTAATCAAGATCAAGCTGATTTGTGATTTGATCTAGAGAGACAGGCCACTGAATGGCTGAATAGAAATAAAATGAAATGAAATGAAATAAAGTCCAGTGCTTTTATAGTCTCTTAGGAATAAAGGACGATCCATCAAACAGTGGGATCAGACAAGGGGGTGGCTAGTGAACAGTACGATACGGAAAAGGACAATTTTATTGTTGTGTGTGCCAATACAATGCCAGGTGACTCAATCTGAGATGAGGATGATGAAAGATTAAAAATGGCCAAATAAATGATCAGGAAACAGTTATTTATTTACTTGGATTTATTTTCCTCTTCTTTCTCCCAATTGGGTCCCACCCAATTCCCACCCACTCTCTCCTAGTCACCAACTGCGGACAGTGAGGGCAATTACATGCTTTCTGCAAGACACCTAAAGCTAGCCAACTGTATCTTCAACCTGCTGCTCATTCTACACCACAGGGCAGCATAACAAACTCTGACAGTCCTGTCAGCTCATACATGGGCTTACAGGCACCCATTATTACCTAGTTTTGCTCTGAATGACTGGAGACCGAGTAATGACGTCCCACCTGTATTTATTCTCTAAATATAAACTGGCTCCAGCCAATGGATTTGTCAAACTGTGTTTGTGTCTGAGTACTGGAGATAAACTTTTGTTGTCATGTTTTATAATTTAAATGATTAATGTTCATCTATCAGTAAAACACAAAGAAAATTACATTTGTCTCCATCATCATCAATAAGATAGTTTCACTGTTGAGAAGCTGCTTGCTTTTGAAAGAAGCAATGCCTACTCCCTCGCTGTGAGAAACACATCTAGGTTCATCCAACCAAACACTTTCTGTAATAAGCACGTCTGAGGAAAGGGTGTGAGCTCACACTGGTTTCACACACTTCTACCTGCCAATCGTTTATTTATTCACACACCTCTACCAGCCAATCACAGTTGATGTGAGTAGATACTAGAGGTTGGAGAGTAACTGCAGCACTTTACTGCATCCACCATGCCTTTGGAGTGATGGAGGTATATTCAGATGGATGTATAAGTAGGCCATGAGTCTTCCGACAGTGCCTGTAGCCTTTAGTAGCCATTTTAAATTCATTCCAGCATTCATGACCTCATCTTACCGTATGAATAATTTTGGTGCTCTTTGTGATTTGGACTCTGCTTATCCTGTATGTAAATAGAATGACAATGTGATCAAGGCTATACCCGGTATGAGCATGACCTGCAACTCACAAAAGCATTTGCTTTATTAATAAATGTAAAATATGAAGTTGAACATTGCCATTAACAATTCATCCACACAGGCCCCATTATGACTCAGACATTCTCATTATTCTCTTTAATTAAAAATTGGAAGCATAAGTAATGTTATATTCTGTAGGGTTCTCAGGATGGACAGAAAAAGAAAAAAAATGATGAGGCCACAGTTCTCTGCCGCTTCACTGGTCCGTTGACGTTCAACACTTCCAAAGTTGCCGCAATGCTCCCTGCTGGGACCTCTGCAGCTTTCTCTTTCCTTGTCAGGTAACACAAGAGAGGATTTTACAGAGTATATATGGACAATTATTGAGAATCTGTCACAACGTAGAATTTATTGTTGATAATTTGCATTCTTTCTATTTATGTGCACTGAAATGCAATGGACTGCTGATGTGAACTCACTGACGAAATAGGGTTAATGTATTGCTTCCATTGTAAAACACCAAACCACATGTCCCTAGGGCTGTCCAGAAGTTGCACTTGACTTCAAGAAGAAGGAAGCACTGCTCTGAAAATGACTACAATCCCACAAACTTCTATGGTGTTCTCCAGAAGGATCCCCCTCCTGCACCTTTAAACCTTTTACAGACTCACAGCAAGAGCAGAGAGTTACCAGACATAGCAAAGGTACCGCTGCTTCATACTTTTTTTGTCTTTACAAAATCACTAATATTTAATCTGTACATTATTTTGCATGATTTGATTTGATCCTACATTTTCTCTTGCTTAAAACCACATAGGCCTTAAACCCACACAGCTCTTTTAATGTCCTTTTCTCTACTCCGGCCAACTCCCAAGAGCAGAAAAATTTATTCAGTTTAATTGAAGCATACACCATTTTCCCGTCTCGTAGTTAACACTAGTGGAGGATCTTCTTGAGTTTCACAGTAGACAGCTCTCACAGTAGTTGCTGGCGAACAGGCACTTAGGCTGCCAGCACCAAGAAAATCTGCTCGAGCAAATGGACTTTTAAATAATTCATCTCTCATGAACACAATTTAAAAGGACACTCAAAAAACCTGAAGATATCGTCAGTCACGGAAGAAGTGCATTCTGTATCAGACTCAAGTTTAGTCAGCTAAAGATTCAATCATATAATTCCTCAAGACAGGTCATCTCAGGTAATCAATGGGTAATCAATTTGTATCATCACATAGCTACTCAGGAGATTTTATGCTTCCAAAATCTATGATTGAACATCATATTTAGTCTTCAGACCTCTTCCAAAGAACAACAAATAACCAAAAAAAAAAAAAAAAAGCAATGGTTGGCAAGATTTCCTGCTTAAAAATGGAATGTCAGTTTACACTTTAAAATTCTGGTAGAAAAAAATATTATTACTTATTACATCAGTAAAAACCCTTTTTTACTACTAATTTCTTTAAATGATTTCCTCAAATGCTAATACAAAAACAACAACAACAACAACACGGCAATACTTTTTATGAAGGTAATATCTACAACAAACTATGGACACATCTGCACATACCCCTGTTATAATGCATGCAGAATGCAATATTAGACATTGTTATAATTACATTTAAAATTATTTCGCTTGATTTTAAACATTATAATGCATTAATAATGCATAATTGTAAACGAGAACTATAGGCAATGTTTATAACTTGTTATAATGCACACATTAGCAAAACACACTTGACAGAGTCCATTATAAGAAAATACTGGCCTCCGAGTGGCGCAGTGGTAAAGTGCTCGCCCTATCATCCGGAGATCGCTGGTTCGATTCCCGGATGCTCTCGCAGCCGGAGGTTGAGCTGATTGGCCGAGCTCTCTCAGAGGGGAGGGATGAGAGGTACTAGTGCTCCCACATTAATCACGGCTCTACAGCTCATGCAAGCGGAAGGAGCGGATAGCGCTGTCCACCGAGTGTGTTACGCCGTTCACAACGGTGCGTGAGCGAGCAGTTCAAAAAGATGCGGTTGGCTGGCGTCTGATAGTCTTCGGCCCTTCCGACTGAGTGGTAGTAGTAGTTTAATGTGGGAGCCCCCTAGTGACCGAGAGGAATTGGACACAACTAAATTAGGGAGAAAATCGGGAAAAAATCCTCCCAAAAAAAGCCTGTAACTGTGATTACAAGCTTTACTTATAAATAAAGAATTCTGTTAACAATTTATCCATAGTGCTACAAACTTATGTTCTTTTATATTTAGTTATGATGATGGATTTAATGTCTTATGAATGCATTATAAAGTATTACCGGTGTATTTGTAAATCATTACACATGTGTATTTCCATAAAAGTGTAAACTCTTGTGCAGTATTGCCAAGCTGTATTGTCATCCACAGTCCCACACATTAAAGGTGTCTGTAGTATTTCATAAGACTCTCATACATGGATGTCATGTTTCCAGGTCAAAGTTATGCTGAGGCTCAACCCGATTGTGACGGCAGACACGTCTCAGTCCCATGCCCTTAAAGTGGACCTGCTTAAGAAGCAGGTCACAGTGATGGAGCCTGCCACACAAAGTACACAGAGATCAGCAGCAAGCGCAAAGTTCACTCCAAAGACATTCACATTTGATGCTACTTTTGGCCCAGAGTCATCCCAGGTGCTAACCATGCTTCACCAACATCATGATCTTAATGCCCACTCTTTTTCTTAGTGTGGTTATTTTAACATAGTTAGCATTTGATTTTTCTATATTGCAAGTAGTCATGGGTGGGTGATGTATGGGGGAAATTAATAATTAATAATAGAAAAAAAAATGCTAACATGGTTAATTATAATTGTAATAGCAAAATTTGTCAAGATTCAACAATATAAAACAGTTGTCAAAAAGGCACTTTAAATTGACAGCAAATCCTTATGATTCCTGTAAAATATATTTCTGTATGTTTTAATTTTGCCAGTAAAATCCTTATATGAGGGGTGTTTAAATCAAACCAGAAATTGTGATGAAATTTCTGGTGAATGAAGTTCACCAGAACTTTCTACTTTGATGATTGACCAAGTTAAAGGAATTTTTACTCTCATAACTATATTCTGTTATTCTGCACAATCAAAAGTGCTGGTTTGACTTAAGCACCCCTCGTGAATACAATTGTATTATATGTTAAACCATAACCCAGTTCATCTATTCAATTCAGTATAGCTTTGCAATTCAGCTTTGAATAATGGTCATTGTCGCAAAGCAGCTTTACAGAAGCAAAAGAAAATAAGGGTGAGAGAAATGTTATTATATGTTATTATATCATTATATGTATGAATAAAAATGATCAGATTGTCCCAGATGAGCAGGCAGAGGGTGACAAGGAAAGGAAGAACTTCCTGAGATGGCAATAGGAAGTAATCTTGAGAGGAACCAGTCTCCTCATTTGGGTGATAAAGGATAGCAGAAATTGTTTTTTTGGCATCATACTGTGTGTTAGGCTGCTGGATGTCCTTAAGTTAATATGGAGTCCAGTTTGTTATTGGAGGCTTAAGTAAAAAACAGTAGGAAATTTCAGTCCTGAACTATTGACCAACAGCAGTCACAAGTCCTCAAAGAACAGCTGTCTTCATTAGCCGAGGCCAGGACCATCTTCATGGTAAATTGGAACCGTCCCCAGCCATCAAATACAATCCAAGCACACCACATTTGGGCACCATGCTACAAGATCTCCAACCAGAAGCAGGGCACTAGGAAGACAGGTGAAGAGGGCAGAGGGGGTCTGGATCACTGGCAGCTCTGGAGCAACATGTGTAGCTCGACAGAGAGAGACAGGAAAACAGAGAGGGAGAGAACAGTTAGGGATGGTCACAGACACATGATGTATAAGGTGAATGTATATTTAGTGCGGAGTGCAGTCATGGACTCCGATGGGACTAAAGATGAGGGATCCCTGAGATTTAAAGCAACCAGTCACTCCACTGTCAACAAACCTGAGTGATCAATGAGAGTGGAGAAAACAGCATCTAAACATACCAAATCAGCATAATACTCTACGTCCATGACTCCACCAGATCTGCTCCTATACCTAAGGCAAATATATTCACAAAAATGCTTGGCTAAATAAATAGGCTTTTAGTCTAGGTTTAAACACTGTCTCTGAGTCCCGAACATTTATTGGAAGACTATTCCATAACTTTGGGGCTTTGTAAGAAAAAGCTCCGCCCCCAGCTGTAGTTTTCATAATACGCGGTACTGACAAGCAGCCTGCATCCTTTGATCGAAGTAGGCGTGGCGGATCGTAAGACACTAGCAGTTCACTCAGATACTGCGGCGCGAGACTATTTAGTTTATTTATTTACTATTTACTACTATTCACTAGTAGTATTTTAAAATCAATGTGAAATTTCACAGAGAGCCAATGCAGTGCGGACAAGATAGAGGTCATGTGCTTAGATCTTCTGGTTCTAGCGAGGACTCTCGCTGCTTCATTCTGGACTAACTAAAGCTTGTTTATGCACCTAGATAAATAACCAGACAGTAACACATTAACATAATCTTAAAGTACAGATGATATGTTTTACTTTTTTCAGGTCTTTCAAAAATATTAGATCCCCCACTATGCATCTTTTGGTATTTTATAATAAACCCAATACACTGCTCTAATAGAATCATATAAAAAGAGTAAAACAGTATTTAAATACAGTATTATATATATGCTTTTGTGTAAGATGTCATAAAATTATCTGATCGTAGTGGGTCTCAGTATTAGGCAAATACAACCTCAGAAAGAAAACTACATACTTCTTTAAAACTGTTATTTATTATATAAACATATATTTATTATGTTATTTATTTATTTATTTATTTATTTATTTATTAAACTGTTATTAGGCCAAAAAGAAATAAAAAGTGGGCAATACTAAGTACCCCCTTACTGATTCCACAGGATTTAAGAGGTTGCAGCCAGCTGCTGCTAATCATCGGCCCTTGATTCACTGATCATCAGCAGGTGTGCAGACCTCTATAAAAGTAGAAGTTTTGGCTGTTTGGCTGGTAGAGCATTCAGGTGTGTGTTAATACAATACCAAGGAGGAAAGACATAAGCAATGGTCTTAGAGAAGCAATTTTAGCTGCACATAAATCATGAAAGGGTTATGAAACCATATCCAAACAATTGGAGTTCATCATTCTACACTGAGAAAGATTATTCACAAATGGAAAGTATTCATGAACAATCTTGTTGCCAATCTTCTTCACCCCAGGGTTAGACTGTGCAAAGCGCAGAGAAAAAAAACTTACTGAGCGTGTTAAATGTTAAAGTCCAAGACAGCACAATTAAAAGAAGACTGAACTAGTACTGTTCGTTTGGAAGGGTTCCCAGGAGAAACCATCTTCTGCCTAAAAAGAACATGGAAGCATGACTGAGCTTTGCAAAACTGCATTTGAACAAACCACAAAACTTCTGGAACAATGTTTTGTGGACAACTTAGGTCAAAGCACCATGTTTGGTAAACCATGCACTGTAATGCCAAGCACCATGTTTGGTAAAAAACAAACAGCATTTCAGCAGAAACACCACATACCCACTGTCAGGCATGGCGGTGGAAGGGTGATAATTTGGGCTTGTTTTGCAGTCACAGGACCTGGGCACATTTATGTCACTGAGTCGACCAGAACTCCTGTGTATACCAGAGTATTCTAGAGGCAAATGTAAGGCTGTCCCTCAGCTAAGGCTTGGTCAAAATTTGGTCATACAACAGGACAATGATCCGGCAGCACAAAGTAAATCTATATCAGAATGGCTGAAAAGTTTTGGGATGGGCTGGTTGGAGTCCAGACCTCAACCCAATTGAAATGCTGTGGTGGTACCTTAAGAGTGTTGTGCATAAGCAAATGCCCAAAAACCTCAATAAACTGAAGCAATGTTATAAAGAAGAATGGTCTAGAATTCCTCCACAATGCTTGAGAGACAAATAAAGCCATACAGAAAATGATTATTGCTGCTAAAAGTTATCACTACTAAAGGTGGATCTACAAGCTGTTGAATCATAGATGGTACTTAGTATTGCACACATGATTTTTTTCTTTTGACTTAATTTTTTTTAAGATTTAATGTTGTAAAAAAGTTGTATTGTTGTATTTGCCTGATATAAAGACCTGGTACGATCAGATAATCTTTAATTATGTTTTTACACAAACACATAGAATGAAAAGAAGGGGTACTAACTTTTGAACATGACTGTAATTCATGACTCTACTATGTGGAGTTTAATAACGGCCTACAAGTAAAGAGCTTCTTGCTTTGTACTTCAGTGCAGTTGATTAGAATAAAAAAATTTGTTAAAAAAAATATATGAATGAAGAAATAATCAGTTTCATCCTTTCACTAGGCTAAGGTCTGTGAGAAGAGTTTGTGTGAAGTTCTCCAGACTGTTATTGCTGGAGCAGATGGCTGCGTCCTAGGCTTTGGACAAACCAAAGTCGGTATGTGCAAATATGAATGCTTTATTTAAAACTGCTGCTGAAAGCTGCTATCTTCAATTCAGTTCAAATCAATTTTATTTGTATAGCGCTTTTAACAATTTACATTGTCACAAAGCAGCTTTACACAATCAAAAGAATTAAGTTT
>JAQMYJ010000020.1:395582-421654 GCA_030014305.1 Clarias laeviceps
TTTGGATTTTTACAACATTATTGTTGAAATACACAGTCCTGAAAAAGGGACGTTTCTTTTTTTGCTGAGTTTATATGGCTCTGAAACAAAAATAAGAGACCACTGGAGCATTACCAGTTTCTTATATTCTTTTTTTCTTAGTGAGGTGCATGTTTTGTTTATTTTTTTTTTAATTGCTGACAATATTTCTCCTAAATGCAAAATATGACTATTGTTATTTAGAGTGTATATTTAAAGGAAATGACAACATTGCAGCACATCAAAATAACCCAATATCATGCAGTATTTGCTGAGCTTTAATGTGGAAGATTAAAACTGGAAAGCGCAATTTAATAACAAATATTAACAATAATCCTCCGGAGCCTCCTAAATTCAAAACTAAATTCACAAACAGACAGCTCAGCTTTGCTTGATGGTTTGTGATCATCCTTCTTCCTCAGCGATCTTCCTCTTGATGACATCTCAGAATTTTTCTGGAGTAAATTGCAGTGGTCTCTTGTTTTTTTTTCCAGAGCTGTATTTTTCTTGTACCTGTGACTTCTTCTGCTAAAGTGTTACAAACAGAACTGTCTGCACCTTGGTGCAAAACAATCATCTCATTGTAATTTAATTGTTCAGAATCTAAATAAATATGTATTTATTTATTTATGTTAAAATGTCTTAGATGCCTAAATTAGCAAAACAATAAATTTAATCCAATATGTTATAAAAATATTTCTTTTTCTTATTTTCCTTCTACCTGTCTCAGTCCCTGGCTGTATTTGATGTGTAATCACTGCACCGGAGCTAGTGCTAGGCTGAGTGTCTTCTCTTTAATTTAAAAATAAGTCCAGCACTATAGCTCCTGTCTCCCTGCTCCCTTCCTACCTATATAAAAGAATCTGATTTTTTTTTTTTGTCTGTTAAAAGACTTGTGTAACTTTACAATAAATAATATTAATGTATTTTAGCATATAGTATTTTAAGTGATGATAGTTTGGCGCTATGTCTAATAGTTATTTGCAGTTCAAATGAAAAAAAAAACTTGCAAAGAAAAAACTAAATCCATTTACAGATGAAACTGCGTTTTTAGATGAAGCCGTGAATAAATCAGAAATTGTGCAACATTTCTGCTGCTTCTTCTTGAAGTGCTTTCTTATTGAGTGTCCTTTTCCTTTCTGCTCCACCTGGCCGCTTCCTCTCCATCCTAACATGTCTGTTTAAACGCTTTGCTGCTCTACGGAGTGAGCATATCGTAACAGTGCCAGTCAAGACTAACAGAATCAGATTAATGAACAGGTTCATATTGTTATTAACATGTAATTGCTCGGTCAGGTGATGGGAGCGCTCACCTGAACCGAGGTAGCTCATTAAGTTTCATTATAAACAGTCCTGTGTTTAGTTGATCGTTGTCGAGCACCTGCTTGATTAAGTTGTTGTGAATGTTCTTTGTTTTCGGCGTCAAGCCATTTCCCTTAGCTCCTGGTCTGTTCCACTCCTGATCTGTTTGGATAAGTTGTGGTGAATATTCTATGTCTTTCGTGTTTAGATCTTGTTTAGTTTAGCACCTGTTTAGTGTAGCTCCTGTTTTGTTTAACTCTTGTTATGTTAGCTCCAGTTGGTTTCTGTTTCTGTTGTGTTTTCCTTATTAAAAGACTTTATGAGTATTTCACCTCTGCGTATATGCCTCACCTCAAGCCCACACACAGCAACCCGTGACAACAGTAATCTTAGCTCAGAAAAATAAATTCAAAGGAAAACGGTTCTACTTCATGCCTGTCCCCTTAAAATGGTGTTCTTGAAAGATTACTGTGAAGAGAAGTGTTCATCCACATGGCGCACTTCTGCCAGGGAGCCAGCAAGTGGCACTACAAACTTACTAAAGTAATGGAACAAGGACTTAGAGTATCCGCCCCTGGTCTAGTCCGCATTGAAAACAACTACACTGCTGGACAAGCCAAAACACAAGCCTGACTCCAGATGTATGGAGCTCCGTACAGAACACCGCTAGACAACGGGTGCAGCTGCAGGGCTTCATGGTGTCTGCTTTGCAATGGAAATGTAAGTAGGCTTATACCATAACCATTGCGGCATGAAGGAGAGGCATTTAGTTCTGTAGTGAAATGCAGAAGAGCACACACAGGCTGTTTGACAGAGTGAAGAGACAGACTGTGAAATAAATGCAGCAGTGGTTTATGCTGCTTAGGCTGCGTAGGTAATGTTCAGAGCCTACACATAATGTATTCACATATAAGGAAGCAAAAAGAACATCTTTCACACAGGTAAAAATACATTATTTTAGCTATTTCAATTGCTAAATAACAATTTCAATAGAATTTGGAGTATGTTTATGAAGCCCAGAATAATAAATATACCCATGGCTATACCATGTTGCCTTTTATGATATAATGTAAACCGGAGTTTACTCTACTTAAGAGTTCTTAGGTCAAGCTGACTTTTACATGAACTTGTGCTCGGTCTAAGCGAAATGACTTGTTTTCATTTTCAGTACTTTTTTCTTCAGACATGTTTTGCTTTTATATATAATAAGCTTTTTTTAATGACAGGAAATAAGAATTATTCTATTATTTGTGGTACATTTCACCTATGTAGACAAACACAGAACCATATTCTTTCTTTATAGAAGAAATTTTACAGATGTGTTGGTGAGTGAGAAAGTGAAATTGTAGCTACATGAATAATGAGTGTTGTGACATACTGTATGTAGAATGATAACACTTAAGATGTAGGAATTTTCACTGATTATCTACACTACTGGGTAACAATTTCCCTATTTTCACCAATAATGTCAGTGCTAGGTCTCACCTGGATAAGGACATCTCATTTTCATGAACAGTTTAACATCATATTCAAACAAATAATTGAACTAAAATCTTAAAGAATCTGTAAACCATGACAGAGTACATATCATAGTTGACAGAAAATTTATTTACTCAATTACAAAGAGCTATTATGCATAAAATATTTCTGTGAGAGAGTGAGAGAACACTTACCACAGCGTATTTAAAATGTATGCCGCAGAGAATAATGAGATCATGTGATGTGGGTCATTTGGCAGATATTAATGACTTGATGTACGTATTTAAATTATGTAAAAGAGAAAATCTATTACAATATTATTTTTTTAGTATTTGGACTTTTGAAATAAATTACAAAATAGTTTGTTAACTCTAATGGTTTTATTCATTCCTTGCATTAGTACTCGTCACTGATGGGGAAAAAGTTTGTAGAAAAGGTTAAAACTAAAAATAAGCTGATGAGCTTTAAATCCTTAACCCTATCTGCTCCAGGGTCTCTGTATCATAGCTGACCCTGCACTTTGACCGCCGCTATGCGGGGATATGCAAGGAAAGAATTTCACTGTGCAGTAATGTATGTGTGACAAATAAAGGCTTAACTTTAATGTAATTGTGATATTATTATTTCAGGGTAAAGCCCACGTACATGTCTGCCTATAACGCCACGGTTTCAGAACATATAAGACAAACTTGCCGCAGGAAGAATAAACTTACATTGATCTGTCCATTCATCTTTGAAGGTTTAGATTTCATAGTGCACGTGCCTTGCCAAGCTATGTTGTGTCGTGGTTTCGTTTCTGTTTCTCGAGGATTTTGGCAGCTTGTAGATGCATTACAGTCGTTTCCTGCATCTGTGTCTTACGCATACTCTATCTACACACAGTAAACTATTGAATTGATTAACTCTGTTAAGTGAAGTGTGTAGACTTATATATATTATATATATATATATAGTATAAAAAGCGCTATTGTCCAAAAAGGCATTAGATGCTGTGAAGTAATCTGGCACACAACTGCTCATGTCCCTTCTACTCAACATTTTTATTTTATTTATGTTGCAGGATTAACTTCAGGCAAATACCTAACCACTGCCAAAGTTTCATTAAATTCTGTCCAGACAGTTTTATGTTTTGCGTATCTGGCTGGACAGACATAAATATAGATATACATACAAACGTACAGGCAGAAATTTTCTGAGACTTGGATTCAGGTCAATGTATGAAATATAAAGATATCATTGAAAGAGCGAGTTCTGACCAGTGTACAGACATTATTTACAGTATATAGATTTCGAAATCAAGAAACTGCTCAGCTGCCAAAGTAGACGTGACAGAAACACTCAGTTTGGAGGCATTATGACGATTCACAAGCTGAGTGACACATAGGATAGCATAATGTTCGTACAATATTATATACTTTGTAAATATATTATAAATATACTTGTTATTAACATACATGGAATGTACCCCAAATTATAGAATGATTCACAAATAAATAAATAAATAAATATATTTATTTGTGTAATATTTTATATATATATATATATATATATATTTTTTTTTTTTTTTTACCAGATCTGAACATTAAATAAGGAATAATAATCTGCTGGAATATTTTAAAGTTATGGAAGACTCCAAAACAGAAAAGGATCTAAGCCGACAGGATGACGGTGTCACTCTGTGGCCCAGCAATACAGAACCAATCGTCGGCTCTGACTTCTCTGTTTCTCATGAAAATAAGTTGATAATGACAGATACTATGGTTTGGCCAGCAGAGAAAAAACACACGATACATAACAACCAAGAAGAGATCTCCACTGTAGAAGAGGATAACACCATGAGGGTCTCTTTAGATACCAGTTCATCAGGTAAACGTAGCCTTAGGCATTCCACTTGAAGCTAAAGAGACATACATACTGTCTGTCAGCTCACTGTATGAAAAGTTAGGCTATAGGGTCAGCTTTCTTTCCTGCACATGATGTGTAGCACAATTTTTCAGCAGCAGACTTTGTCCATTTTGTGTTTTGTCCATTACAATGTTATATTTGTTTTTAAATAAGTTTAACATTAAAAGTAAATAGTAAAACATTTGAATTTTTTATATTAAACAGATAATGGAACAAGGTTGCATGCGAGTACTGTATGACTGTATGCCATGTATATTTGATACATGTATATTTTGGTATAAAATTTTCTGTACTTGCTTTTGTATATTTTGGAGCTTTCACTGTAACAACTTATGGCTACAGTTAGGGTGATAAATAACCTGTCCTGCATCTCTGAGCGTAGTCTTTTAGTTTTAGAATCAGTACCAGAACAAACTAATGAATTAACCAGGTTACATAACTTAATTTAGTTTCTTATAAGCCCCAAACAGAGTTATTTCAGGCAGACCCATTTACTTATATTAAAAATATATTTGTCATTTGATGGCTTGATGATATAAGTCTATTGACATAATGATGGTGGTGTGATTGTGCTGTAGGTAACTGTGCTCCAGGGCCCAGTCCTGCCTTTTTGGCTGCACTGAGCTCTCTGGGTGAACACACTGATCACATGCTCTTGCCTCGCTCGTTACATCAGGTGGGTTTAATTAGCTGTTAAATGTTAAATTTACTTTTTTTTTTTTTTACTACAGTACACTAAAATATACATATACAGTACAAGAATGTTAATAATAATAATAATAATAATAATAATAACAATAATAATAAGGGATGTGCAGAGCTGTGGCAACTACAGAGGAATAAAGTTGATAAGCCATACAATGAAGCTGTTGGAAAGAGTAGTGGAAGATGCAGATGCAGTATTTGCTTTGAGGATTCTGATGGGGAAGTACAGAGAAGGTAATAGGGAGTTGCATTGTGTCTTTGTGGATTTAGAGAAAGCATATGACATGGTGCTGAGAGAGGACCGTGTATGAGGAAGTCTAGAGTGGCAGAGAAGTATGTTAGAGTGGTGCAGGACATGGATGAGAGCTGTAAGACAGTGGTGAGATGTGCTGTAGGTGTGACAGAAGAGTTCAAGGTGGAAGTCGGTCTGCATCAAGGATCTCTGAGCCCCTTCTTGTTTACTCTGGTGATGGACTGATGGGGCTAGACAGGAGTCTCCATGGACTATGATGTTTGCAGATGACATTGTGGTTTATACCGAGAGCAGGGAACAGTGCTCTGTCAAAATCAAGAGAGGTGGAGGTATGTTGGAATGGTGAGGCTAAAGGGAGTAGAGGTAAAGAAGGTGCAGTACTTAGGGTCAATAGTCCAGAACAACGGAGAGTGTGGAATGGAAGTGAAGAGGTGTGTGCAGGCAGGTTAGAATGGGTGGAGAAAAGTGTCAGGTGTGTTATGTGATAGAGTGTCAACAAGAATGAAAGGAAATGTGTACAAAACAGTGGTAAGACCAGTGATGCTCTACAGCTTAGAGACATTGGCACTGAAGAAAAGACAGGAAGCAGAGCTGGAGGTAGCAGAGATGAAGATGTTGAGGTTTTCTTTGGAAGTGACAAGGATGGATCAGAATAAGTCCATGAGACATACAAGTCCATGAGACTATTTCACAAGCTTAAAAAACTTGTATGCCTTTGAAGTAACATGACTATTATCCCTGAGTGATTGTAGAATTTGCAAAATTAACAACTAAAGCTTTACTTTGACATGAAGTTACTATGGTATAGGTACAATGTTATTCTGAGTTTGAGCAGTGGTAGTATAATTTTTACTGGATAAGTAACTTATTTGCTGTTATAGTACATGTGCCACACTATTGTATACTGTAAAAATAAATAAATAGAAACAAAAGTTCATTAAAAAGTTGACAAGCTTTTTTTAAGTTTACTCAATTTTTAGAGAAATTTGCTGAAATATTTTACATAACTGTCGAC
This sequence comes from Clarias laeviceps, assembly GCA_030014305.1. Classification (NCBI taxonomy): domain Eukaryota; kingdom Metazoa; phylum Chordata; class Actinopteri; order Siluriformes; family Clariidae; genus Clarias; species Clarias laeviceps. Next base: position 402,260 of record JAQMYJ010000020.1, read on the forward strand.
ACATGTGCCCAGTTCAAAATATTAAATTAACTCAACTTGTAATTCAAATATTTCGGTCAGCTCAAATTAAATTGGTTGTGGACTCAATTATATATTTCTCTTTGGTTGACTTGGCCCAACTTTTCATCTACTCAAAAAAGTAAGTTGTCTGTAGTGATTTAAGTGACTTATAGAAAAACAAACAAATCGGCCTAACAATACCCCAACTATTAAAACACACAAAGACACAAAACAAGTTCATTATTAAACCTATCTTTGCCTTTTTATTACATAAACAATATTAAAGAAAATAAACAACAAACTTTAAACACAGAACTCTCTAACTCCGGTATAGAGCTCAACACAGGCTGTAGAGCTCAACACAACAAACTTGGAGTTGACCTAAACTGGGACGAGACAGACTAGGGACGGAACGGGTTAGTATCTAAACGGGTTATTGTCTACAGAGATAATGACCTAAACAGCTTAGTAACTATGTGGGTTAGTATCTTAATAGGTTAATGACTGAACATACAAGAATCTAAACATACAAGAGGATCAACACACAAGAAGCTAATCCTTACTAGCGGCTACACAAACAAGTGACTAAACATGCATGAGGTAACATGTGAGAGGCACACAGACATTGGAAACACACAGAACAGTACTTACACTGAACAAGAGACAAACTAACTATTACATTTAACAAAAACAGCTCCATAAATAAAAAAGCAAAACGAATATAGCAGACCTAACAAAACTAGAGCCAACTTAAAACAGACGTTACACAACAAAATGCAAACTAATACAAAACAAAATAAATGCCCACTTGACATTATTAATGCTTGACCCAGTTTCCCAGAACAAACAGCTATTTATAAATATGAGCTTCCTCGGTTCAGTTGAGCGCTCTCAGTTAGTAGTAAAACCTTGTGTTTTCAGAAACAGATATTTTCAGCGATGCAATGAAAATCATGACACTTTTTTTACTTCCCAAAACATTCCAAGTGGCAGGACGTCTGTGCCATCATTGAATCCAACTCTGAAATAATCTTTGAAAATACGCTTTGTTGCATTTGATGGTCTCAAAATGGACTACAGAATATTTATGAAGATATAATATAATATTGCACAAGCACGAGCAATGTGTGGCTGTAAAGCTGTATCCTGTAGAGCTTACTCCTAATAGAAGCATTCATATGAATTATTGACCTTTTACCTAAAGGCATTTAAATTACAGGTGAATTCAATTGCCTGGGGTTAATTTGACATCAGTCCAGAGTACATGCTCATGGCTCTAATTATATTTTGCAAAATTACAGCTATAGCAACTGCTTTTTCAATGTGCAAACTAAATTATATACTTTATACCAGATTTCTGGCCTAAAAACGATCAATTTATTCAACTGTTTTAGGATTAACACTTGAACCTGTAGGAACACTGTAGCCAAACATAATTAATTAATTATCAATTAGTAGGCATTTTGGATTTCCTTAACATGTTCTTTTTTTTTTATAGATAGCAGAAGCTTATTTTCATGAAGAGAACTGTATCCTTTTATGTCACATTGCACAAAAACACAGTATAAATTTTATTGATAGTGTGTAAATAGTAATATACATAAATCAGAATGAAAATACTGTCTGATAGTTTTTACAGTAATTTCTATAAACCAGTTTTATTTCTTATTGTTTATAGTCATAATGATGAGGCTGGAGGAAAGCTAATGAGGTTGGGGCAGTTGAGGTTTAGCATCTCTTTAAGGTTTATATATGCTTTTATTTAAAAAAAAAATTGTGCAATGGATATAAAATATAAAGCATAGAAATTACAAACTATGACCATTATTACTAGTGTTACCTTTAACTCACTGATGCTGCCAGATCAGTGGGCAGTTCAGTTCCTGCATTTGGAGAAGCTTTATCAAGAAAGACTGATTTCCAATATTGCTTCCATGCAGAAGGACTGGGGTAAGTGAGCTGGAGGTAAGAAAATGAAAGGGTTTCAGTGCTGGCACAGTAATATAATCTTGGCAGAATAGTTTATAATCTGAAATTGCTCTTTAGTAGTATTACATCATTGGGAGGTAGTGGTTAGAGGCAGTGTCGTTAGGATTCAGGGTTAGGGGTCAGGGTTATGGTTAGTGATTTAGGTTAGGGTTATGGGGCCATGATGCCATATGGTTAGGTGTTATGGATAGGGATAGATGTTGGGTATTAGGGGTTAGGTATTATGGTTAGGGTTAGAGGTTAGCAGTTATGGGTATTGGGTATTGGGGTTAGGGCTTTATGTTTGGGTTTATGGTTATGGTTAGGGTTATGGTTGGCGATTAAGGGTTAAGGTTAGGATTAGAAGTTATCCCAAACTGTGTCCTAAAAATCAAAACTGCCTTGAGGTTTAAGTCAAGTTTTCTCTTTTCCTTAGCAGTATGTACATGAATAACGTGCCAACACATATTAGCATGATTAAAAACATCAGCTTAAAATCAACACCTTTTAAATTTTTTACGTAATAGATATTACGTAATAGAACATTATGCAATAATATTATTATTGCAAAGAATAAATATAGTGGTGATTGTAGACGTTGTTGGATATGAAGTAGGACTTTCATATCCAGCTGTGTGTGTGTGTGTGTGTGTGTGTGTGTTTTCATGGTTGCATTCAGAATCCCAGGGGAAGGCTGTTTCTCAAGCAAAAAACTGTTCTTCTGTGAAGATCCACTGTACTGAGACCGAGACAAAGTGCATGAGTGCACTGAATTTCATCTGCAGAACACACCAAAGGTATTAAACCATAAAATGGTGTAGTTTTGGGTTTATTTGTAAAAGCTGAAAACAATCTGATGATGGTTTTCATTGAGCAATGTTAAGCAGTCCAGAAACACATTTTTAGGTTAAACTGAACATAAATTTGTTTGGAAGACAGGGTGAACATGGCTATCATCCCATCCCCCAAAAGATTCATGTATAGACACGAAACCACACCTTTTTAATAATGCATACCTGAATTTATGATTTTAGGCTTTTCCTTGGTTTTATATTTGTTGTCGTTTGACATTTACTGCAGAGCTACCACATCTACAACATGTCCTGCAGTGTAAATGTAATGATTAAATGTGTGGATAGCATGCCTAAACTCATACTTACTTTTTCTTCTCCAGACCTAATTGCAATGTGAAAAAGGTAAGATATAAAGATCGTCCACTCGTACAAAATGACTGAAAATAGGATGGGATCTGAGGTTTGAAGTGTGTGTGTGTGTGTGTGTGTTTGTGTGTGTGTGTATATGTTTTAATGTAAAATGTTGGCTCTGACACTGAGAAAGCAAGTGACCAAGGAGAGCATTACACTGTTCAGCAGATAAGTGCAGAAAATCCTCTTAAAATGAAGGACTGGACAGAGGACCCAGAAAAGGAAAATGGAGATGAAGAAGAGGACAGAGAGGCTCTGGGGCAAGAAGCTTTGGCAGAGGACGTGCAGGAGGAGGTGCCTGGTAGACAAAAGTTATCTGGGGAAGAAGTGACTGAGCTCATTAAAGTTGAGGAGGTAAGAGGACTCGACGTAAGTTGTGTTGTGAAGATCTCAACTTGCACACAAGAGTTGTAGAAAAAAGCTTGTAAAGTGATTTAATGTGTTAGTTTTTGTGGAGAAATTTCTGGTTAAAGATGAAGTAAAAGTCTTTGACATTCAAGCACATTATGGTGATGAGACTCATAGCTGCAGTAAAACATTTGAATGGTACAGTACAAATATTTTAAAGAAGGCTGTAGTGTAGGTGGCTCAGACTAGTGAAACGCTGGGATAAATGCATTAGTGTAGCAGGTGATTACATAGAGAAAAAAGGGAGTTTTTAATTTCATAACTGTGTTCTGTTATTATGTTTATGTTTTCAAAAGTTTTATTCTTTTTTGCAGCCTGACTATGGATGTAAACAGCTTTTAATTTCCGTAAAACAGTGACTAAACCGCCAAGCATCTTAAAGCATTTGTTAGTCTACTCAGTCTCTAAAAAATAAATATAATAATATCACCAACAGACAGCTGCAGGAATTTGTGGAAAACTTGTTGAGGGTAAGTAATGACTTGCTGATCATTTGGGTGTGGACCTCTTATATAACAGACAGGCCCTTATGAGAAAAGCAACAACGATTCACTGTTTTGGACCGAATAAAAACACATAAGCTTTTGTCAGATCACATACTTGTATGCATGTATAACTGTAAATGAGTACATATTGAGAAATACAAGGAAATAAAGTAACTTAGATATAGTAATATAAAGAGACCAGAGTGATTTACTACGGAATAGATAGATTAGTAGATACAGTAGATAGATAGATAGATAGATAGATAGATATAGATAGATAGATACTTTATTGATGCCAAAAGAAATTCTTGAATCAACAATAAAATCATTAATGACACAACTGTAATCTTATATAGATATATAAAACAGAAACACTGTTTTGCCTGCTGCTGGTGGCCAGTGTTTGAGTGGGTGTTTTAGCAGGAGTTCCTCAGGCATTGTCATCGAATGTAACAGTAGGAAGTGTCATAATCACCTTTAATGACATACTGTAAGGTCATAGAGCCGTGCCTACCTTCTCGTTATGCATATAATGTATCATTTAACATAAGCACGTTCAGCAAGAACACACATCTGACAATGTTAAGTCATTAAAAAAATCTCTGTCTGCTTAGTAATTGCTTATAAGTCTTTTTGAATAGCCTGTGAACCGTTGTGTTGTTCTGTTCACAGCTAACTAGCTTCTAACACAAGTCTGAATCTTAAATCCTTCTCTAACCTACTTTGTATGTTAAACAAGCGATTGTACACCCAAGCACTATTACATTGTAATTGTACACATTTAATGGTATTTGAGATTTAACCTCAGAACACTACACTAACTGTTGGTCGCTAACTGCCAGTCATGGTTTGTTAGTTCCACCAGTCATGGAAGGATATGTTTTGGTGGAGTAAACTAAAATAACTAGTTAAATAAATATGTAAAACATTATCTGTTGATAATAAGTAATGAGGGAAAAATTAACAGTGTATTAAAATTTAGGGTGGTCAGTTTAACAGGTCAGTATTATTAATAAAAGATATATTTGTGTGATTTGTGAAATATAACAATAACGAAGACTAAATCAATGCAAGGACAGTATATTCCATTCACAAATAATAAAATACATTTAATATGATTAAACATTGTGTCACGAAAACGCCAGGCTCCGCCCTCAGTCTACGTCCCCAATACAGACAAGGACTCCATGAGCTACGCTTCTATGCGATCTTCCCACACCTCGTCTCCTACCCTCTAGTCTCGTCTGTCCACCAACCACCAATTATGACATTGGTAACCGGGAGCTTCTCGCTATAAAATTGGCTCTGGAGGTGTAGAGACACTGGTTGGAGGGGGCAATACATCCGCTCACAGTCCTCACTGACCATCGGAACCTCGAGTATCTACGAGAAGCACCTAAAGCACCTAAACTCCCGACAGGCCAGATGGGCGCTGTTCTTTACTCAGTTCCGATTCACCATCTCATATCAGCCAGGAGCCAGGAACACCAAAGCAGATGCTCTCTCTCGCCTCCACGAGCCTGACGAGAACCTGGAAACCCCTGACAACATTCTTTCCCCAAGCCTATTCGTCTCTCCTATTCAATGGGGTTGGAAGAGGAAATTCAACAAGCCACTGCCTCTGAGCCCTGTCCGTCTGGATACCACCCTCAAAGCAATGACCAGCAAAAATTAATCCGACCGGTGGGGATCCAGTACAAGAGCTGGTGGACCGGCTACGCCAAGCCTTCACCTCACCCGCACAACTTGCAGCAACAACCACTTCACGCCACGGCACAGCCCAGTCTAACCAGTCCCACCAGCACCCTACTCTGGTGCAGAACTGCAACGGATTTCTCTTTCAGTGTGCTCTCAGCTTCGAGATGCAGCCTCTCAGGTTTCCCACAGATCCATCAAAAATTGTTAATATCATATCACTTCTTGCAGGTGGGCCAAAGCCATTTGGTAGCAAAACGGAATTGTAGTACATAATTATGATGATTTTGTTTCACATTTCAAAGATGTATTCAATCAGTCGGCCAACTTCTCCACCACTGGAGAGAAATTGTTCCAACTGCCTAAAGGAAAAGACTCCATTAATGACTGTGTTGACTCTAGCGGCCTCTAGTGGTTGGAATGAAGCGGCCCTCAGGAGCAGTCCGTGGAGCGGGGGTTCTGTCAGGAAACCTTATTACCAACACTACACGAATACACCGCACTTCCCTTCTGGTCTCCAATACGGACAAGGACTTCATGAGCTACGCTTCTATGCGATCTTCCCATGCCTCATCTCGTTAATAATAATAATAATAATAATAATATATTTCAGTGGTATTTCTTTCATTTTCACATTCTTACTGTATGAAAAATGACAGGATTTAACATTAATTCGCAAGTTATGCGGCTAAAATGCTTAAATGGTTCAAAGTGTATAAATAAACTGCTGTTCATACTGACCCCATGTGGTGACTCTTCTACATTACATCAGTAATGAAGCGTGTATGAGGATGTATTGGAGTCGTTCTATAATTTGGGGTACATTTCATGTCTGTTGATCCCTTTTTTTTCTTAATATTTATTAAATGATAAATATCATATTAGATATCTATTGAGATGCAGCATGTAATATCATGCTGTTCTTTATGATTTTAATTAAATTATATTGCTAAACTTAATTTAGCTTATAAATTAAGCTTATAAAAACTTAGGTGAGACCTAGCACTGACATTATGAATTTGTCATACAGTATGTTACCCAGCGGTATAGATAATCACTCATTATTCCTACATCATTAATGTTATTAGTCCACAAATGTCACACTCATTATTCATATAGCTACACTTTCACTTTCTCACTCATCAACGCATTTTAAAAATCCATTTGTTTTAAATAGATTAAAAGAGGAGATAGAAGGCTGGTTGGGATGCTGATCCTGCAAGAAGGGGTGTATATTTGGAGAAGTAGAAAGAAACTGCACAAGTGTGATCAAAATATATGACATCACTTGATGGGGTCACTCGGCATTGGGACAAATCATTTTGAGTTGCAGGATGAAGTTCTGTTAGATTGTTAAAAAAAACTAAGTAGAGAACCAATTATTTACTTTGAAAGAAAAGTTGCAACTAGCAGATATGCAACACTGAAGTAATTTTATTAACTTGAACCACTTTTCGTCGTACTGAGAGGGAACTTTATGTGAAATGTACCCCAAATTATAAAATGACTTATATGATCACTTATCTTACCCTGATTGGCACTTATTGGACAAACCCATTTCCCCAGTGTTTAGTAATGTACAGTATTTAATAGCTACTGTTACGACCTCTCAAAAGAAAGAGAGAACTGAGTGAGCTTACACCAGAGAGATAGGTTCAATAGTTTTTCACCTTTTTTTTTTTTTTTTTTACACAGGATTTTCTTCAGGGGAAGACAAGGCCAAGACAATAAACAAAACAGACTTGGTTTTAAACCTAAGTAACCTGAAATGAAAGTAAAGAAAACAAAATACAAATTAGCTTATCTACCTCCCTAAACAATAAACAGAGTGAAAAGATATACAAAAAGAAATAGCGTCTAACCCACTACTTCCCGTATGAAAAAAGTTAAGTTATTTACAAACTATTTACAAAATGCCAATGCTTACATGCAGCCGAATCGGAATCCACATCATAATCAAACAGGCAAGGTTTCAGATAAACAGGAGAGTCAGTCCATACAGGGTTTTACAAAGACAACAAAGACTATAACACACAAACTCTCTTTCTCTCTGGTACAACACTCAAAAACAAACGACAAAACATACAATAGTCAATCAGAATAAAAATGTAAAAAACAGCACACGACAGATCGGATTTAACGAGGCTAAAAAAAGGGCAAAAGCTGAGTGTTTGGGGTGGTCCTTATATCAGGATAAGATGCAGAGTAGAACCAATCCGGAGCTCCAGCTGATTAACAGGCCACACCCACCTAGAACAGACACAGGTCCAACACACAGGAGCAGAGAGATATCTAACAGATACAAATAGTATCTCAGAATCATAACACTACTCGGTTTGCGAGTGTTCCGCAAGACGAGCAAAGATTTTTAATAAATTTTGACTTGGAAAATGAGCAAATCTTGGTTTACGAGTACCGAGTATCATGTATCATGCATGCCCTTCTTGTTTTGACACTGAGGGTCACGTGATCACTGAGCCAATGGTTTTTCTCTCTCATCTCTTACTAGTATAATCAACATCCATACTGTTTACTAATACTGTGACCACGTGTGTGTGCATACATATTATAAACATATTTTATTTTGTGTTTGTAAGCGCGTGTGTACAGCGCACGTGTACTGTTTCTTGTAACACACATGTGTGCGCGCACATGTAAAGCAAAAGAAAGTCGCATTACTGTGAGAAGGTTAAAAATCCATTAACTCCCTCTCTGTTATTATGTGTGTGCGTGCGCGTAACTTGACACCGTGCCGGTTCACACAGTCTCTCTCTTTCTCAGGACAGGAGGGGCTGAAAGTAAGAGTCTAAAAAATAAACTTTTTTTTAAAGGTAAAGTGCAGGTTAATTTGTTTTATTTTTACTTTGTATTTTGAATTAATTAATTTTATGTATTTATTTTTTTGGGCTGTGGAACCAATAATTTGAGTTCCCATTATTTCTTATGGGAAAATTAAATTTGGTTTACGAGTGTTTTGTAATACGAGCCCACTTCCAGAACGAATTATGCTCGTAATCCAAGGCACCACTGTATCTGCTTTTTTTCCCCTGACTCTAGACCTCCACCTCAAACGGTCTCATCTCCATCTTAAAGAAAAGAACAAGTCCGGAGGAATCCTATCCTGTCAATCCCTCTCCAGCCAGAAGCTCTTCTAAGCTCAAAGTCCGCTTCATTGAAACAGATGATTTACTGGACAATGGTATGATTTTCCTTGCTAGAATTTTATACTTGGTGTGATGCATTTTAGTGTGTAATATTTGTATTATATTAATGTACAGATGACGTGGGTGAAGACTCCTGTTTGTTCTTCCTTGCCCTGTGCCTGGTAACAGTGGTCATCAGCATGGGCGGTACCATGCTCTACTGCGCTCTGGGAGGGGCTTATTCACATATTTGCACTGATTTCTCACACATGGACTTTTTCTTAGGAGTTGTACATCAAGTGGTGAAAACTGTCACACGATTGTTCTTTCCTGCATCAGCATAGCTCTGTTGCTCTGGGAAAACCCTCATCTAAGCATACTTCTTTACCCGGTGAAGACAAATGGACAGCTGTAGTCATGTGTTAAAGCAGGCAATCTTAATATCATCAAAACTGAGCTTCCACTTTACACAGATTGTGTAAAAATCACATTATATTATGTCTACTACCTTTGGTTAACTAAAAATTCTATGCACTGATTTTTGTCTCATCAGTTTTATTTTATTCCTTTAGAGTTTTAGAAAGAAGTAACATTCCTCATTTATGTTCAGTATTGGCAACTATTCAGAGATGGGTAGAGGAGCCAAAAATTGTACTCAGGTAAGAGTAGCTGTACTTCAAAATAATATTACTCAAGTAGAAGTAAAAAAGTATTTCAAGTAAAAAAAAGTAAAAAACTGTTTCAATTGAAATGTCCGATTTATTTATTTATTTAGAAATTATAATAATTATAGTAATTATTGCAACATTCAATGAAACTGCTAAACTAACCGCGACATGTTTCCTCAGGTTAGCAGTCGAGTTTTTCTATGCTGAAGTGTGTGTGTGTTTTGTCAGATAGAGGAGACACTGCAGTATGAAGCTGTTCTTTTGCACTGTGTGTAAGTGAAACATGCTCTGTATACGAGGCCGGCGCCGTTCATCCTCTTCTGTTGTAGCGCTGGAGACAGACGCCTCTGATCATTTTATGTTTTCATTCGCTGTCTTCCACGGCTGAAGATTTTTTTCCCGCTATACACCAAGTTTGTGTGTGGTCATGTGACTACATGTGGTTATTGTTACTGCGGCTGATTGGTCAAACGGAGTCATGTGATTATTGTTGCTACGTCTGATTGGTGAATCAGTCATGCGGTAGATCCACCGGCTGTAACGAGTCGAGTGGAGCCGAGTGTAGTGGAGAGAGAGTAGCGTTTCTTCTTCACAAATCTACTCAAGTAAAAGTAAAAGTATGCTGCAGTAAAACTACTCATAGAAGTACATTTATTTTCAAAAAGTTACTCAAATAGAGTAAATGTAACTCGTTACTACCCACCTCTGGATTTTGACAATGTGATCTGGCAACCCTGGCAAGAGAGAGATTGAGTAAGTGAAAATATAATTAATTAGTGTGTATGCGAGACAGTGTGAGTGAGTGAAAATATGATTTGTACATGTCTTCCCAAGAGTGGGCGAAAAAATAACACCATACTGTAGCGGTAAGATTTGGATCAGCTGCGGTCAGTCTGTTGAATGTGTCGCGACACCACTGAGAGCTCAGTGACACTAATGACATGAGGCCAGTGTATTTATTTATTTATTTATTTATTTATTATTTTGGCGTGTTCCTCAGATGGTCGTCCCCGCTGGAGGTGAATGGCCAGCTGCAGTTCTACACGCTGTATCAGGACGTTCCCGGAGAGGAACCTGTGGTGGTGTACAACAGCTCCCAGCTCTTTGAGGATCACACACTGCGGGACCTGGTCCCTGGCTGCACCTACCTTTTCCAAATCGCTGTGAGTACCTCTCTCTTAGGGATGTAAAGTTCAGGATTCAAGAATTATGTTTGTCACATACATGGTTGTATAAGTACAGCAGTACTGAAATGCGATTTCGACAAACTCCAGACTGTGCAGATTTAAAATATATATATATTCAAAAGATAAACACTCTTATTAAGAATAAAAGAATAAATATGTACAACAGACTGGGATATAAATTATACAGAATATAAGTTATGTTCTGTGATATATGTTCAAAGATATGTAATAAAGTGACTGTTATGTATTAATTATAATGTAATTACAATTAATATTGTTGTAATCTAAGCCTATATAAGTCGAAGATAGTAGTGTGTGAATAAAAAAATGTATTTTAGGTAATTTGAAGCCGTTTTTCACTCCTTGAGATTTAACCAAAATGTTAATACAGGTTGCTTCATAAACCATGCGTAAACCACAATATTTATAATAATAATAATAATAATAATAATAATGATGATGTGGCACAGTGGCGTGGTGGTTAACGGTGGGTTTGATCCCAGCCTCGGGTCTGTGTGGAGTTTTTATGTTCTCCCCGTGCTTGCTGGGTTTCCTCAGGGTACTCCAGTTTCCTCTCACAATACAGACATGCAGTGTAGGTTAATTGCCGTTCCCAGTGTGTGTGAATGAGTGTGTGAGTGTGTGCCTGTGTTCCCTGTGATAGATTGGCACCCTGTCCTGGGTGTTTCCCCTCTCCATCCTGAAGGCTTCTAGAATCCACAACCCTGTACAAGATAAGCAGCATAAAAAATTCATGAATAATAGTATGTATTACAGTATTATAGTTGTTTGCATTATTTACACTATATATCCCAAAGTTTATGGACGCCTGAACATCACATTCATAAGTGAGCCTTTCCAAATGACGGTACCTTAAACAAGCACCACAAAGACACACTTGAACAGGAAAACCTCGAGTCTTGACCTAAACCCATAGCTTTGGGATGAACCAGAACTTCTCACCCGACACCAGCAGCTTATTGCTCTCTTGTGGCTGAATGAGCTCAATCCCAACGGCGTGTTCCAAAACTTAGTGGAAAGCTTTCCTGGAAGAGTGGAAACTGTACTGTGGTAGAGGGTGAACCATATTAATGCACATGGTTTAAAAATGGGAAGTATGTGGGAGTGCACGTACTTTTGTGTACAGTAAATAAGAGTGAATTAAGAGCTGGGTGTCATGTATCAGGCCCTTTAATCACATCTAATCGTTGTGAGCATTGCTATCAAATTTTTCATGTAGAAGCAAAGTTTTTATTTTTGACCTTTGACCTTCAGGCATGCACAGCAGGTGGCTGCACCCTCAGTGCCCCCAGCAGGGCCAAAACGGAGGAGAGTTCCCCAGAAGGAGTTCCAGCTCCCAGCGTCACCTACATTTCCCCACACGCACTAAACCTGACCTGGGGACCCCCGCTAAAGCCCAACGGTGAGCGCATTACTCTCTCCATGGATGTTTTTTCTTCCATTTAAAAAAAAATATATATTTTCTTCAGTGTATTTAAATATAAAAACTATATATATATATATATATATATATATAGTAAGAAAGAAAAAAGAAGGGAATAAATATACTGTATTTACAGTATATATTTCTTCCTTTCTTTTCTTCTGTTATTTATTTCTGTTTTTCCTTTATTTTCTCTTCTTGTTAAGCCCTTTAAAGTCCTTGGAGGTTTATTTTTCTGATCATGTAAAGGCTTAGACTTTATACCGAGTCAATATTACCCTAAAACTCAAACAATAAATGCATCAGCTGCATGTAGTTGTGGACATTAGCGAGCTGATTATGGCTATTTATCTCTTTATTTCTCCTTCCTGGTTTATTAGAACACAAAGTATTGAAATGTCTCATCTGTCAATATCAGCGCTTCAGTAACAGTGTTTTATTCCTGCAATAAAAATGTTGCATTAAATCCGAGTTTGTGACTCTGTCTTGATGTGCGTAGTCACTGTTAATTTGAGGAAAAAATATTTTGTTTTGTATTGTATCTGAATGAATATTTTAATTTTGTGTCTAAAATAACATCACTGATAAAGTGGGACGTGTGTGAGAAATATACAAATATTAAATCAATGCAACATCATATGACAATCGTACAATAATAAGGGTTCAATGTTACTCCAGATGTTTTTCACAAATTATTATTATTATTATTATTATTATTATTATTATTTCTCTGTTCTCTGTATTAGAGCTCAGCTATAATTGAGCAGGTCAAAGCCAGGCTCTGGTAAGAGGTGAACCCAGTGCTCTGGTTAAGTGAGGGGTGTTTCACATTTTAACGATGGTCCAGCACTCCCAGACGACAAGCAGGAAAGGAGGACGGCTTTGTGTGGTGGCATGAGAGCGAGCGAGAGAGAGAGTGAGAGAGAGGGAGAGAGAACGAGAGAGAGGGAGCGGGAGAGGGAGAGCGAGCGAGAGAGGGAGTGAGAGAGAGGGAGAGAGAACGAGAGAGAGGGAGCGGGAGAGGGAGAGCGAGCGAGAGAGAGAGTGAGAGAGAGGGAGAGAGAACGAGAGAGCGGGAGAGGGAGAGAGAGCGAGAGAGAGGGAGAGTGGCATTTTAAGTGGGTAAAAAGTGCTCCCTTTTGACTGATGCTGTGAACTGCAGCTTCATCAGCGGCAGCCACTCTCACTCGCACTTCTCCTCGCTCACTCTTACAGCATGAGAGCCACACTTCAGGAGCCGACCCTTGACCTCTGAGTAATCCTGATGAGATAATGATAATTGTGTTACAGTATACAGTATACTATAGATACCATGATGTAATAATTCTGAAACACTTTTGCTTTTCTTAATTTTTTTCCATAAATGTGCATCTGCTATTTTTTAAAATGTAGACCTTTTTTTTATTTAAACTATTTAAATGTATGATTAATAATTAGTTGTTATAATAGCTTTGTTAATTACACCACTATGAATTCTTTAGTATGTGCCGCATCGTTTATAACATAAGGCAGATTTACAAACATAATGAATGGTTTAAAATATCCTCTGTCTCTTTATTTAAATTGTATTAATAACTTCAATGTGCCGCTTTTAAAATTGTCTCAAGATCCAATAAGGTTTCGTGTGACGTCGGACCGACTGAAGGCAGATTTCTGCACCGTATGCAGCAGATTTTTTTATTTTTCTTGAATAACAGATAAAAATTGTAGTTGCACAGTAAACCCTTATGATGTCATAAAATATTAATTTAATAGATATTTATAACAGTTCAAATTAATTTAACCAAATTAGTCTTTATCAGCATCCTGATTTCTTCATATTTGTCTGCAACAAGAAATGAAGAAATGCAAAAGTGTATTAATGGAAATTTACTGTTTATTGGTTTGTAAAATGTACTGAGTATTCAATAGTAAATTCATTGAAAATTTATTGAGCTTCTTTTTTTTTAATATCATTCCTATAAAATCTATGATAATTGTAGGATTTCCTAGAATTATAGTGAAAAACAGAAAACAGCTGTATTAATAATTCAACCAGGCGTTTTCAAGTCAGTGCTATTAATTGAACACATTAAATATTTGTCTGAATTAAAAAAAAAAGCTTATGTAAAAATATCAATGCAGCTTTTATTCTGTGGTGATAAAAAGCATGTAGTGTTTGATTTCCTTTTATACTGTATTAATATATTAACTGATCTTTTTAACTAATCAGAGTCTTGCATATTTACATACGTGTTGACTTTACACCTGCACGTGTCCGTGTTTAACTGTTAATGTACAGTATGTAACAGCAGGACTTTTTCCCATTTGCAATAACACACACACACACACACACACACACACACACACACACACCTTTATCCATGCTTTGTTAAGGGCAGCGAGCGTCCATGTGCAGCTGTAAATAGGGCAGCAGCATTAAAAGGCTCTCTTTCCATGTTTTACAGCCCTCTCTCCCTAATGGCCGCCTTTAACACAGAGCCTTAAACAAAATGGCCTGTTTACACCAGCACATGGGAGAGAAAGCAGAAAGCATTCGGATACACACGTGTCTATGAACTGGCCTGCAAAAAAGAAATTTTTTTTTTTCCCCTAACATTTAAGAGGAAGGTTGGTCTCCAAGCCTGTTCATCTGACTCCTGCGTGTTTGGCTTTAAACAATGTTAAATATATAGAAATGTGTTTGTGTTAGAAACCGCTTACTGCACTGGTTCTCCATGTCTGTGCATCTTCCTGTCTGGAGCAGGTGTGATCAGCAGCTACGGCGTGTGGATGGACGGCGTACTGATGCAGAACTCCTCATTTACACGCTTCGGGATCGTCGGTCTTTCTCCCTGGAGTTCGCACAGCTTCCGTGTTCAGGCGTGCACGGCTCAGGGCTGCGCTCTCGGCCCTTTGGTGAGGCCCCGTCCCATTTACATTATGCTAAATACCCAAATGTGTCAGATGGCAGCTCGACATCATAAAGGTGATCGATTTGCTCGGTTCAATAAAGCACCTTCTGCTCGCGCTTGACATTTGGTGTAAATGCCACTCTGGGCTGGTTAATGCATTGATGGGCCAGATTTGGGCATTTTTCCAATATGGGTGCAATATTTAGGCAAATGGCTGTTTTTGCCACTGCAGCAAAAACTTACAAAGGGGTGGGTGGGGGGGGGAGTAAAGAGGGCCTGGATGCTTTGTCAAGTAGAGAAATATGCTAAAGAAATGTGTATGAGCTGAGGAAATAATGTTATGGAATGTTCATTTAAAATGCTGTATTTAAACAGTGGCTGTTTTACATAATAATAATAATAATTTTTTTTTTTAAGAAAGGTCCGTTCTATCTGTGTATTGCATTTTTTCCTTCTCTTTCAGATCGAGGTGCGGACTTCAGAAATGCCCCCGGTTGGCAGCATGCCCCTGGAGATCCTCCCAGAGAACCCCAAATCTGTCTGGGTAAAATTTGAAGCACCAGCCAAACCCAATGGGAACCTCAGTTACTCTGTGCTTTTCACCGGAACTTTCTTCCAGCCATCAGGTAAATCCCATCTCTCTCTCTCTCTCTCTATTTCTCTCTCTCTTGCCCACAGCCCCCCACCGCTCTGAGTGAATATGACCCCCCTCCCAACCTCTTTCGCCTCTGATCTCCCATATTGACTCCAGTTATTTTCCCTATGATTGTTTACACACAGTATGCAAAAAGGGCAGTGAACCCTAGCATGGAGCCCGCTCGCCATAATGGCCGTAAATGAATTGTTGTCATCGGCCATTTTTCTCGGGCCGGCTGCTGGGAGGCAAGGAGAAGTTTCTCGCCCTTGGCGGGATAAAAGTGGACAGGTTTGTTAAAGAGAGTGTGATGGCACACTCAGAACGAATCAACTCCACCGTTCAGCTACAGAAACTCTCTGCTTTTTTCGACTCGCCTGGAGATAAGTGCTCACACTGGTGTATGGGGATGCTATCACCGGGCACGAGGCACAATACACCAATTTAGCAGAGCTGATCGAACTGTGCCAACATGCCACTTGCATTATTTCCAACTTATATATGTTTGCATAATTTAAAAGCAAACTCGTGTGAGAGAAGTATGTTATAACACTGTTCAGCCCTTTTACTTCCCAGGACCTGACAGATTCAGACCTCAGTACCTACAAACCATTTCTGTTTATCCAGAAGAAGGAATTAAACCGGATCACTTCATATCAGCACTTTTATTGTACCTGTAATATGAGCTGAATAATAATAATAATAATAATAATAATAATAGGGTTAGGGTTAGGGAATTGTTGTTTATGTACAGTATAAGGAATGTTCAAGTCAATCATTCGAAAAACCGTTCAAATGTTTTACTGCGTCTAAGAGTCTCATGACCTTCATGTGCTTGAAGTTTTCTGTGAATGTCAATCGCTTTTGCATCTTCGTTCACCAGAAAATTTTATCACGAGTCCTGGTTTAACTCGAACGCCCCTCGTATCGCATCTGACCAAGAGTGTTGGCTTCAGACTGTGTACTGTACTGTACGTGCTTGTGCGCCTGATGATCACCTCACACTTATTTATCGTCAGTAAGGTGTGTACAGTTTCCTCTCCATCAGCAAGTGACGTAAAAATTGCAGACGATGGTGATTTTCCCGTGCTGGCGTTTAATTAAGCTGAGAGTGTCGGCTGGACCATGTTTGGATCACTTCGCTTACAAGGCAGTCAGCTGTGACAGATGTTTATTGAATTAAAGCCATTCATAAGCACTTGGGTTCTTTTGCTCTTTTTATGTGTCTGTGTTTACTGTTTACTGCTCACCACTAGGAAGCACACTGTGTCTAGGTGACTGTGTGTGTGTGTGTGTGTGTGTGTTGCATGTTGTATTGTTTTCTGATCCCATGTTTTAGTCTAAAATGCTGTATTTTTTGTTGTACTTGCAGTGTTTCAGGCATAATTATGTTGCATTTTACCCAGAGTGACCTGGTGTCTAAAACCTGGGGTTTTATCTGAAAATGCAGTTTAAACGTTGTTTACAGAGTACTGTGCATCATGTTATTGTTTCCCATATAAATATACATCTGGGGAGAGAAAAGATATATATATATTTTTTTGGTTATTATAATATTTCACAGTTTGGGCCGGTCAGTGATGGCGAGTTGTGTGTCTTGTTGGAGTTGAAATGTTCCAGCTGAAATAACTCTCAGTTAATACATTTCTTCATACCGCACACACTCTTTATTTTACTCCTCCTCTGAACATGCCATTTCAGGGTTTATGTAAATGAGCTACTCCTGAGCTACGCCCCACCAGAACACAGCAGAGCTGAGCAACAAGATGGGGGAGGGGCTCTTCATGTATGAGGTCACAAAAGGGGAGAAATCTAATTGGTTTGTTTGTAGAAAGGATAATCTTTTTTTCAAACATTTTCTCTTCTGTTTCTGTACACGCGGAATGTCCCAAAATGACTAAAATGAGAGTTTTGTGTAATAGATCCCCTTTGACCCAATACAATATTATCACAATATCTCGGTGCAGAATCGATTCATATTGCAGTTTTTATAAACTTCCTGATTTGATTTTTTATTCTAAAGAAACATAGCAAACAATTAGCTCCAACCACACAGGATGCTGTGCCGCCTGCCAATGTCTGAATAGTTTAGAGCACCGCCTGTAGGATTATAGAGGAACTGCAACATTTTACCACCTGAAAGCCAAACATGTATAAATTAAATATAAATTTTTAAAAATTAATTTTGTAGTCAGTTTCGTGATAAATGAATCACCACACAAAAGAATCGCAATACAGCAATGAAAAGATGTTTTTCCCCATTTATACCTACAAGCCCAGAAAACATCAGGAGACAAAGTCATTATTGTATGATTTCTGTCGGTTCGTGTACAACAATCCCTTTAAAACACATTATGTAGCAGATTCACTGATGACAGACAAACTGGATGTTTGTAAGGCAAGTCCAGCAATTTATTTAATCCTAGGACAGAGCAAGAATGCAAAGGCACAAAACCGTGTACTATACACACACACACACACACAGTGACTGTCTTTTGTATACGTTTCTGTAGGATCTCTTGGACACAACTTCAGCAGCTCTGCAGCAGCGTGAAGTAAATCATTGTCAGTCCTTTAAAAAGCACTTGAGTCTAAAGTCATCATTTAGACCAAATGGGGTGATGGTGTTCAGCATGTGAATCCGAAACATTTCTCACTCAGAGAGTCATCTCGCAGTATTACCACCTCCAGGCAGAGTGGATGTGCACTCAGGACCGGCGGAACGTAATGATGCTGAAGAACTGTGGTTTGCCTCTGTGTCGTGCTTTGCGATACTTCACATTACGTTCAGAAATGGAAAAGTGTTTAACTGTTTGAGGTTATGTAAAGTTTATTACATTTATTACACACATTGTCACATTGACCGCATTCCGCCACATCTGTAGCTACATCTGTATCTGCTACAGTATATCAGCAAAGACACCAAGTCTTAACCACCAAGATTTTTTACATTTTAGATTTCTAATAGAAGACATATTAACATATTAACATTATGTGTAACGTACAGGACTGAAAAAGCTAAGAAATACACGCAGGGGTGGTGTGACAGGTTTGTCTGCACCCTGAAACACTGATAATGTAAGCACATTGGTCACATTGTCTCTGCGTATCTTGTGGTCTGTGCGTCAGAACCAGAACTTTCTCTCTCAGATCTCTCAGGCTTCCAAGTTCAACTGTGAAATGCTGCAATGATAATATTTTTTCCCTTAGATTCAGTCTTGGTCGGTTCTTACTCTCCAGTCTGGTCTCCTGCTATCAGAGATGGAGGGCAAAGGCTGTCTCGACATGTTTTCAGTTTCAACTTGTTAAATGGCTGCTCATGCAACACTTCTGCATACATGACTTGATCCATGATCGGATTGCCTGCTTCATATCTGAAACGCCGGCCTCCCAGGAAATCCTTTATTCAAATTCAAATTAAATTTTTCACATACACTGTCATACACAGTACGATATGCAGTGAAATATTTATACAATCGCTCATGACCTTAAAATCAAGATTATCAATATGAAATAAATTATGGAATAGAATAAGAATAAAATATAGTAAAAATTAGAAGAACAAGACGAGCAAAGATTTTTTTATTTGACTTGGAAAACGAACAAGTCTTGGTTTACGAGCACCGAGTATCATGTATCACGCATGCGCTTCTTGTTTTGACAC
>JAQMYJ010000020.1:425991-446714 GCA_030014305.1 Clarias laeviceps
AATTCTTTTGATTGTGTAAAGCTGCTTTGTGACAATGTAAATTGTTAAAAGCGCTATACAAATAAAATTGAATTGAAATGAATTAACGTGGTAAATCAACATGCTAATAGTGTGTGTTAGTTTCTTTCAGGAGAAATAAACTTACAGATGACAACAAGATAATATAGGTTGTCTTTTCATTTTAGTACTGTATATATTCGTGCATACTATACTGTATATATACACTATATTGCCAAAATGCACTCCCTTTCTATGCACTTTTATTGAGCTAATCTGAAGGCCACATGAAATTTGGAGGTCTGTAGCTATCGACTCTGCAGGGCGACCCTTGTTCACCATGCGTCTTTGCTTAGTCGGCTAATTTGCTGTTATTCACAATCGCTTCCACATTGTTATAATACCACTAACAGCTGATTGTGGAATATTTAGTAGCAATGAACTTTCATGACTGGCCTTATTGCACAAGTGGCATCCTATGACGACACACACACACACAGACAAATAGTCCTGGATAAAACAGATCACTTAAAAAAAAAAACTGATCATAGCAGCTCTCATTTAAGAAAAGTGAGGCCAAAGAGGAAAAAATACATGGGCAATACTAAATGCCCCCCAAGATCCAATAACTTGTAGATCCAGCTTTTGAAGCAAAACTTGATGCAATCTTTTCCTAAATGATTATCAGTTTCTCACATCGTCGTGGAGCAATTTTGGAACATTTTTCTTTACAACGTTGCTTCCATTTTTTTGAGGTTTAACTCACTGTATGCACATCTCTCTTAAGCTCCTGCCACAGCATTTTAATGGTCTGAACTTGACTAGGCCATTCCAAAACCTTGATTCTTTAAGTTTTCAGCCATTTTGATGCAGATTTCGGCTTCGGATCATTGTACTATTGCATGATCCAATATTAACCAAGCTTTAGGAATTGGACAGATGGCCACACATTTGATACTCTGGTATATAGGGGAGTTCATGGTCGACTCAATGACTGCAGATGCCCAGGTCCTGTTGTTGCAAAACAAGCCCAAATCATCACCCCTCCATGCTGCTTGACAGTGGGTATGAGGTGTTTCTGAAATGCTGTTTGGTTTTTACCAAATAGGGTATTGAAGTCCAAGAACTCCACTGTGGTCTGATCTGTCCACAGGACATTTTTTTGTGGTTTACTCAGATGCAGTTTTGCAAACCTCAGTCATGCTTACATGACCTTTTTTAGACAAAAGCGTCTTTCTCCTGCCATCCCCTCCAAACCAACCATACTTGTTCAGTCTTCTTATAATTGTGCTGTCATAGACTTTAACATTTACATTATTTTAAGTGAGGCCTGTAGGGTCTGAGATGTACGTTGCACAGTCTGACTTCATGGTGAATGTGCTGGGTTTTCCACTCCTGGGAAGATTTAATACCTGCTGATGATTAATTAAACAAGGGTGATTAGCAGCACCTGGCTGCAACTTACCTTCTTAAATCCTGTGGAAGCAATAATGAGGTACTTAGTATTGCCTGCATGCTTTTTCTTTTGGCTTAATTTTTAAGTGAATAATGGCACAGGGAAAAAAGTTATATTTTGTTCATCTGAGTCTGAGACTCTTTACAATAAGAATCTTTTGCCTGGTTTTACACATTATTATGTTTTTTTGCAGGTTATTTTTGAACAAAGCATGAGCTTTGGCTGGTTCTCATGAAACCGGGCAGTGATTCATTGGCGAATCAAGAGTCATTTGGTCTGACTCACTAAAAGGATATGGAGTTCCCATGGCTAGTCAGTAGGCTATGGGGTTATGAGTCAGCCATCTTACGTTAGCCATCAAATGCACCAATCATGACATGGCACTTTATCCTTTCAGATGTGTTCTTTCTTTGAAGTCACTGTGTCTGTTTTATGCCTTGCATGTTCACTCTTCATGAGAAAGATGATGATGAAGGCATAATTTAATGCATATGTGTATTGCAAAATACTGAAGGAAAGGAAGGGATGGGGAAAGAGAAGCAGGAGGCAGATAATTATATCTAGAGAGAAAGAGAGAGAGAGAGAAAGAGAGACAATGCAGTGTGATCTGACTGAGCCCCTGATGATTTTCTCCATCATTTCTCTCACTACTTCTTTTTGTTACCTTTAGGTATTCCCTCACATAAGCTCACTGCTTACTTCATTTCACTATTCCGACACATTGCTTACCAGTCGCCCAGCCCATCCTTTTTTCTTCCTGTCTTCTCAGTTTCCATTGCTCTAAGAACTGTTTGGAGATCACACATCCCAGAGTAGTACGAAGCATGCGGGCACTGCAGTGTGGGCTCGGCTTTTATCAGCTTAGCCTATCCATATGTTTTCCTTGATGTTGAGAAAAAGGGAAGAGGTGATATGACGCCAGGAGAGGTATTAATGTTGTAAAAGTCAGCTTGTAAAACAGAATGATTCGGAATTCAGGTGGTGTTAAACAGGAGTCATCTTTTCATCTATCAGAGGCTCTTTCTCCCTTATCAGCTGCCATCATGTTTAATCACCACTGCAGTGGTACACACACAGCCGGCAGGACAACCTCTGTCAGTTTGGTGCAGGGAGAAAGGAAATCCTATTTCCTACAGAGCAGGAGGGGTTTACAAGTTAGATGGGGGAAATAACAGGGAAAAGATATGTCTCTCAATGCCTTGTGGATCTCTCTGGTTCAGAAACAAAACAAAGGCATGTGTTATTCTTCCACACTACCACCAAAGACAAGTCTGTTTGTATGGTGACGCAACAGATGTCTGCTTATTTACAATGCAGACTGAGGCGATGAATGAAGCACTACCTTTTTGGCCAGCATCTGTTGAACTACAAAGCCATACATAATGCAACATATACAGTCTCCTTTAAAAGTATCGAAACAGCATTTTATTTTTTCTGTTCTTTGAAGAAATGCATGTTTGAGATCAAAAGATGCTTAAAAAATGTAGAAAATTGGATCTTTTTTTAACCCAAAAATATCAGAACAGGTGATGGACAGGTGTTGCCCAGGTGTGCCCTGATAGATTGATTGTTTAAACAATTAATAACTCTGGGTTCAAACCAAACATAGATATTCATTCTTTTGTTTTTAAAGAATAAACCAACATTAAAGCTGGTCTTCAGTCGACAGCTCTATGGGAGAAAAGCAAACCATTTTAAGGCGAGAATAGGGGTCCTAAATAAGGAGGAAAAGACCGGTGTAGCCGCAACCAGACATAAAACAAGATAGCTAAGGTAAACAACAGCTATTGATGAAGGCAACATTGTGAGAGCACTGAAGAAAAACCCAAACCTCAACAGCTTGACAGACGTTAAGACATCCCAATCCCCCATTTAAAGCAGATACCATACACCAAGTACAGACTGGAGTTTGCAAATAAATAAAAAGTAAGAAATAATAAAAAAGAAACAATCTCCTCATGATTCAAACTCAAATGTCTTCAGTGTATAGCAAAAAAAATTTCCCTTGCGGTTTTAATACTTTCAGAGCTGACTACCTCCCTGCTTCCAGTTTCAGCACCAGCAGTGGACTGAGGAATGAGGAATGTTTTTTAAGGCGGTATCCTTCATCTGACCTTTACATGCATGCCTTTCATTTGTAACAGGGCTGCAGAACATTACAGCTTTTTTCCCACAATCTCACCAGTGCAGCTCCATAAGACTCTCCAAGTGCCAGCTTGTATAACATGAAGGTTAGTGTTGTTTCAGGGTTAGCTTTTCTAGAGATTCCCTCTCTATGAAATATAATTAAATCACTGTCTTGTCTTAGAATTCCAAGAGATGTTATGTAAACACAATAGTTTAAATAAATAAAAGTTGCTTTAATGTTTTTGTTGTGAATATTTTAGTTTATTAGGCTTCTAGTTAAGGTCTAAGGCCCTGTTCAGACCTGGTATTCATCTGTCTCGAGTGATTCAATCACAAGCATTTACAGTACATCTATATTGTAAATGTATTCATGAATGAAAGACAAGGCATTGGAAGATGCTTTGCTGTTATAGCATTGATGTCTCTCAGTGATTACATATTTTCCAGTTAGAGCAGTGGTGCAGCAGATTAGGCATGTCTTCTTTTGCATTCACAATACAAAGGAAATGTGATTAGGTGAAATGAAATGGTGGTTGAAGTGAGTGTGATATATCCAACATCAGTGTTATATATCCAAATAGTGGATGTGGTTAGCAACGTGCACTTATGAACAGATCACCCAGGACACATGTTAATGCCAGATGGTTAAATTTAACATTACGTTGTAATTTGTTGTATACGTTATCACCACCACCACAATCTGTGTATCTGTGATGTATGGCGCCCCTTAAACGACATTACAAGAGGAAAAATAAATAGAAGAAAAAATAATCTCTTTTGTGTTTTAGCCCAGTTAACCACAATATTTTTTCATTTTTAAGTGTTGGTCTAAAACACATTTATACATAGACTAGCGTTAGTACCCATTGTTGACCGAAAAAGAGTTTGTCAAAAAAAGTTGAGTATCTTACACCTTGTTTACACTAAGTCGTACTTCTTTCATCATTAGCCAAATCCACTCCCTGTTTGGTAATTAGTGAGTCGCGGAAAAAAAAGTAGGTCAAATAAAGATTACTTTTGTCTTAAATGACTCCAACGCAAATAAAATTCACTTATACCACTTCAGCACAGTTGTTTCAGCTGTGAAAATATGAACTAAACTCATTAAAAATATTCAGTTTTGATTTTCAAATTAATATCTATTGGTGCAAGAGTTTGTTTACATTGAGCAAGTAGCTTATTAGTAACTTTTAGTAGTGTACATAACATCGCTTTAACGCAACATTTTGATTTCACTTATGGTGCAGGTTAAACTTCAGGCAGATATCTAACCACTGCAAAAGTCTCATTAATGTCTGTCCAGCGGTCGATTTAAGATGCGCCCACAGTTTGACGCATACACAGCATGCTGTTAAAACTTGCAGTTTATAATCGTCAGAACATAACTGCTCCTAACTTAATTTTAGTCTTGTCCAATTCCTCCCTGTCACTCGGGGGCTCCCACATTAAGGATACTACTAACCCTCAGTTGGGAAGGCCTTCTTCCTCTGAACCACGTGACACCAGCCGACCGCATTTTTTCGAACTGCTCGTACTTGGGTGCAGGCGTAACACACTCGGAGGACGGCGCTATCCGTTCCTTCTGTTTAAGTGAGCTCAAAGATGCCCCTTTACCACTGCGCCACTCGGGGGCCCCTAACTTTAGCCTGAAAAGGTTCTGACCAACGTAAATCTGTTTAAGAAATGAATGTTTATATGCAGTCACATTGTGTCTATCAGGTTATGGCCAAAGCATGGTATTGGTACTAAAAAATGTCTTACCTACTGTAGAAACTGTGAATTTTCAGATTGGATCATAAAACGCCATTTTTCATAATACTTAATGCTTCTAATCTCCCAATCCATGCTTCATATTTTGTAAATATGCTCTTTTATCTAGTGTCCTTATCTTTTTTAAATTAAAATATTAATGATCTTAATTGTCATTCAGATGAAAGTTTTTTTTTCAATTTTTATTTCACATAAAAAGACGTGAACCTGAAAAGCTGTATTATTTTAAAATGCAAAATTGTTAAGATGTTACAAGGTGAATTTTACATGGTTACAGACACTACAGATTTTTTGCTTTTTAATCTTTTATCAAAAACCGGAATGCTTTAATTTAAGCAACAATTTTAGAAGCTTACTCCAATTGTAGTATCAATACTTATAAAGAAATATGAATAATTAGCATTTTAAGTTATTATTGTTTGTAGCAAGACCGTATAGCGCTGAAAAATGGCCTTCTTCAGGGCACATATAAAATCATCTTTCAAAAACGGCTGAAGTTAGCAACTTGAAATTTTTAGGGAAGCAAGATTGGTCACTTCCATGTTGCATATGTATACCATAAAAATTTTTAATCAGCACCAACACTGTTTGGCCGATAATTAATGATTTTTACATTTATTTTTATCAATTTTACATTTAAAATGAGTTTAAAGAAGAAGAGTATGCATTTTAGTCATTTGGTAAATGGTTACAAAGGCTGTGTTCTATAAACTAACAATGCTGTTATTCACAGTATAGCCTAGCTGTACTTTTATAGTTAAATTTGGATGAATCCATAACCCCCCCTTAGGTTTTATCAGGGTTATCAAATTTGACCATTCAGTATCTGTCCAAAAAGACAGTTCTGAACATTCCTAGTTTGGTACATCCATGCAAAACAATAATGACAACCCATACAGGAGGGGTTATATTCATTTTAATTAATTCAGCTAGCTACAAAATGTCAACCACGTTACAGACTGACAGGATACAGAGGGAGCTTTTAATATGACATGCATTGAGGACACCAGTCTCACAGTTTAACCTATGTGTCATTCAGGTAAGGT
The DNA here is from genome assembly GCA_030014305.1 of Clarias laeviceps. Lineage (NCBI taxonomy): Eukaryota > Metazoa > Chordata > Actinopteri > Siluriformes > Clariidae > Clarias > Clarias laeviceps. The sequence goes on from JAQMYJ010000020.1 coordinate 432,388, forward strand.
ATTTATTTGTCTTCTTATACAGACTATTCAACATCGTAGCAATTTGGTGTGCATAGCTCTAAAGTACAGAAGCAACAAAAACCTCTTTTTTTGTCACTGATTATTTTCTTTTTTTCTTTTTAACCAATAACAAAGCACACAGGGAAAGTAAACTAACAGGATACAGTCTTCTTATAAAAGTAAGATCTCTCAGAAATATGCATCTTTGCTTTACATTGCAAATGTTTGTTTATTTTTATTTATTTATTTATTTATTTTTCTCAGAGCATCCAAAACCTATGATACAGAAAACATCTAGTCTCAACCATTCAGCACTTCAGTCATTATCTTTTCCAGGCTGCATAATCATTTAGAAAACAGGTCATTTTTGCAGAACCACCATTTGTTATCATGTCTGTTACAGTTCTTCTTTCGGTCATGTTGCATTATGTTACATCGATGGTCACAGTCTGTTAATATATATCTTGACAGAAAGAGAGCACTATTGCAAACTTGCAGGAATATGGAACGTTCAACTGTGTCCTAATACTGAGCATGCTTTTGTCAATTTTTGCTACTGCCATGATTTTTTTTTTTCAATATTTTTAAGACAAGTTTTATTTATAAGACTCTAAAATCTACTATTCGTCATGCATTATGCACAATTCACACCACTTGGAATGCAATGTCTATAACAGCTACAGAATCTAGTTGCACTTTGTCTAAACAGTAACTGATTATGTTTGTGATGAAAAGAAACCAAGAAGGATACTGTAAGTGCTTTTGTACCGGTATCATTGTCATATAATTAATCGTCTTTTACCCATTCATCATTAGCCATGACAACATCAAAATAAGGAGCATGACAGTAGCCTAATGAAATGACACAGTTTTACTAAGACGATACTGAGATACTGAAAAGGAAAGACAGTTTGTAGAGCATTCCTATTATATATTTCATCCAGTAAAGAGGTTTATATCATATATAATATATATATGTATACATATACAAGCAGGTGTATATGTATACACATATATGCATACATATATAGGTGACAAAAACAGAAAAGAATAAAAACTTCACAAGTGAGCTAGAGCCATTGAGCCAGCACTATATACAACCTTTGGAAAGAATGATACAGAGTATAAGAAATCATTTTTACGAGGACTATCATTGAAAAAGCCGACAGACAGCACACAGAACAACATTTACAATGTAGGGATGATATGTGCATGTGTGCAAACCTAGAAGGTAAATACCGAGATAAAAGCATGTTTGTGCCTTTTGACAAACTGCACGGTTAGTAAAAGCAGGCCATTCAGACGTTTAACCGCTGCCAAGAATCTTTGTGGCCCTCTGGTTAGCTTCATCAATCCTGGTCTTGTTGGACTCAGCCTGTGTGACAACAGCAAAAAGCAAGTTATCATAGCATTGTACAGTACCTCCACACAACCACAGCTTATTGGACATAGTGTTAGCATGAAATCCCCCCAATCCTTTACACAGTATAGCATTTTACAACAAATGTAGCAAATTATGACCTTTTCAATATTGGGTGATTTTAAATTTTCCAAGCAGATCTTGGAAGCTAACTATCACAACAACTGTAGCGTAAATGAAACCATCATCCAAGATTCCTCACAAGCTAGCTAATTGAACAAAACAATTCCTTAGCCAAGTTAGCCTAACTAACCTATTAGACTAAGTATTGTGTCATTAAATTTAGTAAACAGGATCACTAACTACCTAGCTAATATTGCAACTAAATAACTTAACTATAGTACTTTGCAAAAGTCTTGACCCCCTCATTTCTTTATATTTTACTTCTAATGTATTTTTAATTTTGTCTTCATGAATAATTCTTCAGGCTTCCTGAAGGACTTTCCTAGCTCTCATTGTTGGCATATTTTTGTCTCCCACTTTTTTCAGACCAGTTTCAGAGGAATATTTTTGTTTGTGAAGCCACACAGTGACCTATGAATCATTCAAGCGTAAAAGGATCTAACTTAAGGAATGAACCAGTGAGAAGCAGGTGCAGATGATGACAGAAGATGAGGCTGGTGATTAGTGTACTGGTGGTGCTAAATGCTGAGTGGATGGAGCAGACAAGAGGGCAAATTAGGTTGCTGCTGAAGTTGTTACATAAACTATCAATTTTTTTAATTGATCTTTAGGCACTTTGTACCCTGTCACAGTAAAACATTTGTCCTCATTTATTTAATTTAATCTACATCATTTAATTTAATTTTATATGAAAAAATAAGTGAGGCTGAAGACTTTTGCACATTATATCTCCTAATCTACACTGTAGTATGACACGTTGACAATCAATAATCGATTAATCGTTGACTAATAATGATAAGATGGACATATTTGACATATTTTTTTAGTTATTTAGACCACAATCCCAACAAAGTAGTTATGTGAAACTACTGCAAATGTGAACCCTTAAGCAGTACAAGTTAATGGATGTGTGCGGCACATATAAAAAATATTATGTAAAACAAACTTTACATTATCAAGGGAAACATTTTCAGTTACTAATTTTTTTTGCTTAAATTCTTAACAAAAATTATTGGATTAATGTATAATCACTACCATCCCTGGTTCCATTACTATTTTTTACCCCGATACATAATATAAGCAAATGTATTCATATGTGATGCATTTTGTAATTTGTATAGAAAGAAGTATAATAAAATCCGGTTTCGTATAAAGAAGATTTTAATGTTCTACTGAGACCTACCTTGTCCATGATCCTGTCAATTTGGCGATTCTGGGTGTCAATCTCATTACCCATGTCAAGGGCCATGTGGCGGAGGTTACCAATGATGCCTCCCACCTGCTCCAAGTTCTCATCCATCTCATTTTCCCGGGCATCATCTGTTACCCTGCACAGACGATCACATGCAGGACAGGGTGTGATTACATTACAAGAGTTTTCTTGACTCCAGTGATCCCAGGTCAGATTTGAGCTTGGGTTACATTCTGTCTTTCATATATTCTCCCTATTTCAGAGTGAATTTTTTCAGGCTGCTCTGGTTTCTTCCCAATCGCAGAGACATGACAGTAGGTGCTAAATTGTGTATGTCTGTGTGTGTGTGTGTGTGTGTCGCGCCCATCCTGGGTATTTTCCCATCAGCCCTGACCAGGATGAAGCGGCTACTGAAGATGAATATGTACACCGTTATTTACTCATAACAGACTAAGTTAGCCTCATCCCTTACAATATAGTGTATATAGAATAATTTGCTTTTAACAAAGATGTCTCAGTGGTATGGCTGTCTTAAGTCCATTTCTTATCCATATTAACCTCACCTGCGGATGAAGCCTCCGCTGATGGCCATCTGTTCCCGTTCATCAACCACACGGGCAGGCTGGCTGTTCACCACACCATCCTGGTTGTTGCCCCAGGCCTTGCTGCCTCCGCTCTTCATTCTGCATGAATCATGAAGAACATGAGCGCCAAGGTGGCCGGAAAGCCTCCATATGACCAGTGTTTCCACCCACTCACACTAGCAACAGTGGACAAATGCTGGACTAACAGGCAGGCAGTAACAGGCATAATCAAATCAGAGCTATCTGAAATGTTAGGCCTTGCTGACATAAAACATAAATGGCTAAAACACATAGTTTGGTTTAACAGATGAAAAAACAAGGGGAATCTAGCTAGCAAGAATAATCTGGGAATCAGAGGTCAGCCATGCATTAGGTCTGCTTCCTCTTCCCAGTAATAATGGCTTGGTTTCCTGTCTCTGATTATGACAAATAACAAAGAAGCCTGGCAGACAGACAACACAGAATAACGGGACCGGCACACTGTCAGAGACAAGTGCAAACAACTGCAAAAGAAAAGAAACTGAAGGGACGAGAACCCATTCCTAGGTCACCATTTTAAATTGGGCTCCACTGCTAAAAGTTTTTGTCTTGTTTGTGGTGTTAATTTTATAAGCTTGATCATTTTGCCTTGGGTTATGGCAGAGAACAAATTAATTATATTAACATTTGTGCCTATGTATAATAGTAAACATTTGAGAACAATAAGAGAAGAACATCACATTGACTCTCATTCTGTTTTACTCGTTACATAAACGTCTGTCATCTTCCTAAAGCGCAATCTAGTTAAGCATTGTTTGTCTAAAGCGAGACATTCTGGCATGGTTCACATGAAACACTGTTGTGAGAGATCCGGATTTTAAAGCTAAGCTGAGAAACTGCCCACTGCAGTGTTATTAATATTCCTCAGCATCTAACTACATTGGCAGTGTGTTTTGCTTTATTTAATGTTCTAATGCAGGTTGATTTACTGCTTTAACATCCTGCATTTGGTACTAATTAATGCTAAATAGTATTTAATCAATAGCAATGAACTGTTATATGAAGTCTATATGGCAAAAAAACAGACGTGTCTGTGTTGCATGAGAAGTTATGTTGACATGTACGACCCAAAAAACACTTTTAAAAACCACATACCTTTTAAGTTTTTTTTTTTTTAAAGTAAATTTAATCCAAAATTTATTATTTAGATTTCTTCTCAAACAATACATAGCTTAAGGAATGATTAAGTCTATTCTTTGTAAATGTAAAAATCTTGTATTCTCCAACATCTAAGCTATAACCAACCCTAGGATGCTTTACATAACAAGATGAATCTATATTGCAATATTTGCTTAATATTTTAATAAGCATTAACTTGATAAAATTAAATGTGATATTAAATACTACTTTACTGGGATTTGAAAGGCAGATGCTCTACATAAGCCAAAGTTTTATACCAGTTATAGGCAAAGATATTGGTTTAAAGTTCTCCATCACAGGAAAGTATTCAGACTTCTCTTGTCTTATTATCCACAAATGAATGTGAGGGACTGATTATTGATAGCTTACTGTATATAATGCACTGTATGTGATAACAGATAACTAACTTGTCATTTGAGGACATTGTAAAACAAGGTTACAGAAGGTGATTTTTAAATAATTTAATACTGTAATTAGTGCCAAGTTGACATCAAGTTGACCTGCTGTTTTTAAAATTCAGGGCAGTCATTATGTGGCTGTGTTTCACAGCCTGCATGTTTTATTCCTTACTTATAATTAGGGTCAGGTTCTCTCTTAAATTAAACATCAAAAGCTTTACTTGCTTGAATATTTTTTTTTAGAAATATAAGAATAAGAATTATAGAATAGGCAGGGCCAGTATAATCGAATTATAGTAATAGTAATAACTCGAATTAAAGCAGACATCACTGTAGTCCTCTCTGCCTGACCTAGATCTGGCCTGCTCTTCCCAAGGGGGTAACCAGTAAGAACATGGCTCTCTCCACCGCACATGCTCACACATCTCACAAAATTTTCATCAGTCTTCTTTTTCTTCTTCTTCTTTTTATTCCATACCACTCATGTGTTAAATCCTAACATTGTGTTCCTTAGAATGTGGTTAATGAGAAACAATATATGTCAGTCTTCGGCACTGCGAAGGTCATTAAGCATCAGGTTTAACAGGCAACATTAATTTCATTAATAGCAAGAGTTGCATCAACATGCATTTAGCATTCAGGGACATGCTGTTATTCAAACCAGTGGCATCGATGGATGTGCTCTCAAAGTTGCATGGAAAATAGTTTATTACTTTGGTCAGCTTATGATGCTTAATGAAGTTGTTCATTCATAATTAATTTAGAGGAAAAATGACAGAATTTATTTTTTAATTAGCTCACCAAAAGCTCACCAAAATGACTGCATTTCTTTCTACATCGTTTCAAATTTCAACTTTGGCACATCCATACAGTTTTTTATTATGGATTAAAGGTTTTCTAAAGGACCATCCTGTTCATCTCTGCATGCGGTGCTCAGAGCAAAGTTAGGATCAGTGCAGCATGCCTTACTTCATGTATCTGGTGGATAGTCGCTCTCGCTTAATAGAGGACTAAGAGTCAAGTCTGCAGGGCAGCTATGTGTGTATGTGTGGGAGAAAAAGTGTGTACACGACCAGTGGCTCATGCTTGTTGTTTCCTTTGGGGCAGTTCATGATGAAGAGCGTGGGTAGTGAGTTCAGTCACTGCTGGCTAGGGCTACTAGATTTCTAGGTATTATTTTATGTTCTAATATTTTTAGGCAGGCAGGCAGGCAGGCAAGCAGCACCTACTTGTTACATGGACAGGAGCAAAGACCACAGAATTTTCCTAGATCGTTCAAATTCTTTTCTGCATCCTTCATGTCCTTATTGATTTGGTCCATCCCCTCTTCGATGCGCTCCAGTTGTTCTGATTAAACAACAAGCAATTTATCCCCCACAGAACGAAGCACGTCAGAAGAAGACAAGGAGGAAAGAAAGAAAGGAGAAAAGAGAAGACAAAGAAGAGAAGACAAAAAAAAAAAAAAAACTTCAGACAGTCACTGTGACAAAAGAAAAACAAAGGAGGAAAAAAAACGGACGCCACCACATACGCAAAAAAACCCTCCGTCACATGGTCAGTACCTACTTGTTACACGGACATATGAAAAGGCCACAGCATTTCCCTAAATCTTTTAAATTTTTCTCGGCTTCCTTCATGTCTTGGTTGATATGGTTCATGCCATCTTCAACACGATCGAGTTGTTCTGGTCAGGACAAAGGGATGACAGCAGTGGAATGAATTTTATTGGCTTTTTTTTTTTTTTTTGGAGAAATGAATACTATGAAACTGGATGTGGCTTATCTAGTGGGGACAGCATGCATTTGAGTGAAAATAATGTCCATACATAAAGACATTTCAATCATATAATGGTTTTGAAAACAAAAAAATTGACCTGTTGTACTGCATAATGGGAAGTTCCACAGAGTATTATAACAGCTCTCTGAGGTCAAAAGCAGTATACGACAAGAAGCTGTGTAGCCAAGCAGCACTGCATAGCTCTCATGGTTTTAATTAAACCCCAGGACAGAAATCTCTCACCCCAATGCAGGGGTTATGGCACACTGAGTCAGAGTGTGCGAGTCTCACTAAAACAGTGTGTGTAAATCACAGTTTATTTGTCTGGGTGGGGATAAGGCGTGAACATGGCGGAGGTGGCTGCGTGATCAGTGGGAATGCAGTTACAGTTCCACTGTTAGATATGTTGTTAGAGGAGAAGAAGAAAGGCAGACTGTGGAAAGGTCTGGAAAGAAGAAAGCCCTGGACCATTGTCAGATTTTGTAGAATCCCTGGTTTTTGAAGCCATTTCCCCCCTCAGATGTTTCTGCAGGTGAAAATCATCACAAGAAAAATCTATCATCGAAACATGGTCTTTTTTCCCCCTAACCGAATCCACGGAGAATGGAGAAATTTGGAGAATTTGAAACAATTACATTTATGAGAACATAATATTTTTACTGGCAATACAATTTTACTGAATCACAGTCTTTCAGTTCCAATTTTTTTCTCCCAAGCTCATGTTTTTTTAATTAAGGCTCAAGGCAAAGATACTGGATATTAGGACTACCATACACCAGATTACCACATTACATAGCAAGGTTTTGACACATAACCAGGGATTATACAAAACAGAAATTAGTGTTTAATGGAAAAGAGTGATGTTTGTCATCACCAGCTAAATCGATCGTTTTTTCCCCACACAGAGAAAGAAACTTAGTTTCTTTACATTTTAAAATTTTCTCGACCAAGGGTACAGTTTAACACTGACCAGACGTTGAATATAAAAGTTAATCGAGGCCATGTTTATTTGCTGTTAGTGTGCATCTAGAAGTAAAGAAGCACAAAAGACTGAAAGGACAAAAGAACCCAGGGTAAGAAAAGATTCAGAAAGATGTTAGTTGAAAGGAAAACAGTGAATAAACAGCCTAAAACATAAAAAATGAATACTTGATCTGTTCATTACTGTAAGTCATCAGTTTGTTTCATCACTGGCAGTTAAGTTAAATTTCTTAATATTACTTAACATCTAGTATAATAAGAAATACAGATTTTATGTAAGTAAATATTTCATTATCCATCTGTAAAGCATTTAAACTTACCTCCTTGCTCATCCAGCATAACCAAAGTCCTGATACCAGCATCTTTACTCTACGCACCAAGTGGCATGGAGAGGTTGGCACAGATGACGGTGAAAGAAAGTAGGAAAGAGTGGAAACATAGATGAGGTACGATCACTGGGAGAAGTTACAGGATTCTTTTATGAACTGAGATCAGAGAAAGGTGCAGGATTATGAAATGTCAGGTTATAGGGTTACAGAGTTATAGTATTAGTTGGACTCAAGGGGAGGTGTAGGATAAATATTAGCAGTAACGAATGCACAGATACCAAACACAGTGCTTTCTTTCTTTCCTCAGATGTTAGCATTTACCCTACGTGACAACAAGGAATCTTAATTATCTATGACATGCGACAATGCTCCTGGGAAACCTGTTGGAGAGGTGATAAGGATGAGACCTAGGGACCAGGTCAGCATTGATTATAGTCCGATTGTTGTAGCATATTTGTCATGGAAGCCTAAATAAATGAGTTAGTAGGAATAAGGTTTAAGGAAGGCTTTAAAATGGTTTCATGTCTTCTGTTTGAAGGTTAGGATTCTCTTTGAAGCCTTATGCATAAAGTGCAATTTCACTGCCAAAGATTCTGGAATCAGCAAGGTGTATGAAGGTAATTTTTTCTTCTTTTTTTCTTCTTCTTATAATTATATAATCTTTTCCGCATGTGAAAAAGACATGAAGCAATCGAGCTATAGACAGAAAAATATGGATGGAACTGTACAATGAATCAGCACCCTTGGTCTTTTTTAAATGACTTTTTCAGTTGTATTCTTTAGACTTACAGACATGTCATGGTGAGCTTATGAATGCTAAGCCACAGACATTGATATATACTCAATACTTGACTGAGAATTAGCTTTACTGATTTCACTGGGCCTGTGTGCATCATCTCATTTTTCCTTGGGATGCCCTGGCCTCCTCTTTAATGCTGTTTGGAAGTGTTTAGTAATGTGCCTGAGCTTAAATACGACGAGAAGCCGCATCAGCATTTGCAGTGGAAGCAGCATCAATGTTTCCGATAATCAAGAGGCTGCATAATGCCATACATCAGGCTGAGATGGACCACAGCAAGTAAACTCCCTGGGGGGTGAATGCGTTAGTGTCAGTATTCACACCCCACTCTGGAAAACCTGAAATTAGCAGCTAAGCATCTGTTCTGTGAAAATGTATGGCACATATTGCAACCCAGATTATCTAGTTCTCATCACTAAATTAATAATCATATACTGAGAGCAGGTACGTGTCCATTTTCAGTCACATTCTCTTTATCAACTACAGTTTGTCCTCACTCCTTATTGTTCTTTCAATTAGAGGTCATGCATTGTTCTTGTGTCTGCATTAGGAGTATAAAAGACACCACTTATAAACATGACATTAAGACATTCAGTATATAGCAGAGAAGCCATTCCTGCAAAAGTCTTGCTCTCTCTCCTTTCTCCTTGTTAAGAAAGACTAACGTTTGCTTTTGGCCACAAAATTCAGCAGACAGAAATGTGAAAGGAAACCATGTAACAGCACAACAGTTCTTATTAATATCAGTTTAAGGTTTAATTGACATATTCTACCCTTTTACACTAACACAATCTAGCTTTCCCTCAACAATAATTGCTTTTGACATATTGAGCAGAAAATTGTGCTGGTCAGAGCCAGTTAATGCAGCCTCAGCCTCCAATAGTGTTCTTTTGTTTTTTCAAATTCTTCTGTTATAATTTTTTTTATTATAAAATTTTGATTTTTAAAGACAGCAATATTGTATACAAGTTTTCCCTTTAAAATGTTATTGTCCATATTTTATTCTCCTCAATAAATAGGATACTATATATACTTATTGTTCAGAATGTTCTGTAATCTGTATACGGCTTACCTCTTCCACTAGCTGAAGCATGCGACGAGTGCTTTCCAGTGACTGTAGAAAGAGATATAGAAAACATTATAATCATGAGGAAGAATTAAAAATAAATATCTTTACGAACTGAGATATGTTGAGATATGTGGGAAATCCAAAGAGCAAATAGTTATTCACAGCATTAAGTTACTGAAATTCTTCATTAATTTACTCTCACTTTACTGTCATGTACAACATATACAAAAACCCAGAAGGCAGTATGACATTTTTAGAACTACATATGAACTACTACACTAAGTCACATTAATAATTCATCCAAAAGTGCAGATCAATAATAAACTAAGACATTGAATTCATGCCAAGGCGAATAAAAGACATCATGTGAGTATTTACCATCACGTGAGCATGTACACATTTACCATCATACCACGTATGCTATTTGAAGAATCGTGTAGCTCACAGGTTTAGGAACCTAACTCTTAAATATCCAAATATGCTGGATAATTATTAGAATTATATAGAATGTAAGATATTTAAAAAGTCGACAGTCAGGGGGTGGTGTAATAGAAGCAACCGATACACACTGCGTGCTGATCCAGCATGCGTGAACTCACAGTGACACCCATGATTGTCTTGTGTTGCTCTGACTGTTGATTGTGTCACCCCTCCATCCCTGTGGACATGGCTTATTTTTTTTCTCTCTCTTCAAGCCCTGACCATGGCTGGTCCCCAAAATACAGCAGTTTTAAGATAAGCTCACTAAATAAACATACTTTAATTTATACTTTAATTATTTTAGTAACATACATTATATTTTTTATTTAAAACTTACATATATTTTGCTTCCAAAGAGACAGATTTTCTTTTATTTTTTATTTAGTCTTGAGGAATCATTCTCCAGGTTTCCTGAAGAACTTTTTGCCCCTCATTTTTGTCAAGTTTCAGAGAAATGTTTTTGTCTGTTCATCTATTCAGTGATCTCTGAACCTCTCAAGGCTAAAACATCTAACTTAAGGCATGAACCAGTGAGAAACAGGTGCAAATAACTACAGATAATGACAGATAATTACTACTGTATATACTGGTGATGCTTAATGTTGAGTGGTTCAAACAAACGAGAGGGGAAATGAGGTTACTGCTGAGGTACTGCTTAATATACATAATCTAATTTCATTTAATATGAAGGAATGTGGGACATTTGCACAGTACTGTATATTGAAAACAAAGGAGGATTGGTAGGATTCTTACATGGTTAGCATTCATTCCAAGCTCAAATGGCTTGCTTTGGGACAATGCCAATTGTTGAAAGCGCTATACAAATAAAATTGAATTGAATTGAATTGAAATGGTACAAATTTCTCATGAGATTAGGCTGATTTTTCCTCATAAATACAGTGTGCCACATCAATTTTGGCAAAAAGCAGAAATATCTGCAATGTTTTTATTTCACCTAGCGTCTCCAAGTGTAGCAAGACAGCAAACACCCTGAAGCATTCTAGTGGCAAAGGAAAGAACTACCACATCATCACAATGCAACTTTTATGGTAAGTAACATAATTCATAACTGAACCCTGAAATGGCTGAACTGACTGAAATAAGCATTCATTACACAGTTCTAATGAATACTGAAAATACTCATTCCACCATTTTATATATTGATAACCGCCAAAACCGCCATTAATACATAGCACTGTGCAACCTCACCTCATCGGCCAGCTGGTCGGCACGCTGTTGCATGTCCGAGAGCTCATTGCGCATGTCTGCGTCATCTGCCATGGCTGCTGGGTTGGAACTGGTGGAGCTGACCTACAGGGAATATGGGGAGAACTGGAAGAAAATAAAAGAAACAAGAGTTGGAGGACTGTTTATTAATACTGCATTGCCTTTGAATCAACCCGTAGTTAAACATGCAAGTCTTCTAAATAGTGATCAGAGTATTCAGGTCAGTCAGGGTCAGATTTAAAGGCTTCTCAGTTCCATTTCTATCGAAAGATTTATCCATCGTTAAACCATTCGCACTTGTAGAGGTCATCTGGATTTATAGTCACAGTAAAGTCATTTCATCTACCCAGGCTATTTTAAACAGCATCAATAAACACCCCAGGAAAAGAAGGCGTTTCGTTGTACAATTACTTTGCCAGTTCTGTAACCTAGTGGCAATGTGTTATGTAGTGTATTGGATAATTTTTTTAAGGAATTGTATAATGATGAATCAGAATGAAATTTTATAAAAATGAGGGCAAAGCAACCTTTTCTATTTGGGAATGTAACAAGGATCTTTACAAAAATTCAACCCCAAGGAGTTTTTTTTCTCATTCCTTCTGCATTACTAGATTGACTTATTTCTTTTCTGATGGCTTGCAGGATTCCCACTGTGCTAGATGAAAAATTTTGTCCAACTCTTCTTGTTTCCACCCTAAGAAAACTATAGCAGATTCTAATTATACAGGAACAAATGTGTGATGCCTCATGTTTAACAATCAAATATGAGTAGTAGCTATAGATACATTCTCTTCCTTCAGACGTTACACTTACATTTGGAATTCAATTAGGTCTGAGCAGACATTGAATGTGCTATAAAATCAGAACATGAGCAATTAGATTTAATGCCGCAGCATGACCTTATACAGCAATGGAAAATATCTCAGGGACACTCAAACTTCATTACTGGTTTCACCTTTAGTGAATGACCAACGCACCAGCACAAAGCCTCTTTAACAAAGGCAGAGCAGAATCTTTCTTTAAACATATCATTCATCCAGGCCATGTATTAATGGTTAAGGTCTAAAATGATTTCTGAAAATTTCCCTGACAAAATGCTGATGATCAAGTCCCATTTATTTTTCGGCAGCCTGGGAAATGAGGCTAGGTGTCAAAGCAAATACCTGAAGAATTTAAGCAGTACCTTGGTTGAACATCCACATTATGCAGTGGAGGGAATTTCTGAAGCAGAATAAAATAAACATCCATGACACATAAGAGATGGCAGAGAAAATCAATATTAAGCTTAAACCCAGTACTTACACACTGTTAATTTACTGTCCCTTTAGCGACCCAGCCTTTCCTTTTCCCCTCTCACAAGCTCATGTGGTTTGGTTATGTAACACTGAACCAATGCTAACTGAACCAATGCAAAGTTACTGAGACAAACCATAAGTGCAACCTTGCCTTAAGAGTCTATTTTTCAGCATTTGTAATGGCTCATAATCATGCTGATCACACTTATTGCTATGTGGATGTCAAATCCACACTTTGACGAGAAAGCCGGGAGACCTTGCAATAAAAAAACTATCATAATATTATCACTAAAACCATATATCACTAAGACCATACACACATAAACACACAACAAATACTATGTCTCCATTAAAGTATTGCTTTATGAGGCATTTAAAAGGCTCCTTTGGCATTTAAACAAAAGTATTAGTATATTTGTTTTAGCCAGTGTTTTTTCTTCCTATCATTTAGACATCATTCTTGCTTTAATCAGTTTGAATATTCTTTAAACCTTCTACTCTTTTAATGCACCATTAAATTCCTCAATTTCTATCATTCTGTCTTTCTACCTGATTTATGTTATGAATTGCTAAGTAAATAAAACAAGCATTTGTAAACTCTTTGATGAAGTTTTACAGTTTTGATGAGTAAAACTGTGCTTCGACATGTAAAAACAATCTCACACACACACACACACACACACACACACTGATTTCCCAGAACTGGTCGATTGTAACTGAATAGCAGCTTATACAACATGAGCATGAGACAAGGAGATTACGCAACAAGAAGGAGAATGCACATGCTAAGAACAAGTCAGCACAGACCAATAAGTACTGCATTATACCGAAAAGGTGAGTATCACCTTGTTTCTTATAATTTTCTAATAAGCAGTGATAAATCTTTCTGATTATATCCAAGACATCGCAGCTTGCTAAGATGTCATTTTTGGCATCAGTAACATCCCTTGCAGGTTGTTGTGTTGTGAAAGCCATTCCAAATGATAAAATTTATGAATTTACGTTTGAAAGAGACAATTCTGTTTGGCGCTATTGCAACCTCATATCCTGTTTTCCCTATGTTTCAGTGAAAATCAGAGAGAGCGAATGTCCACAGATGAAACCCCCATCCTGACTCAAAGACCTGCACTCCAGAGTGCAGTGATTAGAGAGAGCTTACAGAGCATACATAACACATGCCTACAAAGAGTACAGCCCAGTGACGCATATTAGTTCTTTTAGTATTGCAGCCATTTTGAACAGGTTTATTAATCCTGATTTCACTTGACAGATCACAGTAATGTAACACATTTCTACTCAATCAGCATCATGCCTTGGCTTCATTAGGCATGCATTATTTAGCTCTTGTTGTCATCAATATTTCATAACACTGTAAAGGCAGTGGTTTGTGAAATGTCTTCACCAACATAATCAACTATTGGAGTGTAATATATATATATATATATATATATATATATATATATATATAAGGAGAG
>JAQMYJ010000020.1:458465-471990 GCA_030014305.1 Clarias laeviceps
TAAACATGGAATGCATTTCTATCCACTGTATTGTTTCCCCTCCCGTCCCCCCCCCCTCTCTCTCTCTCTCTCGCACACACACACACACACACACACACACACACACACATACATTTACCACTTTAAAGCTATAGAGAATGATAGAGTGAAAGCGTGGTAATAGCATCTTTCAGTTCATCCTCACTTCCTACAGAGTTTTTGTCAGTCATCTCTGTGTCTCTGAAATGTTTCGTACCCGAGAGTTCGCATCTGACAGCCCGGTATTTTGGAAATGGTCCAGAGGCAGAAGGATGCAAACACTTCAACAGCTTGCAACAACAAAGCAGCAATGACTTGCAAAATTTTGAAATGGGTCAGAAGGTCCTCCTCATGCACAGACACAGTGAAACTGATCAGATATTCATTAACAGGATTTTGTTGCAAGGTCTTATTAAAGAGAACAAATATTACACACATATAAAAACACATCAGGCTGTAGTTTAATTTGACTGGTATATTTTGGAATATGAGCAGTGCCATAACAAATGTATTATCCAAAACAATGTTCCCTGTCCTCTCCTACGCTCTGGATGATCTATCTGCTCTATATACTTTTCTTACTCAATCATCACCTATACTGCTTTATCCTGTATTCCGGGTCGCAGGGGGCCTTTAGCCTATCCCAGTAGACTTAGGGCACAAGGCGGGGTATACACTATTAAATATAAGTCTTTATGAATCTTTTATCAGTTCTTTTAATATGGGTTCTATTTTAAATGCTGAACCAGACACAGTCAGTCCCAATGAAGATTTGTTTATTATGCATTATTGACTTGTGCGTGCTTGCCTAGTGACCTCTGACCCTGATCTTACTGCCTGGATTTCTCTAATTAAATTACAGATATAGCAGTTAAGAGCGATAATATTATAAAAAAAAACACACACAGAAAGAAAGGGAAAATGAGAGAAAAAGATATTAGGAGGGGTAGTGGGAGATATTGTACAGGCATGAGTGGGAGATGAGATGAAACACACAAAGCAAGAGAAAGAGAGAGATTGAGTGGGAGGGAGAGAGAGAGTGGGAGGATGTGTGCAGGCCAGAGAGAAAAAAATGGATGTAGGAGGAAACCTGTTGAAAAAGTCAGTGAGGGAGGGGGTGAGCATGGTGCTTCTGCAAGAGGACTCTACTCATGACTCAGCAGTCTCCCCAATAAACATGTCTCTGCCCTGCTGCTTCAGAGAAACAGGCCACAGGAATGACTCAAGGGAGTGTGCACTTTAACTTTGCCACATACCTGTCATTTTACTGGACTGATTATTGGAGTTATTGTTAATATATACTGCCTTGCCAAAAAGTTGCCATTTCAGAAGGGTCAATTTATTGGGCTGCATCAAGCAAGGAAAATAACAAAAAAAATACTTGAAATGACTGGAACTGGAGTAAAGACCCTTCAACAATTTATCGAAACCTGGAAGGATAGCACTGAACCGTCAACTTTGTGGTCGAAAAAAATCATGAATGGAGATTACTTAAAGTTGCATGGTAAAAAATCAACAGTAAAAATTACAAGGTTTTATAGTAAAAGTAAGGGCATTTCCATTTATACACAATGTGATTGAAAACTCGTAGGATTGGGACTAAACAGCTGTGTGTCCATAAGAAAACCAATTGTTAGTGAAAACTAATCAGAAAGAAGGCTTCAAATTGTCTAGCAACATAAAGATTGGACTTTGGAGCAATGGAAAAGGTCATGTGGTCTGATGAATCCAGAGTGACCCTATTCCATATTCCACAGCTCAGATTGTGAGTGAGAGGTTCTGGGAGCATAAGGAATCATTTTCACACCTGAAATGGACACCATGTTGTGTGTTGTAACCAAAGATAAAGGTGATTGATTTAGTGTCTGACTTTTTTGGACATGCAGTATAGTTATTGTCTTGATGTAATAAATAAATGTCTTGAGTTCCAACGCGACTGATCATTTTTTAAAGATTTTTTTTTTTTTACACTTTTACGCTTTGGGTCTGGTAATGAAAATGACAAGCTGCATTTTATCTTGAGAGAGAGTTAACAGGAACAAATTTTGTTCCACTAACTCTAAACCATTAAAATGTGTGACATGTCATTCATTAATAGATTAAAGATAGCACAGCATAAGCAGGCATGATCAATGCACTCCAGGGCAGTTATATGAAAATACCAGGGTATTTCAGGGTAGTAACAGGGACTCTACTTCATGCTGTGGCATGTCACATTACCCCGGTGTGAATTATCTTCATATAATCATGTAGTAAAATACAAGACAAAATACAAAGATACAATCAATGATGCATGATGTCTGAATTTTTCACCACACTGGAGGGTGATATATTAAAATAAGGCAAAGATGAGCTTGCATTAAATGACCTAGGATGACAATGGATAAACATGCACATAGTATGGGTGTAAAGGTGTAAAGATCTTCCTTTTCTGATTGTGCTGAAAGAATGGAGGAGCCTCTGGAGGAATCAAAGACGTAAGGCCTTGGTTTGAGCATGAAAAGCATTTGAATAAATAATTATAAAATTTATAACTATAATAAATTATGCAAATGCAAAATTTATCAATAGAAACCAAATGAACATTACAACCTCTTTGGCTAATATATTAAATTTAAATATTTTATTTATTTAAGTTAGCTTACAGCATTGGAAATTCCCCTGACTGAGCTCAAAACGATTACAGTATAAGGTAATTTCAGTGAAAGTTATACAAAAGCTATCCAAGCTATCCGAAATGTGCTAGTTAGGTTATAATAGTTTAGGCATTCCCAAATTGCCCATAGTTTGTGTACATGTGTCTATCCTGCGATGGATTCGCACCCTGTTCAGAGTATACCCTGTCTCATGCTCTAAGTCTCCTAGGATAGGTTCCAGGCCCCTTGCAACCCTGGGATAAAGCAGTATAGACGATGAGAGATTGACAACGATTTCATTATATCCATAATGTTATACTCATGTATGATGGCACAGCTCTATATCTTCACCTTTTGCCCATTTCTTCTTTTTTTTTTTGAAGAGCATCAGGAGATTACCCTTGCCGAATCAAGACTAAACCATTTCACCTCAGGTGTGTGTGATTTCACAAAAAACAGAAGAATTAAATATGTCTGCGGCATAGTGGTGTAGTGGTTAGCACTGTCGCCTTGCACCTCCAGGGTCCGGGCTCGATTCCCGTCTCTGTGTGCATGGAGTTTGCATGTTCTCCCCATGCTTGGTGGGTTTCCTCCGAGTACTCCGGTTTCCCCCCACAGTCCAAAGGCATGCAGATTAGGCTAATTGGCGTTCTCAAATAGTAGTGTGTGAATGAGTGTCTGTGTATGTGCCCTGCGATGGATTGGCAATGTGTCCGGGGTGTGCCCCACCTTGTGCCCTGAGCCTCCTGGGATGGGCTCCAGGCCCCCCGCGACCCTGAATACAGGATAAGAGCAGTATGTGAGCAGAAGTGAAAAATATGCCCGTGAAACTAAACGGCACAGTATATTTTCAAAGTATTATGAATGATCAGTGTCTATTTAGCAGGATTTCATAGTGTGATTGATTTTACTAATTGCATTGCTGTTCAAAGTTGTGCACTTTTTCCTGTTTCTCTTCTTTTTTATACACACACTGTGTTGCCACCCAGACAAGATACCACCCTGAGTGATTGCTCACTTCACCCATATTTAAATCTGCCTCTGTATATAATATTGTGTCAGATATTCATGACAGTAATAACTTTGTCACATAACACTGGTGAGGGAATGCAGGTTCGAACAAGACGACGCACATGCATACACAACACAAATGAGTTTGAGCAGAGGTTAAGTAGAAAATTTGATTGCTTTGATTTAACTCTGTATCAGCTCCAGTAATTTCTCTCACATCAGATGAGGATCTGGGTGTAAAATCATTGAAATTCCAATTGACAGTGTGTCATATATTTGTCCTTTGAGAACCTCTATTTGATGGAATTTGAACAATAATAGGTTACAAATGTATATCAGATCTGAATGATATATACTGCCTGTGTGTATGTGTGTTTGTATATCTGTATTTGTGTTTGTCTGTTCAATGGTTCAAAATGTAATGTGTTCTGGCCAGCTATCAAGGGGCCAACAAAATGTATGTTTCTCCCACAGTGCTTCATTTCTTCTTCTTTTGCGTGAGTGTATATTTGCATGTGTATTTGTGTATTCAGGCTGTGCGCCTGCGTGCTAGCCGAGTAATCCTTGCTGCATGAGAATCTGGTCTCTACGCACTGTAACTCTTAAACTCTAATAAAGTAAATCAGGGCCAAAATAAAAATAGCACTGAGTCCATTCTGGCGTCCATTTTGCTATAGAGTCTGCTTGATCAGGAAGGAAGGAAGGAAGATGCTGTGGAGTTGTGGGTGAAAATAGATGGATGAGTGGAATGTGTCACCAAAACCATCAATCTTCCTACACACACGGCTACTGTGCTTTATTCCCCCACCTTCCCTTTTCTCTCTTTCTGTTGTGGAGGTCATTGTTCCGGTTGATGACTCAAAGCTTGTGCTGCTAATTGTTAGCGTTGAAAGCTTAATGCGAGACTTCAGGCAAGAGAAAAAGAGAGAGAGAGAGAGAGAGAGAGAGAGAGAGAGAGAGAAAGAATGATATTGGTGTTGATGTGTATCTGTACATAAAGAAGTGGGACAATACTGCAGATGGAGCACCTGATTAGTCCCCTGCACCTTCACCTGTGTGTTGCCATGGAAACCTAGGGTTCCTCTCCAGTCCGCCTGCGACACCTGCAGCCTCGAATTGTCACTTTCCTACCCCATGTCTGTTTAGAGAAGGAAAATGAAACACACTTTGTGCTGCCTGTGCATGGAGAGCGTGGGAATTACACTCCAAACACTCACACACACACACACACACACACACACACACACACACACACACACACACAATAGTGCAACATCTTTATAGCATAGTGCACAATAAGTCTTTATGGATTTCCTTACAGTTTCTTCTTGTGTGTATACTGCGTGACAGGCTCAAGGTAGAATGGCACATGACTCCACTGCAGTGAAACTATTGCCACTTTTCTGGATCGATGCAAGGACTGCACCCCTGTCCTGTTGTCTCTGCCCCAGCAGTCCATACTAATTTATTATCCACAAGCGAGCTCTAGCACACAGCTACACACACTAATGTTTCACAATGGACCGCAATATTATCATGTACCACCACTTCATCAGTCATCCCTTCCCTGGCTGAAAAATAGAATAGAACAAAGACAAACACCGTTCATCCAAACACATTTCCTTTCCTTGCACTATTTTTACAATGCCCTCCTCCAACTCCAAGATCCGGTTAATTCTAATTCAATTCATAGCTCCTCACAGCAGCCAGCACATGCATAGAGTTTACTTCTCTCCTCCTTCTGATCACTGCTCTGACTCTTAAAAGTAGGAGGAAGAGAGAGAAAGCAGAGGAGGGAGACGATGGCTCTGAGTGAGCGTGCCAAGCGCTGTGCAGCACTAGATGAAGTAAAGACTGATGAAGAAAGATGATGAGCAGCGGGGTACTCTGAAGGCATCCATCTGCCCTCAACTAGTGAAATTACACACAAATTCAGGCAAGCATTGGTCATTTCAGGGCACTAAGCGATTACTTGGATATTACCAAAGCGTTTATTATACAAGAGTTATGAGTGGGAGGAATGTGTTTAAAGACTATATGCCTGATTAGGAGTTTATCTTAAGTGTGCTAGTATCATAATGTGATCTTCTCCATCTACAGTGTCTTGTAGAAGTTTTTACATTGACCACTCATCATATACATCCTGTAACATACATAATAGATTAAGAGAATATGACACAGTTATAACGCCAGTGAGGTAAGAACAAGGTTAGTCAATGAAGCAACCAAGCAGCCAATGGTAATGCTCAACAACATCCACCACTATTATGCTTCACTGCCTGTCATGATGAGGCTTTCAGGATGATGACCAGGATTTGGGTTTGCATATTGTGCCAATGGCAAAAAGATGCATTTAAGATTTCTTTTTTCAATTTGTGTCTTTAATATGGCTTCTGGCAAACACTAAATACCAAGCACCAAATCATGCAATTTAGTTTTTTGCCCTCTTTCTCTATAGCAAATCCACAACTTCTCTTGGACATCTGTTCATTTGCTTCTCTGACTAAAACCATCCTTTTCTGCTCACTGATGTTGGATGAATGGGCCCATCAAGGCCATATCAGGATCATGACAATTTTTTTTACTTTTTAACTAATAGATTTATGTTATAGAATGTTTGGGAGACTTAAAAACACAAAAACCCAATTTCCAAAACCCTTTCCTGAAATTGTTCAGCTCCTTGGTCTTCATGTTGATTGGTCAGGTATGTTCTTTGGTCCTGGTGCCTTCCAGACACTGGTGGTATAAGTACACAAACTCTCAAGTCTCAAGTAAAATTACAAATAATAGCCTTTGCCAAGTTGTTGTTGTTGGTATTTCGGCTGCTCCAATCAATCGGCTCAGCAGACCATTCAATCTGCACATAACTTGGCACAGGTTTAACGCCAGATGCCCCTCCTGATGCAATCCTCTCATTTTATCTGGGCTTGGGAAAATAATTTCCCAATTACGTGCTTTAAAATCTAACTGACAGAGTTACTGATAAAATATATTATCAAGGACTGAAGATGAAGGTGATAACAACAAGATTTGATATCAATGCAAACATACAGAATACAATGAAGTTAAATGACATGCCAAAACATTATACTGCATTTATAAATGTTATTGGCATGAAACACAAACCAGAAAAGTTCACAACTCTTTTGCTCAGTATGGTGTCTAGTTAGTTACCTTGCTTCTAATCTCAACTTGAAAAGTGTGCCTGTTTGAGAGGCTTGAAAAAGGAGCCAGAAGATTGTCATCTGAAATACAATAAGTATCTATTTAAAATGTAAAGAGTAAAAACACAGGTTTTTCATAAAACAGGTAATGAGTAAAAAGTAAGAAGTATGGAAAATACTTGAGTAAAGCACAAATACAAAAAACATGCTTAGGCGCAGTAATGCACTTCCTACCTCTTCTTCCAGATACTGGTTTTATACAGTACTAAAATCTTGTGACACTTGATGTGCACACAGTTGGACTCTATACAGTGAAATATGTAGCTTCCAGTTGCATTGAATCCCCTCTATTTTGGCTAGAGCCTGAGTCCTAGATGAAAAGAAGCTGCCCAAAGCCAAGTGCTGCCACCACCATGCTTCACCATGCACATGATAGGTATTACTTTTGCACACATTTTTCCACATGATTCAGGGTTAAGGTGGTTGACACCTAATAGGTGGATGTTTCTATAGCAGTAGGTCTCTTGGCAACCTCGCTGATATGTTTTCTTCTTTTTGGAGGTTATGTTCTTGGTTATGTCACTGTGATGTCCCATGTATCCACTTGTTTTTGATGGCCTTCACAATGATCCATGGTTAATCAATTGTTTTGGTAAAACTTTCATACATCTCTGCTTGCAAATGGTATTTGACAGGAAGAGACAGTCCGATACTGTACTTTGTAGGCACTTTTGCCTCAGCAGTTAGCAGAAGCCAAGATGTTAAGAATATCCTACAGAAACAGCTGGTAGGTGTGTGATAATTACTCTTGCATCACAAATGGTTTATTCTAAGTACAATCACATACTACATTAGGAACATTGTATTTCTTTATTTATTTGATATCACATGCAAAAACCTGACATTACAATAATTATTTAAAAAAATTCTGACTGTGTGCCTTTTATATCCACTTCCATAAGATTCCGCATACTCTTGAATTTTCCTTCTGTCTCACTACTTTTCCATGCATGCTTTTTCAGTGTCTGTAGCATTAAAGCTTTAAAGAACCACTCCTAAATGCCTCTTTGAGGAAGAGTAATGTCCTAGCCAACTAGAATGCAGGGAATGGAAACGTTCAAGTTTTGAACCTTATCAAGCTTTTGCCATCTGTTTTTAGACTTTTTTCCTTCCACATTTTTTCCAACTACATTTGTAGTTTTACCTTTACATTATATAAAGGTAAAACTACATGCAAGAGTTTTAATTTATGACAAGAACCTCAATATATAGTGCTTTAAAAGTTAAAATATAATTGCTGCTAAATACAAAAGCTGCTAAAGGCTAATCTCGCCTTTCTTGAGAACAAAAGAAGGCTACTGTATGTTGTCCATTTGCAGTCAGGGGCTTTCCCAAGGGAAGTTACCAGTGTTCCACATGTATTGCACTTTATTGTCTGTTTTCGCTCTTAAAGGCTATTATATCAGCCATCTATGGTACTTTAACTAAAGACTAAAGGCATTTATTATAAATACCCTAATGGGCCTAAATTATGAAATGCAAAAACAATCATTGTTAACCTTTTTAGTGTTGATTAGCTCTTAGTTTATGAGCAGTGTAAGCCCTGGATGGATTCATTTAACCCTATGAGGCAGAAATAGGTTCTATACCTATACTGTATGTGGTCTATCCCATCATACTATGCAAACCTTTTTCTTTATTTACTATTTGTAACTGACACCACTTCCGGACAGACTTCCTTTGTTTGGCTTGTTCTCAATGTTTTTATGGCTTTTGCGCTGCACCACCCCAGTAAAAAAAAATATACACTTTAGTGTATTACAAATATATTGAAATTTTCGATAGTACATTGCAAATATACTAACAAAAAGTTGTACCATCAGTTAATATATAAAAAGTATACTAACATCATGCTTTTACCAAATTTTGGAATTAAACTTTAAATATACTTAAAAATAATTGTATTATAGTACACTTTCCAAAAATATATTATTGTTAAATATATAATTTAAATTTGTTTTTCAATGTATTTTTGGTATATATTTTTTTAAATATGCTTGAAATAATCATTGTACAAATGTACAGAAAGCATACATTAGAATACAATTTTAATATTCGGTAGCCTCAGTATATTATTAGTTAAATTTAAATGTACTTATATTTAGTGCACTACTCTCTTTTAGACTCGTTTCTGCACGCTGAATCTCTCTCTCGCACAGTAAAAATAGCTGTAATGTACTTATAATACATTAAATATATACTTAAATTGTATTAATAACTGTCAGGTATGTACGTTAGTACACACACCGCCATATACTTTAAGTGTACTAAGTATACTTAAAGTTGATCCACTTTAGCACACAAAAGTTTACTTAATACACTTAAAATTGTGCTTTTGTACAGTTTAATTACAACTTAAATACACTTAGTAAAAAATTAGTTGTTCCAAAATAGCAAACTTCAAGTCTACTAAACATTAGTCTGCTGCAAACATACTTAAATATGCTTGGATTTAATATACTTAGCATACTTTTTTTTCACTTGGGCAGGCAGAACCTTTTTTACTAAAGTTCATGTAAGGTCTGCGAACCACCAACTGTCGCCAGACAAATATATGCCCATGATGAATAATTTAAATCTGTGACAAAAAGCAGGCTGAGAATAGCACATGTTTGTTCTGTGTTTGTGGTGTTTACTCATGCTCGAGCTGCTGAGTTACAGTCTCAGGTCAGTCTGTCATGTCAGCAGTGAGCCTGCGAGGACGAGTCTGATTGTTCTCATAATTGTGGAGCTTGATAGTAGGATGGAGCTGATAGAGCGTGAGTGAGAGAGAGAGAGAGAGAGAGAGAGAGAAAGCAGGAGGAACAGCCTGGCAGGAGCACTCCGTCTTCTCTTGGTGCTAGTGGCGGCAGGACTGCTGAATAAGCTTTCAGTATGTGTGTGTGTGTGTGTGTGTGTGTGTGTGTGTTGAGGGTGTTTGAGGCACTGCAGTACTGCAAGGAAAGACTTATCCTAAAGTAGAGTGCACACAGGCAGATCTTATCAGCTACACACTGCCTTAATATGAAGAATGTTGCGAAACCTTTTTCAACACACACAACACACACAACACACACACACACACAGACACACACACACATATATATATATATATATATATACACACACACACATATACGCACACACACACACACACACACACAATATTCTTCCAGCCATAGAGACAATGCTGTTTTATCCCTGCTCACAGCTGGTGTTAACACTAAAGCAACATTGCATTGATTTCATAAAATAAATAAATAAATCACAGCTCCTCCTGCTCTTCTTCTCTTCTCCTCTCCCCAATTTCTTTCTCTCTTCTCTTTCTATCGCTGACTCACCCTGCCCGGCTCAGTGTGTCTCATAACATCCCTCCACAAAGAGAAGTGTTTCCATGGGCTCACTCTGACACTGGGCTGCCCTTCACCTTTTTTTTTCAGATGCACTCTCTCCTCTTTCCCTCTTTCATTCTTTGTATTCTGACACTTCACTATTTAATATGCCGCCATTCAAAACACCTTTTTACAGATATACAAGTATAGGTTGTACTTCACACCACAGTTAACATTTACTGTAAGCACAATCCTCTGTGTGTGTGTCTGTGTGTGTGTCTGTGTGTGTCTGTGTAATGAGTTTAATACAGGTCTTGCTTTGCAGTATTATTCTCTCTGTTCCTCAGATGAATCTTCTATTACCTGTTTCTGTTTGTTACCTTTTCTGTAATGTACTCTTCAAGGGTCATATTGATATAAAGCAGCTGATATTAAGACACAGTGATATTTAATATGAACAATCATGAATATGTCTGTTTTTGGGAAAGCACTTCTCATGCCTGGAAAGCATCAGTTGTGTGTAATCATTTGAAATGTTTGAATGTTTTGTTTTCTTATGAGTGACTTAATGAAATTACTGGTGATTGAAGGCTTAAAAAAACGATTGACATACAGAATACTTCAAGCCCAGTATGGTGATGAGACTCTTAGCCACACACAGTAAACCATGTGAGTGGTGCAAATGAATCAAAGAATGCTGTATGTCTGTGGATGCCCACTGCAGTCATTTCCATGGACATTCAGCGAGTGGGACGCCTGATCCTTGAAAATCAACTTGTCACCAACTTGTGGGAGAACTGTACACACAATCATTCACCAACAACACTTGTACATTACAAGAACTTGGCTGGGAGTTCTTGCCCATAGAGTCCTGACCTCACTTCAAGCCATTTCCACATGTTTAGGATATTAAAGGAGTTCCTGGGAGGCCAGCAACTTAGATGTAAAGCAGAGACATTATACAGTTGGGCACAGAAATTTGCACTGACAGTGAATATCTTGGCAATATTGGGCTTTTAATTACTTCTTCATTCTGGGCAGTATGATTTCACAACATACATCTTTAACAGAATAATTTTGTCCAAGGTTCATCCATCTAGCTGATGATTTGAGGTTCTGCAAAAGAATTTTGAGATTATACTGTACTCCTCCGTCATCCTTTCCTCTAGTACCAGTTCCAGAGCAAAACAGCTCCAGCATGATGCTGCCACCACAATGTGCAACAACTGCTACAGCGTTCCCTATGCTTGAATGCCTCAACTTGAATGCCTCAACATACTTCTGGTCAATTTCTTTTTGCCCATGTGAAAAAGTCCTTTCCTCTCCATTGAGGGGGCAGTATGGGCCTTCTTCCAGATCTTGGAAAGTGGCTTTACCTGCCTGCAATTTATACTTACTGTACAATAATTTGAGCTGATCTTGGCATCTGTAGTTGTTAAGAATCTCTGCCAGAGGTTCTTGACTTGTGCAAATCTACCATCCTTTCTCAGATCTGCACTGAGCTCCTTGGAATTTTCCATTGGACTGTGTGTAGATCAATCCAATAAGTAAACACTTTTTTTATGTTGCACAGAAGAGCTGAAGTACCAGCTGGAGTCCATTATCCTCATTATCCCTAACAGGATAAATTAAATATTGTGCTCCAAATTCATCTTTTTCTATTAAATATGTGTGTTGTATAATCATTCTGCCATTTGCTTATTCACATTTATAATGAGTATGTGTACATTTATGCCTGTTACTGTACATACACAGTATTGTATATAGGTGATTCTCTGAAACAGGTGGATTTTTTTTGGCTAATAGTAGTCATAATTCCATATTTAGCTTAGACAGAAGCAGCACATGGCATTTCAGACATCAGAAAATTGGAACATTATGCAAGACTGTTCTTTAATCTCCTAAACAACTCTTTCTGATTATTTATTCATAAGACAGTGTTGAAACTTTGAGCCTGATGATCTCAAAACCAGTAAAATAAAGCTAAGAAAAAAAACATAGACACTTGTCTTTGCTTGCAGCAGAAGTTCATCCTGACAACAGTTGTAAGGTCACTGCAACCTTAATTCACAGAGCCTGGTGTATTACTTTTAAAGGGGAAAATGGTATGGTGTGACAAGGTTGAAAACAAACCAGAGGTGTGTCAATATTGTAATTTCATAGATCAGAAAGAAATATGTTTAGTTAAAGTACATAAATGTGGTTAAACGTATAAGCAGCAAAATACCAGTATTAGTTGCAGTTTTAATTTTGTTGGGTATTCAATGCAGATGTGATGAAAGAAAAATTATGGCTTTAAAAACATTTTGCCATTTCCTTTAATTAAATATCTTTGATTAAATTCTGGGAGACATAAATGGTACCCGATTTAGACAATCTATATAAATAAATGTAAAGCAATGATATCTTTATGTTTTCACATTGGAGGATCAGAAACCAGCCTTAGTCTGTATGTCTGTATTTATGTCTGCATGTCTGTCTGTCTGTCTGACAATTAAAAACTGGCTAGACAGAATTACATTTTTTCTTTTTTAAAAACTTCACCAGTACTTACATTTTTGCCTGAAGTTAAACCTGCCCCAAAAATAAAATCAAAATGTTAAGTAGAAGTGAACTTATGAGCAGTTATGTGCCAGATTATAAACTGAAAATTTTGACTGCACATGCGTTAAACTGTGGGCATTTCTTAAATCGACTGCTGGACAGAATTTAACCTGCCTAAAGTTTAACTTGCACCATAACTGAAATCAAAATGGTGAGTAAAAGCGATGCTATGAACAGTTTGTGGCGGATTTAATAATCTACTTTATATAAGCTACTTAAATATGATACTAATAAGCTACTTGCTCAATGTAAACAAACATGTGCACCAATAGATATTAATTAGAAAAGCTAAACTGAATATTTTTACTGGGATTAGTTCATATTTTCTCAACTATGTTCTTATGTGAAACAAATCTTAATCTTTATCTGATCTACTTTTTTAATTTCTCATCTGTGATTTACTCTCCGATTACTGAACAGGGAGTGTATTTGGCTGACGACGGAAGAAGTACAATTTAGCGTGAACAAAGTGTAAGATACTCAATCTTACAAAATTACATTTTTTGTATTAATACAGTGCATCCGGAAAGTATTCACAGCGCATCACCTTTTCCACATTTTGTTATGTTACAAAATCATTCCAAAATGGATCAAATTCATTTTTTTCCTCAGAATTCTACACACAACACCCCATAATGACAACATGAAAAAAGTTTACTTGAGGTTTTTGCAAATTTATTAAAAATAAAAAAACTGAGAAAGCACATGTACATAAGTATTC
>JAQMYJ010000020.1:472090-483793 GCA_030014305.1 Clarias laeviceps
CCATTTTAGAATAAGACTGTGACATAACAAAATGTGGAAAAAGTGATGCGCTGTGAATACTTTCCGGATGCACTGTACTGTACTGTAAGTTAGGCAGAGAGTTCTGTCGTACAGAAAGACAGACAGACATGTACTTGGGTCCCAACCTGAAATAGTAATATCACTGATTACATAAAAGCTGATCAGCTTATTTTCAGCTTTAGCCTTTTTACTATTTTTACAAAATCTTTTCCCATCAACGACAGGTACTTAGTCACACATTTTATAGATAGGTGTATATTTTGATATTGCATATATTGTATAGCATGCATTTTACTAAACTACTCCTTCCTTAATTTTCATTTCTGGTTTCCTTTTGTATTAGACATACAGCTCTGCAATTTTACTAAGATCTGAAAGCAGCCTATCCAGCTCTACAGTACAAACAAGACTTTTTGTTTTCCTTTGGAGAGCTGGTAATGTAAACATTGTGCCCCTGCTCCACCCTCTGCTGGTCAGTAAAAGGAACTGCGAGGAATGAAGAGAAACAGTGCTGCAGGAACAGTGCTGCAGTGTGGCGCATTTCTCCCTCGTGTGACCTGCGAAGCTAAAACCAAGCCTTGTACAGTACATGCAGTTCTTGTGGTATACTGTGTCTAGTAAACAAGATAAACAGATCTGGAAGCTGCAGGTTAACAGCTGCCTGACACTTTAATTTTTAATGATTGATCATTTTTAGTTTGAAGGAAATGTGGACCGCGCTGCTTAGCTTCCAGACTCCCCCTCAGTCACCAAAGACAAGCATGAGACAATAATGGAGCCCGTGCTCACAAGGTATGAGTAGCATGTAGATACAGTAGGTGTGGAGAAAAGCCTGCATAGTGTTGCCCAGCCTTATAAGCAGACAGGACAGCATATCCCCTAACACACACACACACACACACACAGACTCTCTCTCTGTCACACACACAAACATATGCGCGCACTCCCTCTCACACACACACTCTCTCTCTCTCTCTCACACACACACACACTCTCTCTCTCTCTCTCTCTCTCTGTCACACACACAAACATATGCGCACTCTCTCTCTCACGCACACACAGAAACACACACACACTCTCTCTCTCTCTCTCACTCACACACACACACACACTCTCTCTCTCTCTCTCACGCACACACAGAAACACACACACACACACTCTCTCTCTCTCTCTCTCTCACACACACAGAAACACACACACACTCTCTCTCTCTCTCTCACTCACACACACACACACACACACAGAAACATACACACTGTCTCTCTCTCTCTCACACACACACACACACACACATAGACTCTCTCTCTCACACACACACGCACACATTCTCGCTCTTTCTCACACACACAAACACACACACATTATCTCTCTCTCTCACACACACACACACACCTCTTCCTCATCTTTTCCTCCACCTACCCTGTTATTTATGAGGAGAAATGAGAGATGATCCATGCTTGATTCATTACTATGTACTTGCAAAATATGCAGTGTTTAGCAGTAATAAAGGAGTGTCACAAAGTATTTGTTTTATATAAATATATATTTATAAATAAATAAATACATTTGTTATATATAAATACATACAGTACAGTACATGGCATCCATAAAAGCTACATGCTATTACATTTACAAATCTAAACAAACTAAAAGAGAAATCCATAAATTTCAGTCCTTGCATTTCTGACATATTTATTATTATGAATTAAAGCTGGAGTTTTAGTTTACTAAACTCTCACTCACTCACACACTCATAGTCATTACCGCTTAATCCTGTATTCAGGGTCGCGTGGAGCCTCGAGCCTATCCCAGGAGACTTAGGGCACGAGGCGGGGTACACTCTGGACAGGGTGCCAACCCATCGCAGGGCACACAGATATACACACACTCACACACTCACTCACACACTATGGGCAATTTGAGGGCACATACACAGACACTCATTCACACACTACTATTTGAGAACGCCAATTAACCTAACCTACATGTCTTTGGACTGTGGGAGGAAACCGGAGTACCCACCAAGCGCAGGGAGAACATGTAAACTCCATGCACACAGAGATGGGAATCGAGCCTGGCCAGGAAGCGACCCGGACCCTGGGTTTACTAAACTTATGCAGGTTATTCTCAAATTCTTCCCTCATCAATTGTGCTCAAACATCTGTGATTGCTCTAATGCTGTCTTCTCAGCATTTTTGCTGAAAGGCAGTTTGAACTCATCAAAATACACTTCATAAGTAAATTGTTGTCTCTTTTTCTCCTTCTCCATCAGCTGGCTGCGAGGAAGCTGTTTGCCCCACATCTTAAACATAGATCCAAAATATTATGATATTATTATATTTGGAACTTCAAAATGCATAAATGGTTATGATGGTTAGGAAGGTATTTATGTTCAGTTTTTGGTATGAAATATGATGAAGACAACAGTTTAATTTAACTGAATCATATTTTTCAGTTCCATGAATATTTAACATTGATTTGTTTTACACATACAGTACTGTGCAAAAGTATTAAGCCCCCAGTTTTTCATATTGAATTAAATTAAATTATGTGGAATATATGAAAGAAATGAGGACAAAGTATTACTGTGACAGGTTGCAAAGTGCCTAAAGATAAAGTTAAATGCCCAAAGATAAAATTTAATTAAATTGTTTATGTAACAGCCTCAGCAGCAGCCTCATTTCCCCTCTCGTCTGTTCCAACCACACAGCATTCAGCTTCACCAGTACACTGATCACCGGCCTGATCATCTGTTATCACCTGCACCTGTTTCTCACTAATGAATAAATAATCACATTTAATAATTCATAAGTCACTGTGTGGCTTAACTGCTCTGATACAGGGACTAGACTTAGAATGAGAGCCAAATAAAAAAAGTCCTTCAGGAAGCCTGGAGACCTAATCCTAAAAATTACATTAAAATATACCAGAAAATCTGGCGCCATAGAAGCAAAATACGAAAGGGGTGCTTAATACCTTTGCAAAGTACTGTATGTACATTTTTTTATTTCCATTTGATAATTTTGACCCACGCACATTTCTGAGTCACTGCTTCCTTTACACATTATTACAAATAACTACAAAGGAACAAATGGTAAAAAACATTAGGGATAATAAATGACATGTTAGTATCAGCTAAGTTGTTTATCAGCTAATCAACTTACTGTTTTTGGCAAAAATCTGATGTCCACTTTTTCCAGTGCTCCACTGGCGATCCGAGTACTATGAAGGATCACACTGTTGGCCAGCGCTTCTGTTTTCCCTGTTGAGGTTGCGAAGCACTCTGAGGCCTGCGGTGTAGGAACAGCTCCCTGCTAGAGCGAGGAAAAATAAAGATGGCACCGGGCCACAAAACCAAATGCAAGGACAAAACCAATGCAAAAAATATTAGCTTCTCAAAAGGAATGGATGATCATCCATTTATATTACAAGACATACTGTGCAATACACCATGTTGTTAGAGTTCTAAGAGTGAGTGTCTCATTGGTCTGGTTATCTAGATCATCTAAACAAAGCAGTTTGTTCTCTCAAGCAAAAGGATGAAGCTGGGGATTAATGCATTAATGGACTGTGGTAATTATTATAGTAATTGTTTAGCATCTATATACCAGGGAAACTTTAAAGATTTGAGAACACATAAAAAATATGCCTGACAGACACCACAGACATGCCACACATGGATTCTCTGGCAGAAGTAACAGAGCCTGTTGAAACTAATGTAATCCGACATATTCACTCTCAGTTGCTTACACATAAGGCCTATTCCTGTCTTTCTGCTATCAGGTTTAATGTTTCAGTACAGATCAGTTATAATGTATTAAATAATTAACTAGCTTGTATTTCTTCATTCTCAATAAATACTGTATTTATAAAGTACCGGCTATATACACTATCAGCCATAATGTTAAACCCACTGCCAGATGTAGTGAATAACAGTATCTCAATACAGTTGTACAGTACTGTATATACAGTATTAAACAGTGACTGAACATTCAGTCTTCAAAGTTGATGTGTCAGAAGGAGGAAAAATGTGCAAGTGAAAGGATCTGAGTGAGTGTGACAAGGGCCACAATGTATTGTCTAGATGGCTGGGTCAGAGTATCTCCAAATAGCAACTCTTTCTGTGGGATGTTTCTGCTCTGCAAAGGTCAGGAAGACTAAAAGAGAACTGGTGATAGGGCTATGGGCATCCTAGACTCACTAAACTCAACTTGTTGA
The DNA here is from genome assembly GCA_030014305.1 of Clarias laeviceps. Taxonomy (NCBI): domain Eukaryota; kingdom Metazoa; phylum Chordata; class Actinopteri; order Siluriformes; family Clariidae; genus Clarias; species Clarias laeviceps. Next base: position 476,330 of record JAQMYJ010000020.1, read on the forward strand.
AAAAATGAATCCTGGCTCTGAAACACACAATGCATTACAGTTTGTTGTGTATGGAGCTGCAGACCAGTCAGGGTGTCCATGCTGACCTATGTCCACCACCAAAAGCTCCTACAATGGCAACGTGCGCATTAGAACTCGATCACACAGCAATAGAAGAAGATGGCCTGGTCTGATGAATCATGTTTTCTTTTTCCTCATGTGGATGGCCAGGTATGACCCTGCTTTTCATGTGGATGTTACTTTGACACATAACACCTACCTAAATATTATTTGTATTGCTGACCAAGTACACTTGAAAATTGCATACTGTACTCTGAAGGCAGTGGCCTCTTTCAGCAAGATAATGTGCCCTGACACATTGCAAAAATAGTTCAAGGATAGTTTAAAGAACATAATGTGTTTGTAGGCTTGACATGGCCACCAAATTCTTTGGGATGTGATGGGCAAATATAGCTTATAGAAGTTAAAGGATCTACTGCTAACATCTTTCTTTATAGGTCTAGTGAAGTCCATTCCTTGATGGCTCAGAAGGCAGATGGTTTAAATTTTATGGCTGTTCAGTGTATGTTGTTAAACCCTTTCTATGCCATCCATCACTGGTTCTGTTAAAGGAGCAAATAATTGACAAACACTTGTCCCTTTATTAGACAATTCTAAATTTTTGGTGCATTTTGTAGAGACTATAACTCTTCTGGTCATAATTTCAGGTCAAAATGTTTATTTCACTTTTCTGGGCATAATTTATGTTACTCAAGCATTTAATTAGTGCTCAGTTTCTGACCACAGGACCGCAAATGTCTGGATATCTTGGTTTATGAGCTATTCTCAATCTATTAACATTAATAACAATTAAATGCTTCATTATTAGTACAGAGCAGTAATTTTAGTAATGGATGGGATAGAGGGGGCTAACAAACTATAAACCTATATGTACTGTATGTGGTAGGTGTATATGTTAAAATAACAAGCTCTAAGATAGCTGTACCTTCTCCATAATGGACATGCTGGTGGCTGGTCTTGGTTTGGCCTGAGGTTTGACAGTTTTATCGTTCTTGTGATCCCTTAGCTTACAAAGATTATCAGTCTTGGCCTGGATCAGGTCTACAATCCTAAGGTCTGCATACGCACGGGCAATATCCAAACAGCTTTGCTCTGCAATTAAATGATTTAGTGTCCTTGACTTCAGTGAGAGTTCGATCTAAAGTTAATCACGCTTAATGATTTAATACACTACAAATCTGAAAACCAGAGTAGCTTCCTTTACTCTGATGAGGCAGCAGTGATCTAACAAAAAGTAATAAAGGTATGCTAAAGGTATTGTTTGTTTAGAGAAATTTTCATGCCTCATCATTGCAAGTAGTGAGAAATTGTAGGGGGTAACTTAGTCAGGCATTTATTTAAAGTTTTGATAATGAATAGGAGCATGAATAACTGAATAAGTTCAGACTTTTATAGTTACATTCTTAGTAAAGACATTTAATTTCAGTTCAAAATCTTGCACATTACTCCTTTGACTACAGTATATCTGAATAACTAAATTTTGGCCAGGAAATATTTTTCCATGTTTATACAACTGTTATAACAATAGTACATGATAAATGCTGCCTCTGTACCTGACTTGTTTTTTGCTGTAACTGTTGCCCCAACTTTAATAAGGTAGTCCACACAGCAGGGCCTGGAACTCTCAATGGCCCTCATTATGGGTGTGGCTCCACTCAAGGTGGGTGTGTTCACTGCTGCCCCTGCCTCCACTAACAGTTTAATAATGTCAAGCTGTCCAGCGTGGCAGGCGTGGTGTAATGGAGTCCAGCAGAACTGATCGCAGGCATTCACATCAGCCCTGCACACAGACTTACACTGCATTATCTGCTATTTAAACAATAATAGTGTACAGTATATGTGCTGCTGTGAAAAATATGTGTTGATGTAAAAACCTTTACTCTAGTCTTTATCTATCAGAGCTTACTGTAAATGATAAGCAAGTGGAAACGGCATTCACATGGTCGGTCTGACCATGTGACAACAGTAAAATGAAAAAAAAATATAGCAATCCAGAATGCAGCAGTTCAGGATGGGATTAAATAAAAGACTAACACAAATGCAAGGGATTTACACTGCCATAAAAAAAAGTTACCATTTTACAAAGGTCAAATTATTGACGTGCATCAAGTAAAGAAAACATTATTAAAATTACTGGAATTTAAGAACTGTCAAACACATCATTCAATATGGATGTATAGTGCTGAAATATTAATTTGCAGAGAAAGAGTGGTTGGAAACAAATAATGAATGAGAGTGATCAGAGATCACTTAAACATATGGTGAAGTGGCATTGTAATAATAGCTGTGTTTTATAATAAGAGTAAGAGCATTTCCATATGCACACAATGTTATGACACACAGGATTGGGACTAAACAGCCGTGTGTCCATATGAAAACCACTTGTGAGTGAGACTCATCAGAAATTTGTTAAGGAATAAAGTCAGCTGATGACCTGAATGTACTGAATGACCAGGGTATCACATGTAATGTATGTAGTTTTTATTTCCTGATGGCATGGCTATATTTCTGCACTCGAATAATGATAAAGTGGTTCTAGGAGCATGAGCAGTCATTTCGACATGTGAACTGGACACAACATTTAGTGCCATATTTAAAGGTCAAAGGAAATGTTACAAAGTGTGATTTTTTTTGCCAGGTGGTGTAATTGTGGCTGTCCTTTAGTTTTGCATGCCTCCAACAGTGTCACTGAAGAACAGCACAATTATTGTGTTTTGGATGGATGGATAGATAGATAGATAGATAGATAGATAGATAGATAGATAGATAGATCAGTGACTATTTTAATTATTTGACAGCCCAGCCCAGTATGCAGAAATAACTTGCTCATCAGGGACAATTTCATTATTATCTAGACACATTTTTTTTTCCTCACACATACACACTTCCATAAATTTTCTTTTCATATTTTCTTTTCATTTTTGTGAAGCTGCTTTGAGACAATGACCATTGTTGAAAATTTGAAATTGAAAACTCATCTTCAATACCGCTTTATCCTGTATTCAGGGTCACGAGGACCTGGAGCCTATCCCAGGAAGTTTAGGGCACAAGGCAGGGTTCATAAATATCTCCATAACCTTACCCAAGTTGAAGTAAAATCTTGGCCATTTCATAATTCCCACTTGCACAAGCGGTCATGAGTGGTGTCTTGTAAAAACAATCCTTGACATCAACTGGAACCTTTTGACTAAAGGCCATCTTCAGGGACTCAATGTCTCCAGCCTTAATGCAGTAGTTTATGTTTAGAAATGTCTTTTCTGGTTCAGTTATATACCAGATTGAGTCATCCTCTATGGGGTGCCTTGGTGAATGGTCCTGATCAAATCGGCTTGTGTCTGTAACAAGTTGGTACTTCTCAATCATAAAACATGGTGGCCCCCCATCATCTCGACGAAAAATATTTTCTGGTGGCATGGTGCAAATTGGCACAGGAAGGTTCAACTTGCTTTTCTTCTTGCCATTATCTGACTTGCTCACCCTTTTCTTTGTCTTCTTTAGTTCATACGAGGTCTTAATGAGAGTCCTGGGCAGATATCTGAAACCTTTGAAAAAGTCATTAATGTTAATTAAGCCTTGCCTATGCTTATCATAAGCAAGCAGTATTTTTTGGACATCTTCAACATCTATCGGGGCCTGGAAGTCTTGGAGAACAGAGACAAATTTCTTAGAAGATACCACCTCGAAGTTTGTTATTCCATGTGAAGTGAATTCAAAGGCCTTTCTCAGTTCAGCTTCATTCACATAAGACCAATCATAAAGTCTCAATGCCCATGTGCCATTGGCGTAGCTCTTTGAAAGCTTCCCATTCAAACGTTCAGCCTTTTTAAGCTCTTTAACAGAGGTCTTGTGATCTAAGTCCTTCGCAATTTGACGGGGAATCAGGCCTTCCATGTTCTTCTGTTTAGGATTGCATCCTGAAATTATTAGGATAGTAACGTCAGAATTAAACATATAGCCAGAGCAGATGTTAAAAATTAGGTTCTAGACATGATGTACAGTAGTAATATCATTGCTAGTACTTTAATAAAGAACCCACTTCAGTGTTCATGCCTAGTCCAGGAGGTCTCTAGATGAGAGCATCTGCCAAATGCCAAAATTAAATGTAAATTTATAGGCATCTCATTTTAAAGCTCTCAAGCTTGTTCATATCTTATATGACCCAAGCTTCTGAACTGTAGAGGGGCACTGGTAAAATTAATGCCCAGAAGAGGTCAATTTTAATATTGAGCCTTCTTCCACATGCACCATTTGAGGCCACTGCTTGCTCAGTCCTGCTGTAAACTTATTTTTCTCCTACACCATTGATCCCAAGTACTTGAATTCCCAGACCTGTTCAGTCTGGACTCCATCGAGATGTATGATGGCATTTGATCCATTAGATCTTAAAACCTTGGTCTTGTCAGTATTGATCTTCAAGCCATATGGCTGGGTGGCATAATAGATGCTGTATTGGGTGTAGCAGCAAATATAGCAGTGTCATCAGTAAACAAACAACAACTATGTAGTTATTTCGGGCATACTGAACCCCACACTTGCCTACAAATGCTTTTCTCATGATGGCGTCAATCACAGCATTGAAAAGCAAGTAGCTGATCATACTGTATGAACAACTGATTATTTATTAACCATTAATAATGACAAGACATATTTAATTAAAAATAAACATACCCTTGAACATTGCTTTTAGTTTCATAAAAAAAAAATAAAATAAAAAAGGCTTACATTATGAAACTGTTTCTTGTAATCATTACCTCTCTGGGCCAAAAATCTGCAGCAGTCAGCAAAACCTCCTCGGGCAGCATAGTGCAGAGCCGTGTTTCCTTCTGCTGTTATTACTCCCATATCAGCCACATATGCAGACAACACCTGAAGAATCTGGTGAAGATACCAAGCAAAGTTAAAAAAAAAATTTACTCACTAAATTATGTAAATATTGTTAAGAATTGTGTCTACTTCTATGCAACTTCTTCTAGCACACACATAGATGCGCACACACACACACACACACACACACAATCATTCTATATACTGTAGATCTTTCGAATAAAAAGCTAAAGCGAGCTTTACATTTTAAACACAAGACTTTAAATTCTAAACAATATTTTGCAGTCACTTCATAGTAGCCTCCTTGAGCAGCGAAGTGAACTGCGTTGAACCTCTTGTTGTCCAGTATGTTGACATTTGCCCCTCTTTTAAGGATGGCTCTCACCAGCCCCACTGCTCCTGCTCTCACTGACTCCATTAGAGCAGTGCGACCTGTCACCTGCAAGTGTACAAACTCTCATCACACACCTGCTATCAAGTATCATTATGCCACCTCAAATCATGTTGTAGCTGAGAAGAATTTCGACAGCTACATGCTCTCAGCACAATTTGATAAAAGTGTCTTTCAGTTGATGTGTCAGAGTGAATAAACATACTTCCCTGGTCTGGTACAGTGTCTAGCAAAAGACGTTCTTTTAAATTAAGTGAAATTAAGTGAACCAATTACCAAAAGCTTATTGACAACTCTGGCAGTTTTATATTTATTTTTAAACAATAAGTTGTGTGTTAATGAATAAATAATGATTCATTTGTAACAATAAGACATGTGCATTTGTAGTGTTCAGTTTATACATAACAGCTTCATATCAGGTGCAAAGTGGTATTTAAAAGTTTAGTCCTTTTTACAAACTGTTTTTTTTTCGCTGTGTCCTCCCTCAGACGCCTTAAAACCTGGCAGTAGAATTTGCTATTAACGGTCTGGCCCCTGGACACGAATTCTCTATGCACAATGCCATGAATGTCTCTCTCAAAGACAATGAGCATGCACTTAGTCAAGCTGCGGACCTGCCTCACCTGTTTCGGTTATAAAGATGATTGGGTCTTCCACTGTGAAAGCTGTTGCTTCGTCTCAGGGACGTACCCATACACGTACCCATACACCCAATTTTCATCACCGATGACGATGGGGTCATGCACAGCATGCTGACGGAGTTCTTAGCCGACTTTGACGTGATGTTCCTTCTGCTCCTTGGTCAGCAGCCTGGGGATGGACTTGGCAGCAACACGGCACATGTTTAAATTACACGTGAAGATTGTCTGGACTGTTCCTTATGTCACATCGATAATGGCAGCAATGTTGTGGATTGTTCTCCAGCAATCATTATGCAGAAGTTACCGAATGGTTTTAACATTTTCGAGGGATTGAGCTCATAGAAGGTCTTCCTGATTTCTTGTCGTCTTCTAGTGATGTTCTTCCGCTCTTGAAGCGCGTATGCTACTCAAAATACCTTGAATGAATCACAAATTTACGCAGCATAGTCGTAAATTTGTCATGTCAAATCATGTCGAAAGTCTCTGTGGCAGATTTGCCCAGTTCCACATAGAATTTCATGTTCGCTTTTTGTTCTAACTTGCTGTCCCTGATGAAGTAACAGACGTGGTCAGAATTGCACTGGTTGCACAGGCCCGATGTACACAGGACAATGTCTTTTGGCACACTGACTTATGAAGGTTGGTGCTCCCCGTGACTATGCATGCAGCCTTGTGCTGTCATCTGTTGGAGTGTTACAAAACTAGTGTCGAAACTTTTTGATACCCCTTGTAACTTATTACTGACTAGTTTAGGATTTCTTTACACGAGACTAGCGGTTACAAAGTAGGATACTCTTAAATTAGGATAACATTCTTTTCTGTATTATGAATTTGTTAATTTGTTAAGTTGATATTAAAAGCTTATGTGTAATATGGCTCCAGATTTTAATGCTATAAATCATGGATTTATAAAAATCAGTACTGGTAAGTATGTGATTATTCTTTTTGTTATATTTAATAAGGTGGTTATAGATACATTACAATTGTATAATGTGGAAGACTGCTGTCTTACTGCACAGGCTAATTGTTTTTGAGCTTTAGAGCATGAACTCATGAACAGATATTCTCCTTCTGAAAAATATTTCTATTAGAGAGCACAATTTATAGGTTTCATCAATTATGGGATTTTTTTCCAGGTTCTGGAATCTGGTGCATATATTATTGAGGAAAAAAAAATATTTTGTGCTTACTCAGGTTGTTATTTTATAGTAAATTGTCTGAAGATCTGAGTGTGGCAATATAATAATAAAATAAATGGAAAAATGGGCATATAATTTTTATAGCACTTTATGTGAAACCTCATATTTATAAGCAAAATAAATAGAAAGTAACAGAAATAGAAAGAAAGAAATAGAAAATGGCAAGTATCTGCAGACTGAAATCTCCTTGCCTTTTTGCATACTCACATTTAAAACACACACACACACACACACACACACATACACAAACGACATACTCCTCAGCACGCCTTATGTTAGAATTATTTTATATATAAAGGAGTTATTTCTACTCTCTTGCTCTCTTCCTCATAGATCTGATATTAACGTG
>JAQMYJ010000020.1:490747-517882 GCA_030014305.1 Clarias laeviceps
TTTGTATCATGTGCTTTTTCTGGATTTTTGGTTGATATTCTGTCTCAATCCTTTACCATAAACCTATGATAAAATTAGACCCTTCATTTTTTTGTAAGTGGGCAAACTTAGAAAATCTGTAGGAGATTAAATACTTACTTCCCCCACTGTATAAACCAAAGTGTACATAGTGATTTTTTTGTCTTAGAAATTTTTTAATAATTTGTTGAAAGTTAGGAGCATCTTCAGAGAGGCTTGAAATTTTATCACACAACATTCACAACCAGGATATTCTGCTCCTCAAACTGAGCAGTTGAAGTTGTTCAGCACATCTGGAAAGTAGGCATCCCTGCCACAGGCAGGTGATGTTGTTCTATAGTTTTGGATCATCTGGATCTCTGCCACATGCACCAAATGTTGTCACAGGACTGAACGTTATGCATATAAAAAAGAATACTGCAACACTCTTTCTTCTCCTTTCCTCATATGGGTGAATGAAATTGGCTCAGGTATGCAAGTAGTACTTACAAACTGTTGAACAGGACTCCAGTGATGACTCAGACATTGCCCAGGGATGAGCTGGACAAATCTGACTCAACCCATAATCATCTCTTGTCTACTTCAGTATAACGGGATATCTGCAATACTCCCTTAAGTAGCACAAATAAGTATTTAGGATTTTACACAAAGTAAGTTACAAAAAATAATTTTACCATAATCTCATATTTCAGACCAATCAAACATATTCACAATTGACTTGATGCACTCCTAAGAGCAATATTGTACATAGGATTCTATTGTTTTTTTTCTCTGTTTCATTTTTTGTACTTTTAATAATATATAGGGTGTCCCAAAAGTATCCATGCATAGGGGAAATTAACATTTTATAGCAAAATGTAACTTTACTTACAAATCATCTTTACTTCATTTAAATGATCTGTGTGCTCTGAATGCTGTGAGGCATGAGAAAGGCGTTCCTTAATACTATATAGAGTGTATACACTGTGTGTATATAATATAAAGAAACTTTGCTAAAAAGTGTTAATTGGACATACTGTTTATTGGGGCGATAGGCTTGTGGGTTGTTTTCTTTCTAACTGGAGTTTCATTAGTCTTAACCTTCTAAGAATATGTTGTTTATAGGACACAATACTATAAATAAAATTAAAACATGTTGCAGCTCATGTAACCAAGACTTTCCTTATTCTTCTGTGCAAAATAAGAGGCAGATGGTTGCTATGGTTACAGAATAAACACATTGCTAGATTTCTACAGCATTTGTTTGGAGACATAACATGAAGTGCTTTAAATGACTTTATTTCAAAGAATTTTCCCTGTAATTCCCAGTAATATTAATAAACAGGTGATGCTGTATAAGTAGTTTGGTTCTCCTTATACTCATTTCACACACCACCATTTTTAAACCCATAATATTTTGCTTTGATTATAAACTACACATTATTAGTGAGACATTTATCTTAGCATTTTCACCAGATATACTGTATTACTTTCCTTTATACACACACACAAACAGTCTTGAATTAAAGATTCATGGCAAGCCACATTTGTAAGTGTACTGTCAGGATGGTGGTAAATTATGGAAATGGGGAAGGCAAATGTCCTTTAAATGATCCTTCTTGTCCTTCTCCTTGATTTGAAAAGCATGCTATTTTCCACTACAGCACTCGCTCTCAAATTAGAGAAAGAGGGCAGTTAACAGCACAGTTATGCATTTCAATTCATAAACATCTCAATAGAGAACAACCAAACAGGGATATAAATCTTTTCAGATATGACAATGGTAGTAATTCATCCTATCTTCATTATACACACTCGTACTCTCTGATGATGAAAAGAGTAGAATTTCATACAAATAATAATCTTATGAGCTCTCCAGCATCAGCATGATGATACTCTTGTGTGTGGCCATTGATAAACATAGACAATGTAGCACCCTTAAAAGCATTTGTACAGTGGAATACGCCTCTCCAGCACAGCACATACTGTTTGTTTTTATTTTTTATTTTAGACTGGCTGTGCTGTATAGGCTTTGTTTTCGTTATAACTGTATCACATCTCAACTACTGTATTCAAAACTTTTCTTTATCTATCTACCACTACATAAAGACATTTTAATTTATTTGACATTCAGATTCAGTTTATTCTGTATAGTATTCTACAGCATATGGTGAAAGGTTTGTCGACACTTCACCATCTCACCCATATGTGCGTGCTGAACATCCCAATCCAGATTTAGCTCATCCTTTGCTGCCATAATAACCTCCGCTATCCTGTGAATGCTTTCCACTAGATTTTTCAGCAAAGCTTTGGGGATTTGATCATTTAACCACTTGAGTAGGTCCATTAATGGAGTTAGGCACTAATGTTCAGTTAGGGGGCCTGGGGTGCAGTTGCAATCAAAACTTGTAATGGACCTCACATTGTACACAAGCCATTGTCGTACTTAAACATATTTGGCTCCTTAGTTACAGTTAATGAAAATCATAATGTTTTTTTATACAAAGACATATTTATGTAGGTGTGCTTCCAACTGCCATGACATTTATTGGTCTTCTTCTTCTTTTTCTTATTATTCCATCCATCTAGGAACCTCTGTAGTCCAACTAGCAATCATAAATAACAATTGTGACCATTGGAAGCCAGAGTTGACTATTGTATTTATTCCTATTTTGTATGACCTGTTAGGACATTATTATTATTATTATTATTATTATTATAGGGTTGAAAGTCTGAAACCACCTGGATATACTCTATCTGTACTCTCAAAGCCTGCTTTACATTCATGCATCTGTTTCCTGTGCATTTAAGTGTGACAGAACACCTTTGAGCTCATCTGGTATGTGCGCCAACACTAGATGGTGCCAGAAATAGGCACGTGTTTCAAATATACAGTAACCAGAGTTTCAAATACAACTTCAGCTCCAATGCAGCACGATTACAGTAAAATCCCAAGTGTTGCTTTAGCACTTTGAGTCTATTTGTGGCCCACTGAAACAAACTTAAACACTGCTGGGTGTTATTTTAACACTCTAAGCGTTAATTCAACACAGGGGAATTTGCTGTGCACAATGCATATACAATCTCAAATTGAATTCAAGGAATCGTTTCTAAATGTTGTGTGTGTGCGCGTGTGCGTGTGTGTGTGTGCGAAGACAGTAAAATCCCTGAAATCCCTCACATGACTGGTGCTTTATTTTCATTGAAATGTTATATTAATAGTCTACATAAGACTCCAAACAATACAGATTTGGCTCTGGGCAATAGTGATTAAAAATTGTGGGATACAATATAAAACAATTTGAACACATTTTCTATTAAATGCACTAGTTGGGCAGTAAGATGCCAAACTCTCCAGTTTGAGGTGCAGCTACTATTTCAAGTGGCATTAATTAACCCCAGAAAGCAATGGGAGGAAAGTTGTCTGACGTCAGAAGTAACGCAGAGAGTCGTTTTCCAAAGCAACGTCATTTTGCAGCGAGTCACGTCGGGAGCCTGAGCCGGTGTGTGTGGGGAGAGAAGAACTCTGTGCACGGCGGCGGGTGCTGGTGCTGGTGCGCGCGCGCTGCGGCGGGAGAGGACTACAGAAAAGATGCGCCTTCTGCACTTAGACACAATGCGACCAGAGATGCGCTGAGGTCTTTCCCTCTCTCTGACACACACACACACGCACACTGCTGTCATCCGCACCTGGAGACTATATTCAGTATCAGCATGCTGGACAACAGCACACTGACGCACCTGGAAGACGACTTCTTCTACAATTCATCTGGCAACCAAACGCACGGTGAAGCTCACGGCAGTGCGATCCTTATCTCCTTTATCTACTCTGTCGTGTGCCTGGTCGGACTCTGTGGCAACTCCATGGTCATTTATGTCATTTTCAGGTATGCCAAGATGAAAACTGCTACAAACATTTACATTTTGAACTTGGCCATTGCGGACGAGCTTCTGATGCTCAGTGTGCCCTTCTTGGTGACATCCTCGCTGCTTCGCCACTGGCCGTTCGGCTCGTTCTTGTGCCGCCTGGTTTTAAGCGTGGACGCCATCAATATGTTCACCAGCATCTACTGCTTAACCGTTTTAAGTATCGACCGGTACATTGCCGTAGTGCACCCCATTAAAGCGGCCCGGTATAGGAGACCTACAATTGCCAAGATGGTCAACTTGGGCGTGTGGATGTTTTCGATCCTGGTCATTTTGCCCATTATCATATTTTCCACTTCCACCCCAAACTCGGACGGCTCGGTCGCCTGCAACATGCAGATGCCCGAGCCGCAGCGTCGGTGGATGGCGGTGTTCGTGATTTACGCCTTTCTCATGGGCTTCCTTTTCCCCGTGTTGGCCATATGCATGTGTTACGTCCTGATCATAGCGAAGCTGAGAGTAGTGGCACTGAAAGCGGGCTGGCAACAGCGCAAAAAGTCCGAGAGGAAGATCACGCTCATGGTCATGATGGTTGTCACGGTGTTCGTGATCTGCTGGATGCCATTTCACGTCGTGCAGCTCGTGAACGTATTCGAGGAGCGCCACAACGCCACGTTCAGTCAGCTGGCAGTGATTCTGGGTTATGCCAACAGTTGCGCCAATCCCATCCTCTACGGCTTCCTATCGGACAATTTCAAACGCTCCTTCCAGAGGATTTTATGCCTCAGGTGGGTGGACAGCGCCGCCGAGGAGCCGATCGATTACTATGCCACTGCGCTGAAAAGTCGGGGTTACAGTGTGGACGAGTTTCAGCCCGACAACATGGAGTCGGACAGCGCGTACAGGAACGGCACGTGCACGTCCAGAACTACAACACTGTAGCAATTTGGTGACTTGAACACTTAACACACACACACACACAAACAAATGTCGTTGCCATGGTCAGTGGAATATCTGTCGAGTCAATATTTGTTTGTTTCTTGGTTTGTTTATTTTATTTTGTACATACTGCTTATCATGTGTAGGGTTGCTTGGGACCGGGAGCCTATCCCAGGGAACTCAGGGACAAATTGCATCCTGGATGGGGTGCCAACCCATCACAGGGCACAGGTGCACACACTGTCATACACACCCGATCACAGGCAATTTGGAATCACCAAGCAGCCTACAGCTCATGCGTTTGGACTGTGAGGAGAACCAGGAGTACCAGGAGGAAATCAAAGCTCTGGGAGAACTGGCAAACTCCATGCACACAGCCAAGTGGTGAGATTCAAACCCACAACCCAGGGGTGTAAGGTGACAGTGCTAACAACTGAGCCACAGAATTTATTTATTTATTTATTTATTTATTCATTTATTTATTAGGAATTGATTATGAATCTTTTTGGCACTGTCAGTCTTATTCCTAAACCAGGCTTATTCCTGTAGACATACTGATGTTGACCCTGAAATCTTGTAACTGTATTAGATTATAAACTTGTGTAAATTTCAGCCTGGTGTTTGAAACATGTGATTCTCAAAACTGGAACATTTCTATTAAAACACTAATAATGAATAATGATAACTAATTTTCAGTTATTTTATGCATGCTAGATCACAGGTTTCTAAAACCCATTCTCTTTTTCTATTGGAGCTTGTTAAAAGTTGCAGAGGCTCTGTTGTCACATAGTAAATGCTACCAAAACAATCTAAAATCTTAATGCTTAGTATGACATTCATAGTGGATGTGTTTCTCAATGGGCACAGGTAGGACAACAGGACATCATCAGGAGTAAAGGCCTACTGGGGACATCTTCAGGACCCATTAAAGCCCCAAAATTGTTAACACACCAGATACCTTCAGGACAAATTTCCTAAATTCCTCATTCCAAAGTCTGCTTGAAGACAACCTGAAGACCTCTTAAGAGGTGACCTGATGGTTAGTCTGCAAGCCCACTGGGGTTAATACAATTTGTGGGAGTGCCTGTGGCCCATGAATCTGCATGGTCAGTTTAGTTTTGTAAATTTTTTGCCTGCTGTGCCATAATGGAAATACATGCAGGAAAAAGAGTATGTCAGCTTATTTGTGGCATTTTTCTAGTGTGTTTATTCTGTAAAGTCATTGTCTGCATTAAAATAATATTTTTGGCTACAAGTGAAAAAAAAAAATCCTCTTATACACAATATAGTCAATCATGTCAGGCATAAATTTCAAACTTAAAAAAATGTAATCACCTTTGCAAGACCTAAGAATTTCTATACAAACATTCACCTATCATATAAAATGTCAAACAAAAATAAAATCATGATTTTCAGATTTAAAAAAATAATAAACGCAATCATTAAACAGAACTGGTAATATAACATTATATACAAAAATGACATTGAATATACATATTTAGCACCTTTCAGGTTCTGCCACTGAGTTCTTTCACAATATTTCATTTAGTTAATTCGTTCATCATCTTCAGCCTTTTAATCCTAGTCCGGGTGGTAGTGATTCTAAAGCCCGGTAATACTGCGTGTGAGTAAGGAACACACACACACACACACACACATTTACACACTCATTCATACATTAAAGCAGCTATTTATATTAGCTAATCTGTCTACCAGTATGTTGGGATATGGATAGAAACTGTAGAGATACAGAGAAAATATGAACAGAAAGATGTGTCTGTCTTAAAATTAGACATTTCAGTCAAAACATTTGCCAAGCAGATTATTCATTTACTTTTTCCATCGAGTCTGCTCCATTCAGAGCAACAGTTTCTTTCAAGGCTGCTCTTTTCTTTGCTCGTTTCCTTGCCCGTCTTATGAGGAAGAATTTCACGATAGCCACAATAATCACGACCAGTACCACAAAGATCAGCAAAGCTATGATTAGAGGGATGATTATATTTGACAGGTCTCCAGTGCTTTCATCAATAGTAACCCCACTTTCAGTAGTACTGTCAAGAGCTGGTTGAGATGAAGGAAGAGGTTTCTTCTCCATGAAAGAGGAAGTTGTTTTTTCCTGAACTTTGTTAGTAGCGTCAGCGGTTGACCTGAAAACGGTGGTGTTTGATTTCTTGCATAATTGCATGTACAATTTTTTCATCTCGTTCGCACACATACAGCTATATGAGCCTTCTGTAATGAAGCAATGGAATTTACAATTATTGGATTGCTGACATTCATCTACATCCCCACACTTTCCATCTCGATTGTTTTTGTAGCCATTTTCACAGGCAAGACAAAGTTTGCGTATGTCTGTCTCTGTTCCACCTATCAGTTTCCATTGACCAGTGTCCCTTGAACAGGTCAGCGTGTGACTGTCTGTGCCACTGCAAGAAATCTTAACTGTATAAGGATCATTCTGTTTTTGCATAATGTCATAGTGCCCTAATATCTTTGGTCGAGAAGGACATGCAGTGATATCATTCACTCCTTTATGTTTGCAAATATAGGGAAATGCCTTACTACAGGTCTTAGCAGCTAATCCCCAGCTTTCTACGGTAGAGCCTCCATACTCCACAGAAAGAAGTCCACAAAGTGTATTTGTGCAAGTACCACTTGGTTTTTCTTTCCATTGATTAAGATCATATTCAGTGCTGTTATCTACAGTCCAGTAGAAACCCTTAAGTGGAAGATTTTCCTGGACACACTGTTTCTTTTCCTTTCTTAGTCCAATCCAGAATTCAGTAGACTTTCTGTCTCCTTTGTGCTCAATGAGTTCGAGAATCTTTATAATCGCTTCCTGGTCTGGTATGTTAGTCAGAAAGCCATCCCTTCCACATAATTTCTCAGCTTCATGAAATGTATGATTGTCCAGGTTTACAGAGTAGCGCTGAGTAGAATCCGGGATGCTGAAGACAACTGTCAAAAAGTTAAAAAAACATAATCCAGTCAGGTAGTTCATGGTTCCCTTTCTGCCTTCTGTTCATCTGCAGTGACGCTTTCAGTGTCCAAGCTCTCACTGACTCATTACCAAACAGCCGGTTTTCTTAGCCAACTTATGAGGTCCACCCAAGACAACACGCACAGGAAATGTGTTTGGATCTTGATAGAGCTCTCCACTTCCTCATGGGTGGAGGTGGTGCTGAAGCAAAACAATAGCAAAGCTAAAAGAAATTAGCTGGTCACCTAAGCAAAGCTTTTATGACTTGCTCCCACAGACACACTCCCACAGAAAAATGAAGGATGAAATCAAAACAAAGAGCGAACAGCAAGGATCAAATAGTGTGCACTGCCAGAGGTCAGATAAGCCTTGACTTCAACAAAGAAACACATGATTTCACTGCTTTTCCTTAAGATGATATTCAGAAGAATTGAAGACATTTAAATGACCCAGTGTGCCTCTCTGAAACAGGATGCACTGTGGAGACCAAAGGATTTGTTACTCTAGAGTTCTGTCAACAGCAGCAGTAAGGTTCAGATCACATCATGTACTTAAAAATAAACAGTTTCACATGAATGTTGATTGACTTCAGTATGTTTGTAAAAGACATCTCATGATACCTAAAGCAGAGTTATATATCGAATAGAAACTGTATTCTGTATATTCTCACTGATTATCTTTTCTGTGAGCCGGTGCCAGATGCTTCCTTAAGGAAATGGCCATGAAAGGCAGGAAGTGAAGTCACTATTGAAATGCTGGATGCTGTGCATTTCATTTGGGAGCGTGAGGGTTTGAATGCCATTGTGGTAGGAAAATAAAGTTACAAGGAACAGGAAAAGAGTCACCATAAAATATATGGTAGCTAATTATTTCTTGTGTAGATAACATTTATGTGTAGGGATTGTCATAGGTTGTCTTGACAGAGACTTAGGATCATTATTGCTTGACTATGATCACACAGAATGTAATTAAACGTTGCCAATTCTTCTGTATTTGCCTGAAGTTAAACCTGTGCCATAAATGAAATCAAAATCTTGAGGAGAGGGGACGTTATAAGCAGTTATGTGCCAGTTTAATGATTAGGATCATCATTGCTTGATTATGAATACACTTGATCTTAGCTGGTCACAGTAACCAACACTTTTATTCTTGCCATATCTCATAAATTGTTTTTTGTCTTTTACCATTCATTATTAAAGATTTACTTTTTGAGGCATCAGCATGTGAAATTTCTGCCAGTTTCAGACAGTTTCCTAACTTTTTGGGGTTTTTGCATTCTTTATTTTGTCTTCTGGATTACCATATATTTGTTGCTTTTGTTGAAAGTTAGGAGAATCTACAGAGAGACTTGGAAAATACTAAAAGTTGTTTAACCACAATAGGTGTCAGTTTTATTGCTGTGATATTGCAATAGCCCTCATTGCTGGTTAATAAAGGAACTGATTCCACTGTATGAGCAGAAAGTGCACAGAAGCTGAGATTCCTCCGTGACTGTATAATGAATGATGTCAGTATAGTCAGCATGATCAGATGTGTAGGTGGAAGTGCCTGGGTGGCTTAGTCATAGCACATGCATGGACACAGTGTCTGTGGTAAGCTGTGTGTATACAATCAGTCCACTCTGTTAGTCATCTAATTTTCATGGTCCATTTAGTGTAATAAACTAAATTTAAAAAAACACTACCCATTCTTATATACATACATTTCTAAGGTATATAATTTACAGACTCTGCCCACTGGATCATCATTAACCTGATGTTTTTATTTCATTATTTTATTTTTATGCAATTGGGCTATTATTCACAACACAACCAGCTACACTTGTATCAACTCATCACATGAGAATGCTCCACCATCCAAATAATATCAGCACAGCAGTGGGCCCATGTGTAAAAAGCATGATGTTAGTAGGCCAAGTTACACTCTGCTAGGTATATCTGTGAGGAAGAACAGAACAGAACACAAGTTAATGCAACCGCAAAATGCATCTGACATTAGCAAACCTTTACCTGGAACAATGCCTGATAAATGTACTCGGCATGAGGCACATATTTGCAGTCTAAAAGCCACCGTGAAATTATGAAAATGGGCTCTGACAGAGCGGTTTGAAAGCTAACAATGAGATGTTAATGCATTACTAAATGGAGTTGCAATTAAATAAAGGCGTTTATCTGGATGATTTGGCATTTGAGGCAACTGTTATTTTTTAAGGGGTGGTTATGAACATGAGCTCTTAATACAGTATTTGAATGCATGGTTCTGTCACAGGGTGCTGTTTGTGGGCTTTTAGAAAGGTATATAGGCAGAGGTGATCATGTGGGAAAAGTCTTTTAATAAAGGAAGACAGAACATAAACACTTACAAAAGGGAAATAAGGAACAGCAACAAGGGGTCTAAGAGACACCAAAGGCTAAGCAAAACAGGATCTAAACTATACAATAACTAAACTCCAACAAGAGCTAGGCTAAACCTGAGCTACACTACGACAAGGGGTTACACCAAGACAAGGAGTTACACTAGACATAAACAAGGGCTAAACAAGCTAAGCTAAACAAGGGCTAAACAAGACAAGGAGCAAAACCTGACTAGGAGGTAAACCTAGCTATGAGCTACACATGACGAAGCTAGGGAAAAAAAAAATAAAAAAAAAATGGCATGACGCCGAGACATGGAGAACTTACAGAAGATTACCCAGACAGCACGTAGACAAAAACAGCACGTTAACACAACAGATGCCAGACGCAGAGCAACTGAACAAAGGGCTATTTATCACAAAACTAATCAGTCACTTCTAATTAGCTACCTCGGTTCAGGTGAGCGTTCCCGTCACCTGATCGAGGTGTACTCTGGGAAATGAAGTTCTAACGAGAAAACACAAGTAAAACCCAAAATGGAGTCTCTGCGTCTGGCTCCCTCTGGGGGCTAACCGTGACATTACCCCCCTCCAAAGGCGCTACACCGGAGCGCCAAACCCTCCCCAAGGTCCGGTGTCGGTCCTTCCGACAGAGAGGCTGCCACATAAGTCCCCCGGGCAGGGTGGCAGGGCGGGCAAGCTAGGATCACCGCTGAAGCTGGGCGGCAGAGCAGGCACTGGGTCAATGAGGCTGGCCGGTGGAGTGAGCAGTGGATTTCTGCCAATGCCGGGCGGTGGAGTGAGGAGCACCGGAATCGGTTTGTCCTCCGCGGAGGCGGAGTTGTTCTCGGGAACAACTGAGCACCTTCTGAGGCTGACTGGGGGTTCTGGGCTTCCTTTGTCGAGCTGGACGAGCTGGTCCTGGAGCCATGCACCCAACTTCAGCAGGGTCTGCATGCGTTCATGATCGTTGGTTGCCCTGCACGCATTGATCTGCTGGATGAGCTCTCCAGCCAGCTGTTGGAGCACTCGCCTCTGCTGCTCCACGCCTGGCCTCTTCTGCTGACACACCGATTGGGGTTCTTCCTTACCCCTGGTTCCGTCGTCCTGTGTCTTCGGGGGAATGTGTCTAATAGCCAGCCGCGATCCTCTCCAGTCCAGCTGCGTTGCTCGCTCGTCCTCTCCAGTCTCTCGCTGAGCACTGCAGGGCGTCGCTACACTCGCTCTACGTTATTCCGTCGGATGGCAAGCCGACTACCCATGAGGTCTGCTTGCCCCGACGTCACGATCACATCACTTTTTCGGTCTGGCATTCTGTCACAGGGTGCTGTTTGTGGACTTTTAGAAAGGTATATAGGCAGAGGTGATCATGTGGGAAAAGTCTTTTAATAAAGGAAGACAGAACATAAACACTTACAAAAGGGAAATAAGGAACAGCAACAAGGGGTCTAAGAGAAACCAAAGGCTAAGCAAAACAGGATCTAAACTATACAATAACTAAACTCAAAATGGAGTCTCTGCATCTGGCTCCCTCTAGGGGCTAACCGTGACATCCTAGAGAAATATAAATACTTGAGCCCACAAACAATACTACTTGGGCTGACTTAAATATTTGATTTACAAATTAAGTCACCTTAACATTTTGAACTGGATAAATGCTATGTCAAGCAATGTGAAATATTTAGTTTGGCTGGCAATAAAAATAAAAAAAAAGTTAAGCAAACTTAAAAAAAAAAGCTGTGCAACTTGTTACTAAACTTTATATTGAGGTGGCTTATTACACATTAATGACTTAATATCCAATTAAATTAAACCAATTATACCCTGGATGCACAAGAGGCCAAATAAGCCTTTTCAAGCTTAAAAATTATAAACAGCCAGGATGCATTATTCAGACTCTGCAGTCATCTTGTACTGTATATTGATTCCTTTAAGTCTCATGTATGGAATATTTTACATGACATATTGATCATATCGCCTACCTTTAGCTGGAACTGAAAATGAGCAGCAGCTGTAGTCTCCCAGTGAGAACTGTTCTGAGTCCTGGCCAGAGACTTTCCTACTCATTGTTCCTTTAGTGCCAGCCTGTTTCTATAGCAACAAGAACCTATGAGTACTTTTTAAGTCTGAGCTAATGGAGAAGGTTAAAGCTTCCTCTCCTGTTTCAGCTATTACAATCTCCATCTTCCTCCTTTCAGTAGTTAAAGTTAGAGTGTGCAGAAAATAAAGAATCAGGGGATGGGAAACACTATGTGTAATTTTGGGGGGATGTGCTGTTCTTTAATTGCTTTCTGGTACTAACTTAAGGCCTAATGTTATTATTTAATTAAATATTGGAATATTTTTGCAGTTTTCCTATTTTGTGTTTCTCAGTTAGCTGTTTTAATTGTGTGTTAAATATATCTGGATCCAGTCAGTTTCATTGTTATTAAAAGGACCAACATTAGTTTCCACTGTACTTAATAGGATAGTTTAGATTTTTTGGAAAGCCAAATTCCACAACCCTCGTCCATGTAAAAAATGTATTTCAAAGTTCAGCTGAGACTGATGTAGTGCTTCTGCAGTCCCAGTGAGCTAAACTGAGTTGATAAATTTAATACAGATCTTACTCTGGATTATTTTATTTTATTGGTAATAGCTGTATGACTAGTTCCAGTTAGCCATACTGCTAGTTCTGGTTAGCCATACGGCTAGTTCAGCTTTAAGATAAGTGGCAACTGATAGATAGAAAAAAATATTTTTGCCAGCTAGTCAGTAGCAGAATGAAGAACAACTCCTGAAAAACAGTAATGTAAATAAACAATTGTTAGAGATTCCTGAACCTGATTAATTCCATGTTTTATAATTATAATAATAATTATAATTCCATGTTTTATAATTATAATAATAATTATAATTCCATGTTTCATCCAGGGCCGCGTGACTCTGTACAGGGTCAGCAGTGTAGAGTAAATTATAAACAATGAGTGAAAGTTGTGAGAAATAATAAATAGTAATAATAACTAAATAAAAGCAAGGAGTATATTGTTCTTAGGCCATCTCAGGAATTATTCCAGCACATTCACAAGATTCCTTTACTGGATTAAATCTTATATATCTTATATCAGCTTACATGGTAATACATCCTCAAGGTGGTGAGTAACTAATAGCATCTCTGACAAAAGAAGCTGCATAGTTAAGTAATTAAGTTTCCTTTCTTTATGTTGGATCAGAGTGCAGGTTAGAGACGGATGCAACACAGCAGGAAATTTGCAAAAAACAGCTTAGAAAGTAGTCTCTTTAAAAAAATAGGATTTTTTAAAAAATCTAACCAATATTATATTATAAAAAATATAACAGAGCAAAATGGTTCTCTTCAGAACATGCCGTTTCAGTGTCTATGTAAATGAACTCTGAAATGAGCCTCGCCCCTCCAGAGAACAGCAAAACTGAGGAACAACAAGGCGAGGGAGGGGTATCTTCTCATATGAGGTCACATTAGAAACAAAATCTGATTGGTTGGTTTAAACCCAATGCAATACAAAAATGGAAATAGAACAAAAAGCAGAGAATGTGTTTTTCTTATGTTATTTATTTGTACAGTACACACACACACACACACACACACACTTGTGACCCATCTGAATATCTAAATATGATTAAAAAGCGATTTTTGCATAATAGGTCGTCTTAAGGAACAACGAAAATGCACACTGAAACCTCTTGGTGTCTTTTCATACTAGACTCCCACTACAATCAGCGTATACCATAGTCCACTTTGTCCTCTTAATTTTCACTTGTTTCCAGAGAATTTTTTTTTATTCAAAAAGTTGTTTACTGTGTGCAAGTGTAACCACTACTTCATTGCATCTTCAACATTGAAACATGTTCACACACTGTTGTGCTGCATCCTGCAGCCTGCAAGTTATTTATATTAAGAGAAGACAATTCCAGGCCATGGAATGAGTGAAAGTGTATTAAAATCCGTTTGTGCTGCAGGCTGCCACAAGAGGTCCCCAGTTTTAAACACATCCCACGTTAACGTACTGTCTATAGCTGGGGCTTAACAGCTTCTTATACACACTTTGACTAGAAAATAAATTTCAGAGACCTAATTATTTTTTATAATTTTTAAAATGCATGTCTATTGTAATGTTTATTTCTTGGCACCATGGAGCTTTTTCATCTTTGTTTCATCTTGAGAAATTTGGACAAAGTCGACATTATTACAGGTCACAATAGGTCAAATAGGCTAGACAATAAAACTTAATAATTAATAGAATAACTTTGATGATGGTGGACTGGATTTTTATCATTAGCTTCATCTATATGGACAAAATTTCTGCAGTCTTTTTTAAATAATTCTGATTAGATATTAAGTGTTTACGTCTGCCGCATTTAATTAGAATAAAGCTTTTGACCTGTTCAAGTGACTTATGTCTGCTCTAATGAGTTTAATCTGCTGGAAATACAACAGAAGAAGAAGATGAAGTTTCTTTACAACTTTGATAAAAGTACATTTGAATAAAAAGTCACATGTCCAGCGGCTCTGGTTCAAGGAACACAGGGGTCACCAAAACCCACACAAAGGACCACTGATCTACTGAATCTAACCCATCACCATAATTCTACAGACTTATATATGATAGCTTTATCTTAAATAATCTTAGATAGTCTGTAAAAAATTGCAACACGCACAGAGTCAAAAATGTCTTTAGAGGTATATATATATTTTTCCCCAAAATCAAGTAAAAAAAGAAATCACAAAAAATAATAATAAAATTATTTTTTAAAAATCAACTATCATCTGCAGACTGTATGGCTGGCAAAATAATACTGTATACAGTAGAATCTTTGGACATTTAGAGTATAAAACTAAATATACTCTATATGGCACATACAGTACAAAAGGATTCAAAGTTATGATTTAATGGTCAAATAAATGAAACATCAATGTGCTTAAAAATACTGTTAAATGAAACAAGTCCAGTGGCTTTACATCTGGTTTTAATTTTTTACTCTTTTGGGTTAATTTATGTGGTTTCCTCTCACAACAGTCATGGTGAAAAGTACAATAACTTGCATTAGGAGTTTCAATCGTCTCACTCGTCACCAAGACCCAAGACATAGTTTATGAACTTGTGAAAACTATGTGAACTTCAAAGCTGCTGTGTATGTTTTATGTACGCTTTTTTGCAAACTTGTTTCTATTGTAAAGGTTCGTTGCTGGTGAAAAAGTTATGAAAACAACTACAGCACTCTTGACAGTTCTGTGGTTTGCACTAGCTTCTGATATTTATGAACTAAAATATCTCCTCCAGAGCTTTATTCCTCCCCAAATATGGAATTTTGGAAGCATAAAATAATAAGGAGGCCTAAAAATAATTACTATGGCCTTTTCAGGGAAAACTGAACAGATCACACAAACACACACACACACAGTTTTGTTTACCACCACATACACACTCATTTCCTTTTCACTGATTTCCTTTTTTTCCCCCCTGATTACATTTTAACTCTAACTTGCATGTCTAAGAAAATACAAATGTAAAATCAGTGGTTTGGGGGTGTTGCACATATTCTGGGTGTACCAACAAAAGTGTGCCTCTTGGTTAATATTTCAAGACTAAGCCGATAAGACAGTACAACATTCTTTGTGTTTAAAGTCCTTATTAACACTGTGATAAATGTTTCTGAGAAAGAATTGTTCAAGTCAACATACTCTCATTGTCCTGAACCAAGTATGAACAGCTGGCACAAGACACCTGAATGGTTTCACTCTTATAACACATCGACATTATCATACAGCAGCATCCCACTGAACATAGTAAGAGGTTCGACTGAATCAGCCAGTTTCCCAGTGACCAGGTCGATGCACACAGTCTCTCCCACCTCTAGAGGAAGTATGATGTTGAAAATGACCAGAGATCCAGGAGCGTTTCTCGCTTCAGCCATAGGTTTCTCCAAACCCTCTGGTTGGTATCCGGTCGAATCTCCACGTGCAATTCCATAGTTGGACTTTGACAACACTGCCTCTATCTTCATGTTCTTCTGACCAGTCAGGACTGCGCTGAAGAAATAACGTCCGCTCACCGGTGCTGTGAATATGCCTGTTAAAAAATGCACATCTATCAGTAATAGATGACATAATTTAATAGTTACAATTATCAACTACTCCGTCCATCCTTTGTATATACGACTGTCATATCATGTCTTTACATCTCAGGGAGCCCTCATGTCTGTTTCCCTCTGGCTCTCCCATTTAGTTATGCTGTCATTAGTTAGTCCTGCCGGAGTCCCTGCTTGCACTCTGCACTAAATATACATTCACTTTATACGTTGTGTAACAGTGACTATACCTAACTGCCATCTCTCCTTCTTTTCTGCTCTCTTCTCTTTTCTCTCTTCTCCTCTCTCTCTCCCCCTCTCTCTCTTTCCCTCTCCCTGTCTCTCTGTTGAGCTATACATGTTGCTCCTGAGCTGCCAGTGATCCAAACCCCCTCTGCCCTCTGGACCTGTCTGACTCGTCCTGTTGTCCCGCTTCTGGCTGGAGATCTCATCGCATGAATGCCCCGTGTGGTCTGCCTGGGATGAGTGTGGTGACTGGAGACGGTTCCACTTTTCCACGAAGACGGTCCTGGCCTCGGATGATGCAGACAGCTGCTCTCTAAGGAGTCATGACTGCAGTTGCTCAATAGTTCAGGATTGGAGTTTCCTATAGTCTACCTGAGCCTCCAATAACGAACCAGAATCCATATTAACATAAACACATCTCCTGTTATACTGAACTTCCAGTCTAACACAGTATGATGCAGATCAATCCCTGCTATCCGTTTGCACCCAAATGAGGATGGGTTCCCTGTTGAGTCTGGTTCCTCTCAAGGTTTCTTCCTATTACCATCTCAGGGAGTTTTTCCTTGCCACTGTCGCCGTCGTCCTCGGCTCGCTCATCAGGGACAATCTTATCACTTTGATTCATACACATTCACATTTCAGGCAAACTTAAATAATTATTTTGATTGTGTAAAGCTGCTTTGCGACATTGTTAATTGTTAAAAGCGCCGTACAAATAAAATTTAATTGAATTGAATTGAATAGGGTCACAGGATGGGATACCAACTTGTTGCAGGCCACAAGCAGACACATATACACACTTTGGAAACACTAATCAACCAACAGTATACTGCATGTGTTTGGAGGAAACCAGAGTACCCAGAGGGATCCCATCGAGCACTTGGAGAACATGAAAAGCCCTCCAGTGTGCTCCTGTGCTGCCCAGTTACAATTAACTTTTAAAAATCTAACTGTTAAAATTTGAGATGCTAGATAATATGATTTGTTAGACAATGATTTTGGCAACATGCTTATATACCTGTGTGTGGACTGTAAGACATCCTCTCATTGACGAAGACCTTGTTGAAGACAATGGTGCCTGAGCCAACCTGTGGCTGTGTAAGTGCTGCTGAAAATGACAGTCTCGGTACATTTGCGTCGTCTCCTGGAGAACCTGTTGGGTGAAAAATGCCCCTCATTATAGAGATGTCTGGCAGTGCTCATGTCACTGTAATCATATTTCCTGCTTGATGAGGGTTGTTCAGTGAGGCTTCACTCTTACTTCTTGTAAAGTATTTTCTTTCTTTTTACCTAAGTTATCTTTAAGAACTCTCTGTCTAATGATGTAAAATGATTAAAACACTAACCTTGTTCACCTCTTGGACCTGCCATGCAAAACAAAGACATATTTAAGTATTACATAAAGCCTGTAGTAAATAAAACAGTCATGGAGATGATGTTTTCTTTTAATTACCTGGCTGACCAATTGGTCCATCCTCCCCTTGTATACCCCGGGGGCCTTCTATGCCCGGTGGTCCTATTGGACCTCGTAGGCCTTGGGGACCTCGCTCTCCTTGAGGTCCAGGAGGTCCTGGAATAAATTATGGAAACAACATTTTGTCACATGCCAATCAGATCAACCGAGCACCTCCAGACTCTAAACTCCACTCCAGGTTTTTCCCCCAAGCAGCTCACCTACCGCTCAAGCACACCTGAACTCGATCATGCAATCATCTCTAGGCTTTTTAAGCGCGCTGAGAGAACCATTCAGTGCCGCAGTATCTTACTCGTGTGCCTCGCGTTTATCCCGTCAAGCAGTTTTTCAGTGTGACCTAGCCTGTTAGCGACCCTGCCTGTTTTTCGTACTTCTCTCTCGTCTACGCCCCTCTTGGTAATTCTGTTGTTATCAGACCAAACCGCTGCACTCCAACCTCAACGTGCTAAGCGGACTGACAGCGAAAAATCGCTCGCAAAAACCCGAGAGGACACATTTTTATTACAAATTGTTTACATCATCATAGTTCTTTTAGCTAAAAATAAATCTAAGTGTTTAAGATGTTAAACTACTGATCAGAAAGTCGCATGTTCAAACCCAAGCACCACCAAGCTGCCACTATCGCTATCCCTAGTCTGCTCAGATGTATTACAGTACAGCTCACCCTGAATGGACTGGAGTGTTCATTCCAGTATGAGATAAATGTTGCTCTGGATGAAAATGTTCGATAAATGCCATAAATTATTATTATAATCATATTATCTTTGTCCATTTGTTCATTACTCATCACATGGTGCCTTTATCTTTACACTAAAAATCTGTTATTCCGAATTAAGTTGCTAATGCCTAATAAGAAAGTTTCCCAGGGTATATATTCCATAGTAGTCTAATGGCACCTGTACCATGGTATTTTTGACAGTACAGTGGAACTTCGAATTGCGAGTAACCCGGTTTGCGAGCATGTCGCAAGACGAGCAAAAATCTTTAATACATTTTGACTTGAAAAACAAGCAAGTAACACGTATTACGAATGCACTTCATGTTTTGACATTGAGCCCCTTCCTTCCTCCTCTCGCCTTCACATACACACACACACACACTCTAACGAAAACACTGCTCTGTCGCGATTCTTTTCTAAGATAAAGTGCAGTTTCATTTGTTTTATTTTTACTTTACAGCAGTGTAGTGATGGGAAGTTTGAATCATTTTAGTGACTGATTTTAGTGGTTCTTTGAATCTCGTTCATCAAAATGATGAATCTTTTTTTGAGTCATTTAGTTCATTTCGTTCTTTTGATCAGAAATAAAATAAGATGTCCCCTAAAAAAAACCAACACATCTACATACACAGATTTTGGCTATAGTTCCAGTAATGAAAATATTACAATGCAGCTAAGGACATATTATGATAAACAGAATGAGTAGCTCACCTCTCATATCTTTTGTCCAAGTCGTTTGTTCTTTTGAATCGAACGCACTGCATAGCGTCTATTGGAGTCATGTGACGAAAGAACAAATGATTCGGACCAAAGACTAAAAGGTAACTACTCATTTCTGTTTCCTGTACATATCCTATGGCCAGTAGAAAATTAATGAATCACTCTCCGAGACTACTCGTTCTTCTGAGTCACATCAAAGACTGGCTCAAAAGAACAAATCGTTCATGAACGACATATTACTACAACAGTGATTCTGTTAGTATGCACGCACTCGAGTGTCATTAGAGAGATTTCTTGTTTATTTTCCCAATAAAACAATGTTTCTGTTACTGTGTGTGTGTGTGTGTGTGTGTGTGTGTGAAAGTTGTCACACACAGTAGTCCTCCCCCCTCTCAAATCACACACACACACACACACACACACACACGTGCACGCACACATACACAGCACGTGCAAGCACAAACACACACATATACACAACACTAATGGAAACACTTATCTGTCTGGATTTATTTTTACTTTTTTTTAAAGGTAAAGTGAAGGTTAATTTGTTTTATTTTTACTTTATATTTTGTAATAATTATTTTTACGTATTTATTTTTGGGGGTTGTGGAAAGAATAATCTGAGGTTACATTATTTCTTATGGGGAAATTCTTTGATTTACGAGCATGCTTCCAGAACAAATTCTGCTCGCAATCCAAGGTTCCACTGTGCCATGGTACTATTTGTTGACAAAGTACATGTGCCACACTGAGACAAAGTTATCCCATGACACATTTTTTGTCTGTTTCAGGGTACTTACCGATAAAGTCCTGTTCAGTGAAGGTCTGGAATTCTTTCAGGATTTCCAGTAGTGTGGAGTTGACAGTGTTCACCCTGCCATGGATACTCTCCAAATGAACACTCTCAATGTTGTGTATGGCCTCTCCCTGACTAAGAATGCTAGCATTAAGCCCATTAACACAAGTCCAAAGTCCAGATACATGTCCACTTATTATATTCCTGATCTGCTGCAGGTTCTCTGAAAGTGTCTCCAGTCTGCTACAAACATTCTCTAATTTTAAAAGCCTCCTACCCAGCCCGTCGGCAGCATGTTTGCATTCACCCATCTCCACCAACAGATTGCTTTCGAATCTCTGAATATTGTGGGAAATATTCTTGAACTGTTTCTGACTGTCCTCCATGTGTTCGTCCATCCAGTCCTGAATCTTGTCAATCTGTAAAAAGATTTCATTCGTAGAGTTCTCCTGGTCAGTTAGAGTGCTGTTGTGTCTCTGAACAGTGTGACCCAGTCCCTTCAGTGTGTCATTGACAGAACTGAAGGTCAACTTGATTCCAGAGAGCTCACGCTGAATGGACTGGAGTTCCTTTCCCAGTGTGTTAGTTATGACGTTGTGATCATTGGTGTGTTTCTTGAGTTCGGTTGTACTAATATTGCAGTGTCCCTGGCATTTCTCCACTTCCTCTTTAAGTTTGCCCACTTCCTCCTGTAAGTTAGAGCACACCTGTGAGCATGCACTTTCACCAGAGTTCACTTTTCTGTCCAAGTTGGTGAATTCACTTTGATATTTCTCAAAGCCACTGAGGGTTGTGTTTCTCAAGTTGCTGAGTTCATTCTCCATTTCACTCAGAGCAGAACTGCAAACACCACAGTTAATCCTTAATATCTCCAGTTCTGTGGAAATCTTATTAGAATTCTCACTATTCTCTCCCATTAGATCAGTAATTTCCTGAACATTGTGGCTTAGGTCTGAAATGCGGTTCATCATTGACTCACCAGACAAAGATAGATCTTTCAGCCTGGTGTCAAACCTTTGGATGTCTTCCGTGTTGGCAATGACTTTCTTCTCCAATGTTTTAACCATATCTTCTGTCTTATTTTTTTGCCTCTGTGCTGCACATGCTTCTGCACACAAATTAACTGTTGATGTCAACTTGTTGGTTAAGACAGATGTCTTATTTTCAAACTCAATTATGTGAACCTTGTGGTTGTCTACAGAATTCTTTACCTCTCTCATATTGAGCTCAATGTTAGAAATCCTCACGCCATGATCATTGTTTTGCTTAAGGACAGAGTTCCGTATTTTGCTGATTTCTCTTTGCACTAGCTCTTTCATACTGGTCTCCATGTGGGAGCATTTTTGCTCAGCTTTCCTCATCGTTCCGTTCAGCCGACGTTCCAAGTCTCTCAGACGGCTGTTCAGCTTTTCTTCTGATACTTTTCCTCGTCCCGCATTGCCAGCAGCTCCTTTCAATTCTTTGTCAATGCGCCCATTTAGCATGTCATACAATTCTGCAGTAGAACTAACCTTCTTTTCCAGTGCGCCAACTTGTCTCTCCATGTCCCCGATGGCATCACAGCAGCTCTGTGAGCGGCCAAGCTCCCTCTGCAAGATCTCCACTGTCTGGCTATGGTGCTGCTCCATGACACTTATGTGCTTTTCCAGGGCACGGATTCTCTCCCTGTCCTCCTGCTGCTGCTGCTGAATGTTCTCTACACCACTTTGGCAGGCAGTGCAGGACAGTGAGATGCGATACTCTAATTCTTGGAGAATCTCATCCTTAAGCATTCTGTACTGACTTCCTCTGTCTAGCTCATTGCCTGCAGTATTGCCACTAACCAGATGGTTGTTTATACTGGTAAGGGTCATGTCATGTACTTGCGTCATGTTATCAAGCAAATCCAGCTTGATCTGAATGCTGTTAATGGTTTCCCTCATTTCTGGTTGAGCTGCATCAGCAGGGTTTTGGCCACCAGTGTGGACTCCTTGTGACCAGCGTGACTGTAAGGTGGACTGCATGTCATGGAGTTCTTTACTCAGACCCTGAATTTTCTCCTCAAGTTGTTTGATTTTATCATTCTCTCCTCTTTCTAAGGAGACATGTGAGAGAGAGAGAGAGAGAGAGAGAGAGAGAATTTAAACAAACCATGAATGCTCCAGTTCAGAATTTGTATTATTCAATTACAATTCAATTAAATTTTATTTCTATAGCACTTTTAACAATCAAAAGAAATTATGGAAGTTTGTATGAAATGTGAATGTGTATAAATCAAAATAATTAGATAGTCCCTGATGAGTAAGCCAAGGGTGAAGGTGGCAAGAAAACCTCCCTGAGATGGCAATAGGAAGAAACCTTAAGAGGAACCAACAGGGAATCCATCCTCATTTGCGTGAAATTCGTATTAAATATATATTGCTAGATTATTCCACCTGGTGGAGAGAAATGTTTGAAAAAAACATAATCACACTGCAAATGATACAGCTCACAAGAAACTTGATATAGCTAATATTTTATTCCAAATACAGCAGAAAATTTGACCATTGTATGCAATGCAGCTGAGGAGAACCTTAAGCCCTGTTCACACCTAGCATTAGCATAACTTCCTGGGTCATCCAGTTGTAAAGCACTGAGGGTAGATATGAACAGGGTCCAGTGTGTCCCTATGTTTTGACTACATGATCAAAGTGTTTGAATTAGTACATACAAGTACTGTACATGAGAGGACCAGCAGATTTCAGCCCCCAAAAAAATATATATATAGCAGAACAATGATGTAATAAATATGCACGATTTCACAAGTGCTCACTGGAGGAAATGTAAAATGCCAGGTGTATCTGATCTCTCTAGATTGATTGTTAATACCAGGTGTAAAAAGGTACAGGTGTGAAAGTATCTTATTTACCACTTACATTTGGTCAACTGAAAGAGTTAAAGAGTTAAAAACCAATTTCACTTACTAGATTAAATTGTTTGCGTTAAGTAAATCAGTATGATAAATTAGAAGATTAAAAAAGTAACATAAACACAACTAACTACAGTATATTAGAGTGATAAATGGAACTCATTTGTACACAACTAGAAATTAAGGGTCTATTTTTTATTAAAATAATGAATAAAATAGATCACATGTTCAGCAGTATAATATCTGTACCTTCTCCTCTACTCTGTTCATTCCCAGTATTAGATCCAACGTTGTTGATATGTGAGTTGCCTTTGGGGCCGTTGCTGCAGTCTTCACCTGAATAACCATTGCAACACTTCCATTCCATCTCTGTTACCATTTTGTAAGCAATCTTGTACTTCGGTCTTCTGAATGTCCTATATCTATTGGGCAAGAACATTATAGTATGAGTACAATAAACATTTTGTATAAAAGTCCTAGCAAACAGACTCTTTCACTCACTTGCTATATTATGCTCATTTTGCACATGGTCATGGGATGCCTGAAGTCTATCCCAGGGGACTCTTGGCATGAAGCAGGGTAGACCCTGGACAGGGTGCCCATATATAATATGGCACACAAGCAATGGGCAATTTTGGAGATGCCAGTTAGCATACCTTTACCTTTCTTTGGACTGTGGGAGAAAACCAAAGCACCCAGAGGAAACCCACCAAGCATTTAGAGAACATGCAACACAGCACACAGACCAGAAGTGGGACTCGAATGCTTAACTCTGCTAACCATTATGGCAACAAACAAAGTGTATAATTTTTTTTATATATTTGAAATATTTAATATATTTGAAATGTTTGAAAATATAATTCAAATATAAATGTTTATTATATTTAAATAATGAACCTCTTGTCTTTGCCTACTTTTGAGGATTTAGCAGAAATGCGTTGTCGTTAAACAGACTCATCTTCCGCACTGCTACAGACAACTCAACAGACAAAGCGTACACGTACTACTCGTATATCAAGACCTCGCTCAAGTTAAAAATTATTTAAAAATTTAGCTCGTCTTGCAAAACACATAGACCAAGTTACTTGCAATCCAAGATTCCACTGAATTCCTAAGGAAAAAATTGTATCAGTGTATGACCAAATCAGGTTACGAACAGAATTTAGAAACAAATTATGTTCGTGAACTGAGGTTCCACTGTACACTTAATTTTTCCTTCATTTAAGAATCAAAAAGCCATTTAAAAAAAAAAAAAAGCTCTAATAAGAAAACGCCATGGGATGTAAACAATGTGATAGTTTCATACCTGAGCCACTTTATGGTGCTGAATTTAGATTAATTCAATGAGAAGGTTTCTTTTTTCTTCTTCTACTTTTTTACAACAATGTTGAATTTATGTTTGTATGCCAAGTCCCTGCTCTATGAAGATTTTGACCTCACCATGAGGAAGACATAATGCTCAGTGCTCCATATTTCTCACAAACAGAGCAATACTTACAACACTACCCGAGAGCACTGCTGATCCCAACCACAGTTCTGGTAATCTGGCTTGACGTAGGTCTCCACTCCATCCTCCATAACACAGCTAACAGATTTCATCACCACATAGGCACACCAATTCCTGTATAGACATGGCACAGTGAGAGAAATAAGGGCGTGGTGGAATGGTAATGGTACTATTTCTTTTTTTTTCCCTTGAGCCCTTGCTCACCAAAATATCTATTCTCAGTATGACACACAATCCATTAATATCATTTGTATCACTCATTCCTAAATCCCTGCCCTCCTTTTCCCCTCAACAATGACTAAACAAATCTCTATCTGGTGACTGCAAAGAAATATTTTTTTTTACACTGTCGTAGTTTGAGGTTTGCAAAACAACTTATAAAACAGATATTAAGAAATTTGTTTGTGGCTCTGCTATTTTAAACCAAGCAAAACCGTTAAAGTTAAAGTTAGGTTTAAAACAAGTATGTTTAAAGTTTAATCCCCAAAATAGGTACAATCATGATGTTAGCATAGTTTGTATATATTAACTGGTTATTTAAAGAGTAATAATTTTCATAAGTGTAGTATTTTTTGTAGTATTTGCAATGTGTTTGCAATGTGAAGATTTTAATGTATTTCAAATGTACTGAAGTGTATTTTTTTCACGAGACATTTACACAATGCTGCAAATTCTACTTCAGGGGCGATTTCTTATAAACACTAGCCACTCCAGTTTGTTTCAAGAACTGTGCAATCAAAAATCTTTAGAAACTCTAAAGGGGAAATGTCAAATGCATTCACACACTCAAACTACAAAAGAAGAATAAGCATGGGCTAACTCGACCACATAAGCAGCTGCTTAGGAGCTGCGACCTCTGTGATCTGTTAATTTACCATAAACATTTTCTTGATTAAGCATACAAAGTCTTCAAAGGCTTGTCAAAAGTTTTATTTTTCCATTTGCTTTGTTTTGAAGAAAGGCTAAGGTCTGGAGGTCAACCAAAGGCATACAGGTCAGACTTAAGACCTCTTTGATGGTCTCTTGTCTGATTTTGTCCTACTGAGCGAGACAGTCACAGATTCTTTAAAAGACAAAATCAGGCCAGTGCCCCTGCTCTTCAGGGCCATCGATGTGCAGACCTCAGCATTGAAATAAAGGCTGTTCCAAAGCAGCTGAGGCATTGAGTATGGTCTGCTGGATTAGGGGTTGGCATTCTTCTTTACTCCACAGAAATACATATCTGTCAATTACGCATAAGAGCTTGTCTAAAATCAGAGTAATGAGTTACTTTGTCAATGAAGGTCTACATTTGCACAATGTTTCTATCTGCTTAAATGAACTCAATAAGATGTGGATATTTTTATGGAGTTTAATGATCAGGAATGTATGCAAAATTTCCCAGTTTGAAACATGTCAAGTCACCTAATGTTACCTCCATGTGGGGCAAACATGTGCAGAAAGAATATATTTATTTCAAGAAGAGAGATAAAATCAGATCAAGTGTTTCAATGGTGATTATTTACCTACTGAATGGATTATCATATTAAGGTTTTATATTATATTATATTATATTATATTAAGGTATTATATTAAGGTTTACCCGGTCAATCTTACTGAAGTTAATTCCGAACAGGCCAGATCAGGTCAGATTTTTTCAAATGGGGTGTTTACATAATGCATTTTTATTACAATTCGGCTATTGATCTGATTATTAGTGCCCATATGAATGCACACATAGGTATTAGAACAGTCCCATTTTGGTTTGCTCTTCACATTCAAAAACAGAGATTATTCCGTTTTTTTAACTATAATAAAAGCAAGGATATTTGGTTATTAGTAAACGTAAACACATAATCAGTGGTTAAAAAGGAGAGAATAAAGTAAACACTGAATAAAGTTTGATTGGATCTTTCAACATTCTACAGCCATCAAACAGCTCTTAACCACTGTGTGGAGGCGTTGATTAAAAAACGAGGTCTTCTAGCAGTTGGACAAGTTCTGTACTGCAGTATATATTACATATTTAACAACCTTCATTATTGGGAAGCCTATAAAATAACACTTTATTTAGCACATCATATTAATTTTACATTTCTTATTGTGCACCAGCAATGAATAATTTTTTTCATAATCTCGTGATTTTCTTTCCTAATTCTTGGGATTTAAGGAAATGGAGAATGGCAGCACTGAACATGACTTACTTTGGGTGCATTAAAGTGACATACGGTGGTGCTAGTTTTAATATTGCTCTGAACTGCAGATGATATTTTGAAAAAGTATCCAAAAAGTATGTCACAGCGTGCGCCCAAATCTATTATCGCTCCTCGCTCACTCCCTAGGCTCCCTAAGTAGGCGGCACCTCCTTCTGCAGGTAAGCAAAGGGACGAACCTGCCGCCTATTCGGGACGGCTGGCGATAATTAACCTTAATAGGATCTCGGGCTCAGTGTTGCCAATTTAGCGACTTTGTCGCTAGATTTAGCGACTTTTCAGACCCCCTTGACGCCTAGCGACAAATCTAGCGACTTTTGGACAAACCTTAGCAACTTTCCAAATGTCGCCAGTTCTGTCCTGTAAGCG
>JAQMYJ010000020.1:525494-539933 GCA_030014305.1 Clarias laeviceps
TAATAAAATAAAATGAATAGCATTTTTATCATGTATCAAAGTTTTTATCATAGCATACCTCAACTAAATGGTAGAGATGTCTCAATCAATTTAAGTTTATCACATGTTTTCAATAAGAAATAGAATAGAATAAAATAGAATAGAATAGAATAGAATAGTCTTTATTGTCATTGCAACAAGTACAACGAAATTTTAAAGTGCCATCCCTCAATGCAACCTTGAAACATAATCACGCGCACACACACACACACACACACACACACTCCCACAAAGCGTACATTCCGTTATTGCACAATCCACGATCTTTTTTGCATTAATTGCAGAAAAAATGCTGAAATAATTTAATCTTATTGCACGTTGTTTGAACCTTTTTTTATAGCAGCATTCAGTACTCTTATTGCACTGGGATAAAAACAGTTTTCATATCTACTGGTTCTAGTTTCTAATGTTCTATACCGTCTGCCAGACGGCAGTAGATCAAACTACTGTGTCAAATAGTGACTTAAAATGTGCTGTACCAAAATGTTAATTAGAACAGGAAAAGATTAACTAACTAAACTTAAAATGCTTTTGGTCAACTGGGGAAATGGCTGCCTAGATGCCTACATTGGTGAAAAGCTCAAGCAGTTTTTTCTACTGAGAAACAGCCTAGTGACAGAGCTAATATTTACTCTGCTGGCATAATTGTGGAAATGGTTGGCAGTTGCAGTCCAGGAAACCAAATAATTTAACAAAATTTCTCTACTTATAGACACTCTGTCCCATGTTGTTTTTACATTTGTTGTTAGTAGTGCACATCATTAGGGAGAGAAGCAAAGATTTGGCTACATGCTAGGGCTGCATTTATGGAATTAAAAGGGTTTGTTAACTAATCTGTGCTCTTAATTGTTTATATTTGTTAACAGTATGGCTGCAACAATAATGCCAGCTGCAGGCTTTATATTAATGTACAT
Source organism: Clarias laeviceps (assembly GCA_030014305.1). Lineage (NCBI taxonomy): Eukaryota > Metazoa > Chordata > Actinopteri > Siluriformes > Clariidae > Clarias > Clarias laeviceps. The sequence continues at coordinate 526,448 of JAQMYJ010000020.1, forward strand.
TTACTATTACAATATTGTTTTTGTAATAGTAACAGTTCACTCACAGGGTGTGATATAAATGTGTAGTTATTTAATTGAGAGAAATTATAACTGTTAATATGGTGAAGCTTTCTTTAAGGAGATGTTTATTTTTCATTCTTCGGTCTCTCCGGGATCTGAGGATCCAGGTTCAGACTGCCGGTGTCTATAAATTAATCGTGAAACTCTTTAAAAATATTTTTTTTGTTCATAATTTAATTTTGGAACAAGCCAAGCCACTTTTCCTCACATATACAAAATGAAACCAGGAAAAAATACTCATGAAGCAAACAAAAGGCTTGATGTTCAATCTCAGTGCTAGCAACAGAAAATCAGCCACCATGACCTGACCCCAGAGGTGAAAATAAGCCATATGGTCAAACGTTTGTGGACACCTGATCATCACACTCATTTATTGCCACACCCCAATACTTCCTAGCCACTGCATGCAGTGCCAGTCCCAAGCCCAGATAAAATGTGAGGGTTCCATCAGGAAGGGCATCCGTGGTAAAACCTGTGCAAAATTGTATGGTCCGCTGTGGCAAGCTCTTGAAGGGAGCAGCTGAAAGAGAGTTTAGTCTCATCAGTCTGTAATGTTTAGTAAGTTATCTGTGTCAGCTTGATATTAGCTTCAACAAAAGCAATGAAGGAAATACTGTTTATAATAAAACAAAGTGGCACAGTGGCTTAGTGGTTAGCACTTTCACCTTGCATCTCCAGTGTCAAGGATTCGATTCCTGGCTCATGGCTGTGTGCATGTGTGTTGTAATGGGACATGCCTCCAGCTCCATAGGATAAATGAACAGCAGGACAGATTACAGAATCATGTACATTTCTACACATACAATTATCATACTCTATACTGCACACAAATCTCACACCCACCAGTTAGAATGTTTGTGTTTAATCTACACATTGCTTTATGTTTGAAATTTGTCATGTTAGAATTTTTTGCATCATAATGTTATCACTAAAGCAACATTACCAAGTGCGCAAAAGTATGTGGACATCTAACCATCAAACACAGCAGTACAGAATGTCTTTGTACTGTATACTATGAAGCATTATAATTCCTTCACTGGAACTAGGAGGTGCAGACAGGTGCATGATGATCACCTGTGAGATCCACAAAGTCCCTGAATAAGGTCAACTAGACTGAACACCTTTGGAATGAACTAGAACAGAAATCTTCTCAACATCTCACCTTCAGTATCCGATCCCATTAAAGCACTCATGAACAAATAAGTGTGATGATCAGGTGTCCACAAACTTTTGACCATATGGCTTATTTTCACCTCTGGGGTCAGGTCACTGGTCACTGATTTTCTGCTGCTAGCACTGAGATTGAACAACAAGCCTTCTGTTTGCTTCATGAGTATTTTTTCCTGGTTTCATTTTGTATATGTGGGGGAAAGTGGTTTGGCTTGTTCCAAAATTAAATTATGAACAAAAAAAATATTTTTAAAGAGTTTCACAATTAATTTCTGAAGTCTATGAGCTGAAGTCTCTACAACAAACACTGGCTAATAAAATTATTAAATTAAATGTATTATATGATATGGGCATGACTGTTTAAGCCTCATTGTGGAAAGCCAGTGATCATATTTTAGTGTATGCTGTTTTTTCCTTATTTTTCTTATATATATATTTTTTTTTGGTTTTTATAACAGTTTTTGGCAGCACTGTGGTGTAGTGGTTAGCACTGTTTCCTCGCACCTCCAGGATCAAGGGTTTGAATCCTGCATCAGGTCTGTGTGCATGGAGTGTACATGTTCTCCACATGCTTGTTAAGCTACGTACCTTCAGCTACTCCAGTTTCCTTACACATATTATGTTAACTGACGTTCTAAAATTGCCCATTGTACATGCCCTGCAATGGATTGATGCCCTGTCTAGCGTGTACCTTGTCTCGTGCCCTGTCTCCTGGGACAGGATCCAGGCCCCCAGTGACCCTGTAAACAGGATGAGCATTATAGAAAATGCATGGATAAATGTAAATATTTTTATTAAAGGTCTGCACCTAAAATATGGCACTGGCCAAGAGGCGCTCAGACAAATATTTAGTCTTCTCATTAATGAAATGTCATTTGGAAATAGCAGCAACACAAGTAATAGTTTCATAACATTATACTGATAGGATTTACTGCTTTAGTTGCTACTATCAAATCAGCGAACACCTGTACTCTGTGCGTGCAAAAGCCTAACCACACAATGTCTGGGGTCCTTAAGTAATACAATAAAAGTGGCCATTTATGCACAGTGTATGCAGCACATGCAAAACACTAATGACTACTGTGGAAAAAAAATAAACAACTTTTTTTTGGTTGGTTGGTAGGTTTGTTGGTTAATCCCTTTTCTTTAATGAAGCAGCTCTGTTGCTCCTAATGTTTACCATATGCACCTTGCTTTATTCTCAGTCGGTGCCGCACATTTTTGTGGTCACAAATGGTGCTCATGAGCTGGCGCTGTTTCCTGGTGGGAAAAGTGATTGTGTCGAAAAACAAGCAAAAGGTTAACATTTACATTTCACATTCTAAATTGTCTTTAGATGATTTGTTTGTAACATACGCAGAGAGAAATACAGGTTCCCTGAAGCTGGTATTAAGGGCCTTGCTAAAGGGCCCCACAGTGACAGCTTGAAACCCTAAACAGTCCCATACAAAGAAAGAGTTACCAAAAGTTAAAAAAGCAAAGGGACAGGGTAAATAAAGAAGGCCCCTTTGTATAAGCGGTCGAAGGTTCAACCTCTCATCCTCTCTTTCCTCCACACCATCCCCCTTTCCGTTGCCTTCTGTTCAGCTGTAACACCAGGAATGACAGGGTCAGCCGAGAAATAAAATACATTTAAAAAAAATATTTTTACTTCTGCTTTCAGTTTAAGTGCTAGGCAAGAATTTCTGTTAAAGTAAGATAATAGAAAATAGAACAAAAAGAACATGATGCTCGAAAGAGAAGCAAAGGCTAGTTCATCAAACTGTCCTTTGGAGTACTTGAAGGATATGAAGACATATTTGGCTTTTGACGTATGGAGGGTGAAATATATGGAGGCTGTCATGGAACTTCCTCTTTTGTAACAAGTACCCTTCAGGCACAAGAACCTGTGACACATTTATTCCTCCTTCCTGACTTGGCTCACTGCTAGGTAGAAATAAAGAGGATCATTCATGCTACACATAATTTAACCAGCCAGGAATGTCATCGTCCCAAAAGAATAAAAATAGCACAATACATAGTTTGACCACGTGAGTTTTAATTATAAATATTTTATAGCTTGGTTTTGTTTTAAAAATAAAAACAAAAACTGCACTATTCTGTTTATTATTAGTATTATTATTATTATTAGTTCAAACTCAAAATTAGAAGGTAAAAAAATCCTGCAAATTTACAACTTTTGTTTTCTCAAGTTAAAAAAACTTTAATCCCTAACAGTGAAGAATAAAGTGAAGAAGTTTCTGACCCATGTGTGGAGTGGATTTATCTGTTCTTATCAGGCTGTGTGTGCACTTAGCCTGCATCCTACAGCTTCCCAAACCAGTAAAGTAGTCTAGCATCTCTATCTCTGATACAAGACATTCCAGACAGGAACACTATCAGACCACATAACATACTAATTGCTCGAACAGGAAAGTTAAATGCAGTTGTAGCTGAAATCAGTAGGGGAGGGTGCAAGTAATGCAAACAGAAAAACAACATAGATTTGTATTTCTGTTTAAAATTGATAGCATTTGGACTGCTTATTACTTGGTTAAGGATACATAGGATTCTGGAGGTTGTCTTTGGTTGTCAAAGTCAGAGCAGAGAACCTGGCTGATATCAGTGGTGACAGTGGAGGAGTGTATGGAATGTGTAGACCCAACACATTCCAGGAGATCAGCAGCATTTCCTCACAATTGTAGAGTTAAAACAGAGGAATATTCTTACATAGAAACACAAATATTTCTGATATAAGCAAAATCAACAGCAGAGGCTCATATCGGATTCAAGTTCTTGGCTGACAGGAGTGGAACGAGATGTGGCCTTCTTCTGGTGAATTACATCTGCTTCAAGGTTTTCAAAAAGGATTTGAGCATCTTGAGATGCTTTTCTGCTCACCTCACGTCTAAAGTGTGGCTATTTCAGTTACTGTATCTTTCCTTTTAGCCTTGGCACTTCTCTTGACCTCTCAAGAAACTGTTGTGTTTTAAAATCTCAGAAGGATCTGACATAGTAAAACCAACCTGGAATTAACAACCACATCACAGACAAATGAAATGACATTTTTTTCCACAAAATGATGAAACTCTTGGCATGTATCTGCAAGACTTTATACTGTATATTGCTCTTTTGCTACATGATGAAGCTTAATGGAGTATTGCATATATAAATATACAGTAAGCTGGTTTTTAGAGAGCTATTTGCATGTTTTTGACCATTTCTTATGACATGACTTTTATGTAGCAAATACTATCCACCTACTGTATATAATTCCTTAAATGTACGCTTAAATTGTCTCAAAAATCTACCCTCTGCAAAACCTATGCTTTATCTTCAATCCTACCATTGAGACTAACATTTCACAATTACCATATGACAGGAGACTGCATATGTCTGGTGTGTTCTAATATAGAGGTTTAGTTTAAGTATAAGGGTTTAATTAATGTAATTTGTTCAAAAAAAACACTGTTGTGTATTACTAACATGGCTAGATATGTAGCAGCAGATTCTTTTCATTCTATTAACCATGATTGGACTTCCTGCTTTTTGTCTGTAATTCGGACCTCTCAGGAGCTTCTTTAGTGGTCCAAACATGAGGAAATTGCTTGGAGAAAGTTCAGGACTATACAGGGAATGTGGCAATAACTCCCAGACGTGTTCTGTAATGTGTGTTGGTGAATGATTTTGTGTAATTTAATTCAATTTGATTTTAATTTAAAATTAGATTTATTTAACGCTTTTAACAATGGTTATGCATCCCAACCAGACCACACAGGCTTCCATGCAATGAGATCCCCAAATGGAAGTGGGGCACCAGGATGAGTCAGACAGGTCCAGAGGGCAGAGGGGTCTGGAGAGCGAGAGAGAGAGAGAGAGAGAGAGAGAGAGAGAGTTAGGGATGGTCACAGTCACATAATGTATAAGGTGAATCAAGCACTCTGGCAGGACTAACCTGGGTGATCAATAAGAGTTGGGAAGACAGCATCTAAACATGCCAGTTCACCATAAAACTCAATGTCCATGAGTCCTCCAGATCTGCTCCTTTACCTAAAGTAAATCTATTTACAAAAATGCTTGGCTAAATAAATAGACTGTGTCTAAGTCCCTGTTATAGTTTTCTTAATATGTGGTACTGACAAGCAGCATGCAAGCTGAGATGTGTACAGTTCCCACAGACAGATGCGTCTCTTCCGCAAGTTGATGACACGTCATCCGTCAATTTTCATTGAAATATTGCTATACATTACTTGGTGTAAATATTATTTTAGGGTATTTGTATTTTACCAGACTATGAATGATATAATAATACTATAATATAATATAATATAATATAATATAATATAATATAATATAATATAATATAATATAATATAATATAATATAATAAGACTGTTGTATAAGCCCCAAAGTTATGAAAAGGCCTTCCAATTAATGTTTGGGACTCAGATATAGTCTCTGTGTTTACATCTAGGCTAAAACCTATTTATATAGCCAATCATTTTTGTGAATTGATTTGTATTTGTGCAGTTTAGAGTATTTTCAAACAAGAATGTGAAGGTTATCTTTGCCAATGGCAAGCTAGTTAATTATCATATCATATTATATCATATCATACACATATTAGGTAATGGGTATGAAAGAATATTAGATGTGTTTGTCTAACAAGCAAGACTACATTTATAGTGGCTAGTAATCTGGGTGTCTGTGGTGTTCTGTGTTACATCAACTAGTCAAGTGGTAAATTTACCACTGAGTGATACGCTAAGTGTTGTATCCTGTAGGTAAAGTGTAAATTTTGTACATTTTGCATATGTTACTCTTAAGTCTTATTGTGTTCATTTGGTGATTTTTAAAAAGTCAATTTAATTCATTTCAGTTTTATTTTTAAAGCGCTTTTACTGCAATACCACATATATTTATTGAACTTATTTGATAGAATCCCACACCCTACTCCATTTGTTGTTAACCTTTTTCTTAAAAAAAAAAAAACACATCCTACTCCATTTGTTAACTTTTTTTGTTTGTTTGTTTTTTGTCGTATTGTTTTGTCTTGTCATTTGTTTTGTTCTGGAAGCTCTGTCACTAAAACAAATTCTTTGTACGTATAAGCGTACTTGGCAATAAACTCTTTCTGTTTCTGACAGTGGACACTGACGTTAAGCAGCTTTACAGAATCAAAACAGAATTAGGGAAATGAGTTTGAAATGTGTGAGGAAATACGTATACATCAAAATGATCAGATAGTCCCTAATGAGCAAAGCTGAATGCGATGGTGGCAAGGAAAAACTCCCTGAGATGGCAGTGGAAAGAAACCTTGAGACGAACCAACAGGAAACCCATCTTCGTCTGGGTGACATCAGATAGCAGGGTTGATCAGAGCAGTCATACTGTGTGTTGTTAACACCATCCAGGTTATTAAGTTAATGGATTCTCAGGTATACAACTGTTTGTGAATCATGTGCATTTAACAAAATATTAACAAATTCATGTTAACATTAACATTTAATGAAAGTGTACCTACCCCCCACTACAGACTGACAGTCTGTACCAGACACAGGGTTAGACATGAGTGTTGCTTTTGGTAAGGGTTGAAGACTCAACTTAGCATTCAGGCAAAAACATTTTGGCTTTGGCAATAAACATTGGACTCCCTTCTGTTTATGTTTAAATGCTACAGTAGGTGGTGAAGTTAATACACTGTACCACTCTAAAAATGTCAATCAAAAGAACACTTCATGTCTCACTGCTTTTGTGTTTATAAAATCGCTCTCAAGTTCCCACCTGCCATCTTTTATGAACAACCTTAACCCCTTAAATCCATAATGTAAGGTTGTGGAGGTAATTCAATAAGTTGTCCCAAAACTGGAAAAATGATCGCCACATTCACCTTAAATCATTTCTCTCTATAGGGACGAGGAAAATTTCTCCCAGTATTGTGCAAATGTAAGCACTGAGGGGTTTTATGGCCGTCTTGTAGCTCTCTAGTTCCCTGCAGGGCAATTTAACTGAAGCGCTAACGCCTGGAATGCTGTAGTGAACCACAGGCTATAGTACTTCCTCTGCTTTTGTCAGTCTGCAGCTCTAAGCCAGGTTTAAAACATTGCTGGGTGATGAAGTGGAAACTGATTTTTTTTTTCTCTATGGAGGAAGACAATCAAAGCTTTTATCCAGGCCAGGGTTGTTCACAGAGGCACCATTTCTCAAAATAGTTAAGTGTCTTCCTTATAAATGACCTTAACTAATCATGGATAATCAGTTTAGCATGGGTCCATCTGCTACTCTGGTGCATAAAACAAGAAATGACAGCTAAATGACCACTCGCTTAATGCCTGCTCACTTAGTTTCTTCTACTGTCCCTCTGTCTGACCTGTAGCACGTATTAAACTCAAGAACTCACTAATTGTGTCTCACCATGTAAACATGAGGCTGTTGATTTAACAGTGCTTATCTTGACAGTAACCAAATCCACTTCCCCATAGAAATGCATTACTCTGATCTAAGAAACCCATTACTGCAACCATGACTTAATATTTACAGTAATTGCTGATTAATGGCTTATTCATGTTGACTACATGATATCTGCAAAATGAAAGATTATGGAAAAGCAGACATCATATATTTATGTACTTCAGTGTCCTTCTAAAATGTAAGAGGAATGAAAAATAATTCTGTAAATTAAAGGTAAAAACTAAATAAAAATAAATTTTTTTTTTAGCATTTTGAAAGTAATAGACAAGCATCCTTAATATGGACATCATTCACCTTTGAATATAATAAGGCAAAATAACTTGCTGGTGAAGTATGATGCTGATTATTCATTCATTCATTCATTCATTCATTCATTCATTCATATCTTCTATCTCCTGTATACAAGACGTGGAGGCCTGGAGCCTATCCCAGGATACTAGGCACGAGGCAGGGTACACCCTAGACAGGGTGTCAATCTATCCAGAGTGCACACACACACACACACACATACACACACACACATACACACACACACACAAACACACACACACTTAGTCTAGGCTAAAAACCTATTAATTTAGCCAAGCATTTTTGTGAATAGATTTGCCTTAGGTAAAGGAACAGATCTGGGGGACTCATGGACGTAGAGTTTTATGGTGAACTGGTATGTTTAGATGATGTCTTACCCACTCTCACTGATCACAGTATGCCTTAAAAAAACAATTCCCGCTATTTGTTATCACCCAAATGAGTCTACTTCCTCTTAAGGTTTCTCCCTATTGCCATCTCAGGGAGGTTTTTTTTGCCACTGTCCACTTGTGGACATCAAGGACAATGTAATAATTTTGATTCATACATATTTCCATAATTTTCTTTTGATTGTGTAAAGATGCTTTGCGACAATAACCATTGTTAGAAGTGCTATACAAATAAAGCTGTATAGACCTGATGCAGGAATCGAACCCTCGATGTACGAGGCCACACTGCTAACAACTAAGCCACCATGCCTCCTTAATGCTGATCATGTCAGCAAATATTTTAGTTTTTTTATGTAAAATTCTGTTATACTTAGTGTACTGCAAATCCTTAAACAAATGTGCAAAATCTCTTCTGTAGAATTATTATTATTATTATTATTGTTAGATTGATAGGCCCAATTTAGCCATGTACTCCACAAAAACAGATGTACAAAAAAAATTAACAATGAATTTCTTTTAGCCGCTGTCCAGTGCTGGCAACTGTGATAAACCTTAATGAGCAATTTTCAAATTATTAAGAATCCATACAAAATCTAAAAAGGTTTTTATTTGCTGGCTTCTTGTACAATGTCAATGTTTTTAAATATATTTTTATTTTTTAAACTCTAAAAAATTTATATTTTTATAGTTTGAAAAATGAAGATTGTGTTTTATTATTCATATATCTTTTAAAAAAAAATAGACATTGTTTAATTGAGTAGAATATATTTTCTTGAGTACATGAGTTCATCACTGCTTATTATAAAGATGCACAGAGCGACCAAAGGATGAGTATGCTTTCTTTTATGATAGTAAGGACTGAGGGGGGATTGATATTTAAAGGATGTTTGTTATGTTGTTTAGAATGTACATCCTGGCTATTTCAACAGCTTATAGCAAAACACAGGTTTATTTCAAAATGCCATAAATAACCTATTTTTAAATAACAGAAATGGGCAAAGCATAAATAAAAATTGCTCAGGGGCTTCTCTAGCACTCGAGGAAAATAGAGAGTATTAAGAAAATATAATATGTGTGGTGCTATAGAAAGCAGTGTAGGCTATACTGCAAGACATTCTCGGGGTGTAAAGTGAGAGCAGAGACATATGGATTCCGTCATACTCTTGTTTGGTCAGGTCAAACCAGTGGCCTTAAGAATGGGAAAGCTGCTTGCTCTGAGAAGTCACAGGTTCAGAGGGCTGTTTACCTTATAAGAAAAACATTGCTGAAATACTAGCAGGTTCAGAGCTGGACAAGAAGATCCCAAATCAGCCCTTAGTTCATTAATATGAAAAATAAAAAATAACACAGTGTGCAGTGCAATGCAGTGCAATGCAGTCAGGCCACCTTTACTTAGCACTTACAGTCTTAAATCAGTATAATGGGTGCACACTTGTGGGAATAAGAGGAATACAGGCACATGCTAACCTCTGATAATGTAAACCCTTGAAATATGGATGTTCATAAAATAGACAGCTTTATGGTTAAAGAGACAGTGAGGTCTTTCTTTCAATCTGCAAATGTGTGAGTCTGGTGTACGTCGGGTTTGTGGTAAATTTGGGTGCTATCTCTACATGTTTATTTGCAGTTGTGCGAAGAAATTTTTTATACTTCATTTCACAAATATTCAGCTATACAGCACTGTATGCAATACCTTAACACTTATTTTAGAAAGAAGCAAAATGTCAAGAAATGTAAACCATGCTAAGGTATTGAGAGAAAACGTATCCTAAATGGCTTCTAGTTCAAGAGGTACTGTCCTTATAAAGCATGGTTCTGTCTGCTTTCTGCAGAACTAAAAAAGATCAGTGACATTCACAAAGACAAAGAGCATGCTCATGGTATTTAAAGCAGTGGCTATAGCAGACAGTCACACAACACTTAAATTCTCACTAAGTGAATACCAGACTGTAAGCGGCCGAAACATTTTTAACAGTGCTATACAATAACGGACCTCTGCACAGGGGTTATTTCCTAAATTTTCCATTTTATTCATCTGGGCCAAGGACCTTGTCCTCCAATGACTGTGTCTCTGTGTTTCACCAGTGAACTTGTCCAAATCTGCAGGAGGCTTTCTTATCCCTGTTGACATGTGGTTTTGCAAAGAAAAAGCAAAGAGGTGATTCTCAGCATGTGTCAACGGTGCCAGCTCCCAAGCCTCACAGGCCATAAACAGACCAATGGCTGAGGCAGGAGAATGTCTAGATGGAAAAAGGTTTCAGTGACTTGGGTGGAGTGTGTTAACTTCAGAATTGCACATAAAAGACCCTCTTTGTTGGGCTCTTTGGAAAACCTGGCAAAGCACATGATTAATCTAAAATTCCTTCACTACCCGGCATATGTAAGTGCACTTAAAGAGGGCTTTATACACAGGAATGCTTACCTTTCAGGACTATTATCTCAAAGAGAGGCCTCTGGTTGTTTACTCAACCAGAACACAATGTATTTACATGTATAATCCAGTCTAAATGTAGATGAAAGATGATAAGATTATATTGCATCAAAAGCAAAGAAAATCAATATACTGAATCATTATTGCATTTGTTTAGTAGACTTGTACATCTTTTCTTATATAGGTTTCTGCTCTAACACACCTCCTTAATAACCTGGTATTTATCAGATGAGCATGTGTAGAGACAGTCACCAGACGCCTGGACTTGCAGCACCCCTGGTCTATTCCTATGATGTACAGTACATCAGACATGGGCTCTCAATCATTTTGCCACAGGAGACCCCTTTAATTGTAAAATAAATTCCAAGAACCCCCCAGTACAGAATTATTTAAAGAACCTAATAAATTGTTCTAAAAATGTATAATAATCTATAGCAGCATTAAAATGTGAAAATCTCCCAAGGCCTATCCAAACCTCAGAGAACTGGGCCTGGAGAATCCCTCCAGGGATTTCCATTTTTCTGACTGATCAACAGCAAGTGATAGGGATAGGTGGGGACATTTGCATCACATCACAGAATAATGCCATATAATTAAGCTCTCATTATGTGATTCAATCTTGCTAACATATCAGCAGCTATACCACAAGCTAATATTGATATTAGCTGCTTTCTTAAGAAATTTGATGTCAGCTTAAATAGTTAATGTCTTTGTAATGGCATGTGTCAGGGGCTATTAATGAAATTCAAAATGCTTTATTGAGGTTGTGATAAATTTTCAACCAACATTATTATTATTATTATTATTATTATAACAAAATGATAGCTTGTAATATGAGCGCATTTTAGTCAATCCAGGACTTTTGAATAAAGTTATCAGGGTAAAAACTCCCAAAATCTCTATATAATGCCCTGTTGCACAAATGCATTTATCCCAGCTTTTCATTAGTGCTTGGATACCATCAAGTTTTCTCAGTACGCCAGAGCCATGATCGAACTGACTGCTTCACGTCTGAAAGTCTGGCATCCCAGGAACTCCTTTAATGCACCAAACATGTGGAAATGGCTTGGAAAGAGGTCAGGACTGTACATGGAATGTGGCAATAACTCTCAGCTGAGTTCCTGTAACGTGCAAGTGGTGTTGGTGAATGATTGTGTGTACAATTCACACAGACAGAGGCGTCTCTTCTGAAATTCGGCAACAAGTTATCTGACGATTTTTAGTCAGGCAATCTACACTCTGAATGTTCACGGGAACATTATTCACAAATGTATGGCTTCTTTAAAAGGTTTACACCATATAAATTATTTACTGTAGCTAAGAGTCTCATCACTGTACTTTGATTAAAGTCTTCTTTAAATGTCAATTGCTTTTATGCCTTTATTCACTAGTCCCTGTTTGACTTGAATGACCCTTGTATTTAAATTGGTTAAAGTGATTTAACGTATTATGTAATAGGTAATCTTTCGGAAGGGTAACCTGGCTGATCCTACGATTTTACATGGTATTAATAAATAAAGATGAATAAATTAATGTTAAATAAATATATAACGCAGCCATTCTGTAGAATTCTCACATTGGGATATGAGATATGAGTACAACCAAATACTTCTTTTGGATGATGCGGTAAGGTGTAGGAAATTTCCAGTGACTTTAATGTACTTTAAGTATTTACACCACAAACTGCATACACAAATCCACCAGCATCGTCGTTGAACCCACACATGCTTCACCCTCCTGCTGTCTGGCAAAAGGTAGTGAATGGACTGGACTAACACCAACATACACACACATACACGCACACATACTGAACACCATTCTATTCCACTGTATTTGAAATTTTTCACACTGTCTGCACATTTACACAGGCTGCTAAACATAGAATACTGTACTGTATTAGTACAAAGCCTCTTCTGTACAATAAAGAGTTCTAATATTTGAAAACAAAAGTGTGTTAAGATATGATTTGAGATGTGATCATTATCATCAGACTTATTTATCTATACTAGTATTTGTCATCCATAAAACATTAGATCCACTGCTACACAGAAGCAGAACAGAAACAATTTTCAAACTGACACATCATATTCGACAATGGTCAAAATTAACATAATTTTAGAATCTCCAAAAATCTAAATGCTATGGAAATTACATATTAAAATCCGACATAACATGGCGAGAAAGATTTTTAATCAATTTTGACTTGGAAAAGTCAAGTCTTGGTTTACGAGCACCGAGTATCATGTATCACGCATGCGCTTCTTGTTTTAACGCCGAGTGTCACGTGATCACAACTGAGCCAACATTTTTTTTCTCTCTTGCGTTGCGGAATTGTGGGTAATCGTCTCCCCTGCTTGGTCTTAATGCGCGTCTCTTACTGGTAATAATCAACATCCGTGCACACGTGTACTGTTTACTATAACACTGTGACCACATGTGTGTGTGTAAAACATATTTTATTTTGTGTCTGTATGCGTGTGGGTACAGCGCGCGTGTAAAGCAAAAGCAAGTCTCATTAGAGGTGTTAAAAATCCATTTTCTCTCTCTGTATCAAGGCTTAGGCTGCTCTTTGTGTCACAGGCCCCTCCTACTTTCACCTTCACACACACTCTTTCTCTCTGCTCTACACAGAAACACTGCTCTGTCACGATTCTTTTCAAAGGTAAAGTGCAGGTTA
>JAQMYJ010000020.1:554768-562268 GCA_030014305.1 Clarias laeviceps
AGGAGGGATTTTGGCCCACTCCTCCATACAGATCTTCTCTAGATCTGTCAGGTTTTGGGGCTGTCGCTGAGCAACACAGAGTTTCAGCTCCTTCCAAATATTTTCTATTGGATTTAGGTCTGGAGACTGGCTGGGACATTCAGTTCCCATGAACATTCAGTGGACCACCTGATCCTTAAAAATCGATGGATAACTTGTCACTAACTTGCAGAAGAGACGCATCTGTCTGTGGGAATTCACCAACACCACTTGCACATTATAAGAACTCAGTTGGGAGTTATTACCACATAGCGTTATTGACGCTCCAAGTCATTTCCACATGTTTGTGCCATTAAAGGAGTTCCTGGAAGACCAGCATTTCAGACATGAAGTAGTCCAATCATGGTTCTGGCTTACTGGGAAAACTTTCTACCTTGAAGGTATCCAAGCACTAATGAACTATAATTCTGATGATTCTCCCCATGCTCAATAGATTTCCTCCCAGATAAGAAAGTGATAGTGAACTGAGCATGATACATTATCAGTCAAAATTTTGGACACACCTTCTAATTCAATGTTTTTTGTTTAATAACTTATTTTTCTACATTCTAGAACAGTACTGAAGATGTCAAAACTCTGAACTAACACTTATGACATTAGATAATTAAGTAACAACAGTCAGATACTGCAAGAACAGTATTGTTATGTGCTTTTGCAAAAAAAAACATCAAAGACCATGATACAGTATAACTGGCTCTCATAAAGACCATACCAGGAAATCAAGACGAAAATTTACCTCTGCTGCAGAGACTTTCATTTAGAGTTACCAGACTCAAAAATCACCAATTAACAGCACCTTGGATTAGAGCTGTTATGAAGCCTTTACAGAGAATTAGTAGCAGATACATGTTCAAAGAAGATTATTGCATGTTTTAGATCAGACCTCAGTATTGTTTTACAATGTAGAAAGAAATAAAAATCAGGAAAGACTATGGAATTAGAAGGTGTCCAGATTTTTTATTTGTAGTGTATATTTCATCTGGATGCGTCATAATCTCATAGAATTACTGAATTGTTCAGAATTGTATCTTAGAAATTTAATATGCAATTTATTTAATTGACATGAAAAGTATCCAAAACTGAATAGTGGAAATTTGGTCTATTTGAGTCGATAGTTTAAAACTGGATTTTCTAAAAAAAAAAAAAAATGGATTGGCATGAATTCTCATTTTCTTACATAAATGAGAAATACCTCATTTATTCAGTGCAGTGTTAAGCAGGCATATAAAAACAACAGTGTTCAGAGGCATTTCCTCCTCTAGTAAGGCATTTCTAGTATTTTTATCAATAAACCAAGTGGTTTGGGAAGCTTTCTGCTCATCTGGATCTAACAAAATAGCAAAGAAAAATACACATCACATTTATCTTCCCCATACATACTTTATATACGTATATATCCATCTCTGGCTTATATTGCTGCCCCTCCTTTTCCTCCATCCTCTGACAGCCCTGTGCTTCTCAGCCAATAGCAGCATTGGCAGGTGATGTCATGCATTAAGAGTGGTAGTGCTGCTGATGCTGCTGAGCTCTTGTAACCGAGGACGTGCAAACTCTGAGAAAAAGCAGGAGAGAGGGGGACAACAATCACGGACATTATCAAAAAGAGGGGGTGAGTGTGCACTGTACCAAGACAAATCCCTAGTGACATAGACAAGCGTTTACATAAAGGTGTTTTATAATTTTTTTTAAATGTTCAGCTTTGAATGACCTCAGATCATGGACTGATGGGTGTGCTGCATCAGACATTACTAAAGAAGATTATTCACTAATGTCTTTGCTAGTGTAAGTTGTTAATAACGTATGCAGTGCAGCTTGTGTGTCTATATAAAAGTCAATACTGATGTTTATTGCTGGGTGAGGACGTTTATTATTTAGTTGTACCTACTGATTGATATTTTATGGTCTAGGAAGGGCATGATATTAACTACAGCAACTGACATTGACATTGTGCCTGTGTGCCATTTTGGCCAGTAATCATGCTGTATGTTTAAAGTGAAATTTACAGGGAACAAGACTTTTTCTTCTAATAATTATGCATGTGAAACATTGAATATCATCAGTGTATGCTATGAGATGACGATATCAGGCTAATACCAGCAGTACATGGGGGATTGGATAGGAGGTCATGAAACAAATGATTGAATTTGGATTTGTAACAAACATTTTAAGAAAGAAATTATTTTTTTTCAAAATAGTAGTTTAAAAGCATTTCAGAACAAAAAAAATAATAAATATGTTTTAAATATTTTGCCATTGGAAACTGGAAATAATATTATGTCTTGTATGCAACAAGAGAAGTGATTCACCGTTTGCATTTACATTCTACCTTAAAAAAAAATTTTTAGATGAATATCGTTAATGGTATCTAAAAAAATAAAAAGAAAACGTGGTGCTTTGTCATGTCTAGTGTCCATTGGTGTATTTCTCTGACACCATTAACCTCTCAGACGTGGCTCATCAAAATAAACAGCTACATCTGCAAGAAGCGGAGATATTAATCAGCGTTCTGTGTGTGGGCGGTTGAACAAGGTTAGCATCTGTATGAGCATGTGTGGTTCAAAATCACAGTGTAATCAGTCATTCTCAAATTCAGCTTCATTTGTAATGGGGTACTTGTTCATAACCACTACTTTAGCAGTTATGCATCTGTTTGGGTAAAATATTTAGATGTTTTCAGATACAGGGCCTTTTAATCAAGTCAGTTATTTTACTAAGGTACCAAATGTACACAATGGTTATAGACATTTGTGTTAATGTAGCTATATTTTCTGCCCCTAAATTTTTTTTCACATATCCTGTATACCAGCCATTTCCAACCTTAACAAAGCTGAGGCCCAATTTGAAATGTGAAAATCTTCTTTGGCCCACCGAAACCTTTAACCCTTGAAACTCAAGCTGCACAGATCCATGTCAGAGACATGGTGATTTACAATTGTTTTTTATTATTGTTATCATAATTTATTTATTTTTACAGTAATAACATGGAGGCTTCACACACTGTGCATTTGGGTTTGTGCATATGTATAACCCAAGTTATCATGACTTTTTAAATAGGCAAAATCATGCTCCTGGAATATGGGAATGACATCGCAAAAATGTTGAACTCACCAAATGGTTCAATATTATTGGGCAGTATTATTGTTATTATTATTATTATTATTATTATTATTATTATTATTATTAGTCATATAAACAACGGAAAACAAACATAAAAACACATGATCATGTGTATCTGTGCTATTTATTTGCCTGTGTGACCCATTCTTTGCTCAATCATGTTTAAATAGTTAAAATGAAGGAATAAAATTCTTTTCCTAAGAAAGGTTTTTCTAAAACTGATTGATCCACTGGTTCGTTGATTCCTTGGCACTAGTTTTAGTCAGTGTGTTGATAAATGAAATAGAAGTAGAAAAATTATTATTAATGTATCATATAGAAAACATATATATATATATATATATACAGTATATATATAATCAGTAGTGTTGATGGGAAAAAATATATTAAAAGAAAGCAGGCGTCAAGAATCTCAATCTCAAAAATGTTTCTTTAAGGTTACTTGATACTTAAACGCATTTGTAGAGAGTGATGTAATCTTTCTCTCTCTTTCTCTCTCTCTCTCTCTCTCTCTCTCTCCTTGCTACATGAAGTAAAGAAAGCAAGCATTATGACCCTAGCAGGTATGTAAACTAATTGCGTTATTCTGCACTTCTGCATGTTCAAGTTGTTCTGTATGCTCTGTAAAGAACCTTTAAAGTGAAGGAACCACTTTGTAGATGTTCTTTGTTTTGACGTCTCTTCTCTCTTAAGCATATCGGGACAAATTGAATGAGCTCCCTCTTGTGTCACTATTCTGCTCCTGCATCAAGGCAGACATAACAGACAAGCCAACCTACAAAGCTGAAGGTAAACATCAGAATGCACAATAGCAGAGGCACAATAGCTTTCTCTAGTGTAGCAGTCAACCCATTATACGTATACTAAACTAACACATAAAACTTTTCAGCTTTCCACAGACATTATAAGTCAGCATTGTGAACTGCTTCATGCTTTAAATTGCTCTAAACTGCTTCTTTGTAGGCTGATTTGTACTGAATTAAAGTTACTTATCTGCTATTAGGCAGTACCTTCCTTCTAATCTGGGATATACAGTATGGTGGGGGACTTTCCCCTTTTTCATTTGTAATATTATAAAACAATTTTGAACCGTTCTCTAAAAGATGCAGTGGATCTGAATTGGTGTGAGATCAAGGACGTGGAAGTGATTGAGCTGAACAAGCGTACATCAGGCCAGGCGTTTAAAGTCATCCTTAAGCCCCCTTCATTTGATGGCGTGCCTGAGCTGAATGCCTCCATGCCGCACCGCAAAGATCCCTCATTGGAGGAGATCCAGAAGAAATTGGAGGCTGCTGAGGAGAGACGAAAGGTTAGAATTCACAGACACACATTCTCTCCCTCTGTCTTTTGGAGTAATAAACTTTTTTTAATCAGTTCTGAAAAGAGAGGTTCAAACTTTTTTTTAGTGATAAAATGTCCATTTTGAACTGATTACCCTTAGTCCAACCTCCTCAAATGACATCGCAACAATAGAGCTCCAGCAAGTCCATCTGCCGTGTCCATATTTGTTGGTCTGCATCTGGAAAGATAATTATCTAACCAAAGCAGAACAACTGGAAGAACTGTGTTGGATCACATTGACTTTGTCTTAAATATATAATAATATCCAGACTATAAAATGCTAATAGTCATAAGTCTTCGCTCAGTTCCAGGAGGCAGAGCTGCTGAAGCACCTAGCTGAGAAGAGAGAGCATGAAAGGGAGGTCATCCAGAAGGCCTTCAAAGAGAACAACAACTTCATCAAGAATGCAAAGGAGAAGCTTGAACAGAAGATGGAGACCAACAAGGAGAACCGTGAGGCCTTGCTGGCTGCCATGCTGGAGAGACTTCAGGAAAAGGTATTATGTATAAAAGTTGTCTTGTTTCAATCCATAATCACCACCCATCCATCAAGGAACTTCTGTATGATCAATGTGATAACCATTGTATTTATAACCAGAGGCAGGAATCAAACCTGGACCCTGGAGGTGCAAGGCCACAGTGCTAACCACTAAACCACTGGGCCACCATATAGTGCACTACATGTGGTTTGGCCATTTTGTAGTGCTGACGAGTGTTTATATAGGGCAGGGGTAGCTTGATGGTTAAGGCATTGGCCTATAGGCCAGAAGGTCCTGGGTTCAAATCTCACCACCATGAAGTGAAGCCCCTGTTGGGTCCTTGAGCAAGGCCCTCAACTGCTCAGATGTATAATGAGATAAAATGTAAGTTGCTCTGGATAAGAGTATCTGCCAAATGCTTAAATGTAAACCTTATATTCTCAAAAAGTGTGCAGCAACATACTATACTGCACATATATGTTTAAATAGAAATTGTTTAAAGCCTGTTGTTAGTGGTGCAATTATTACAGAAAATCTCTTTTAATCCATGTAGAATTTTGTGCTTCTGATTAATATGTTTATATTATTATTAATTATTTATTATATAATTTATATTATTATATATATATATATATATATATATGATATTATTATGTTATATTATTTATAATGTTCAAATTATATAAATAGTTTTTTCTAATAACAGAGCACAAAAATGTGTCAGAAAGTAATATCAGACACAGTAAATGATTAGACTCAGTGATGGTGCAGTTAAGGTTGGGTTTGGGCGTTGGATGACTGAAAGTGTATGAGTTTGAATCATGATATTACAAAGCTGTCGCATATAGACTCAGCGCTACCATTTGTATTAGCCATTCATAAAGCCTTTATTCACAAATGTATACAATTAAACTCAGGTGAAATACTAATTACTGATTTTGAGTGCACTATGTTTTTAATGTAGTTATTTGACAGACATTTTGTTGATTTCTTGATGTGCTGAAATCACAAGGCCGCGTGCTCACTGCCTCACTTAGCTTACATAGTTCATATTTCTAGTGGTCAAAATAGGAACTGCAACAAGAGGTCAGAGAAGTAAATGAGAGGGTTGCCAGTTTGGACTAGTTAAAAAGAACTTCGCTCTTGTAAAAATATTTTATTAGAAATCTCTTCTGTAAAATGTCAACATATAAATGCAGAATGTGTATCTATAATCGATGAAAAATATCACATTATATTCAATTTTCCAATAGCAAAATGCTTTGGGATATTTTTAGGTCTTTTGTTTGTTTTTTGCAAAGTTGGGATGGAATTTCTATAGAAACTTAGTTTGAAGCTGTGTAGTCATTAATGCCAGTATGGCCTACTAAAACATCAGTTCCCTAGCCAGTTAAATTCAGTTACATTTTATTTGCATAGCCCTTATAACAATGGTCATTGTTGCAAAGCAGCTTTACAGAATCAAAATATAAATATTAATTAATTACCAATCCAGGGGGAGACGGTGGCAAGTAAAAACTCCCTGAGATGACAATAGAAAGAAACCTACAGAGGAACCAGACTCAACAGAGAACCCATCCTCATTTGGATTATACTAGTCACGGCTGGTGGGTCTGATGAACAAGACCCTTTAGCCTTTATCTGTTCATTTAAATGTAAAAAGATGCGGTAGCTGTGACAGACTCCATAGTTCTTGTAAATATCGTTTTTAAAAGGGTTTTACTTGTAGTCCAGAATGACTGAGTAACACCATGTTGTTGAACTTTGTTTAAAGAACAAATTATTCCAAATGACTTTAAAACAATGGCAGAAATGTTTTTATATTTTTATATTTCATCTCATTAATGCGTATTATTAGTCCCCTCATTTAGCATCGGTATACTGTAACTGTTTTATTACCTAGAAATTTTTTCTCTTGGCTATGATGGATTTTGGAGCAAAAATTGCCTTATTTTGTCAGTTGCCCTTAATTGCTCTAATGAGGATTGTTTTTGATGCTTTTAGGACAAGCACGCAGAGGAAGTGAGGAAGAATAAAGAGTTGAAGGAGGAAGCATGCCGATAAAGTGATGGAGGAAAAGTGGACTGTGTTGGTTTAAAAAAAAAAGGGATGAGTGGGAGGTATATAAAAGAAGAGAAGCAAGAAGTAGTGGACATTGCTAATGGCAAGTTAAAACACAACAAACCTTTTTTTTTTTTGTTCATGGGGTATAAAATGGGAAAACAAATTTCTGTTTGGACAGCAATGCAAGATGCAATGAAGTTCTAGTGACAGTGGTTCAGGTGGAAGATATTACCAATTTGTATTAAATCATCCATTTAACCAATCACAATCATTTGTACATACACAGGTGATGATGTAGACTATAGGAGAAAAAGAAGAAATAACTACTAAATAATACAGATTTACAAAGAATGCAGAATTACATTGAAACTTAAGATCAGTGATATTGGGGCAAGATTTTACATAAATGTCTACACACATTGCAAAAATTAAATAGAAAATCAGCTTTTTCTTAAATGTA
>JAQMYJ010000020.1:567268-573168 GCA_030014305.1 Clarias laeviceps
CTTTTTAAATAAACTGTGTAAGGATAATTTATCTGTCCGTGTCTTTGCCAAAATACAAGAATATCATTTTAACCTGCTGGAACCTACTGTTTATACCTTCCCATCAGAGACACAAAAAAAACTACTAAATAGTGTGCAAAATTATGCAATTTCACTATGATGAAGATGTCAGGTGTCTTGAACCCTTAGACTACAAAGGGATACTTGGCATTTGTTGGAGTGAAATATCAAAGTGAACAAAAAGACCAGTCAAAGAGTTCACTAAACTAATCACATTAACCACAGTTAGAAGGGCTATTTCTGAAACTTTAAGGGCTTTAAGTGTCTACTTTCAACTGAGAACATCCATCCCAGTCTCCTCTCAAATTCCAGATTCTAAATTCCACATGTCAACGCCTGAACCATGGTTCTGCATTGTGCAAATTGGCAAATAAAATTAAAATTGGAAGCACTTACAGCACTGACCTTGGGTAAAACAAAAATGATTTTGTTTCTCTTCACATCAGCATTTCGTTTTTCATCTAACTTTACTAGCACTGGTAACCTTTAAAAGAAAAACAAACACATAATTTTTTCTATTACTGTTATTTTTAAACCAACCATTCATCGATATTTGCATTTTGTTTGTCACTATTATTTTAAAAAGAACCTTATATAACATCAGTTTCATTTAACTGATTTAATTGTGTTTATTAAAAATTGCTTGAATGTTGGACCTGAGCACTAAGCATCTGTACCTGATGGTGAACTGTTTGAGTTTAGTAAACAGGATTCAGTTTTAGTAAATCCATGTCATTGTGATTAATTTGCAATACTTAAAAGTCTCTTGCAGAGATTTTTTTAAGGTTTAATGTTGAATGTTGATTTGATAGCATATTAATAAAAGTCACAATTTCAAAAAATACCACCACCACCACCACCAACAACAACAACAACAACAACAATAATAATAATAATAATAATAATAAGAAGAAGAAGAATATTCATCATCATCATCATCATCATCATTTAAAAGAATCATGGTCCACCTCTTTAAATGTGCAAGACTATTATTGAAAAGTATTTAGTTATTATATACTATATATAGTATATAGCTTTTCATATATGTGAGTCATGAGAGTCATCGCTTGTATAATGAACACCATTTGTTATTCTACAGGCTAAACACATACATCATGAATGGAAAGAACAATTTAATCTCCCTGACCAAGAAATTAAATCTCATGAGAAGCTGGAAAATGTTCATCTACAACAATTAATTAAATTAATAGAAAACTAAAACATTTTCTGGGGTCATGCTATCCAAAAAACTCCTGTTTTCTCTGTGAAAGTGTTTCTTCAACCAGACAACTCAACAGGCAAAATAAATCTGCTGATGATCCCCTCCTCTTGCACAAAATGCCAAAAAAAAAAAAACACGAAAATGCAAGATTGTAAACATGTAGATCTACAGCAGACATGATGTCGCCCACTTTGCAGATATGTAGGTCACTGAAATGCTGACTGACTTCTTATAACAACTAGCAAAGAATGAAACTACAACAGGGGATACAATCTCATGAGTCATTATCAGATATATATAGTATAATAATAATAATAATAATAATAATAATAATAATAATAATATTTTTTAGGCCACTTCAGGGTATTTGCACACTTTATTGTGTTATAGATTTAAAAAATTTAAATGGATTAAATTAACTCTTTTTGCTATCTAAGTACAAACAATAATCCATAATGGCAACACAAAAGCAAAAAGTGAACTTTCTCATTTTAATGAATTCTATAAATAAATAAGTAAATAAATAAACACAGTTATACTCTTGATCTATGAGCAAAGTCAATTGATTGGACACAAACACTCAAAATTCACAGTGCATGTCAATCCATGAAGTCCAGGAAACGAAGTTGGAATGACCTAGAAGCAATTATTAAAGTGTTAAAGTATGTTCAAGATGACATCATTTATTTCAAGATGACATAACTTTATCAGATCTGTTTTCTTGCTGAAAGTGATTCTGTGACTTCTTTTTTAAAAGTGGGTTTTGGCTCCATAAACTCCAAAATTGATTCCAAAAGTATTCATTTAGTGATGTTAATTAGAAATAGCATTTAATTTTCCTAAGCACTCTGACTAAAAATGTTTTATACGGTACACCCGTGTCCATTTGAAATCCATCTGTGTCTAATTGTATGCTTGCTCAATAAATACCCTTTTTTTTTTTTTTGCCTTGAAGTCTCACAATTAAAACGTCTGATCAGATCAGAGCAAGGCACTGCCTGTCAAGCTTCAGGATGAAGTTGCTACAGTAGGAGGGATAAAAGCTGAAGAAGGTTCTTAAAACATCAGCGGAGCTTTAAACGTTTCTAAGAGCGCTGTGAAATCCATTATACGGAAGTAGAAAAAATGTGACACAACCCAGACACTACTGAGACCAGGCCAAACGGCCCAGGCATGGCAAGAAGAGCCATTGTCAGAAAAGTGCTAAAGAGACCAGCCACAATGCTGAAGGTGTTACAGAGCTCACTGGCTGAAACAGAAGAACCTGTGCAGACCTCAGTAACGTCATCATGATTCTCTATGAGAGAGTGATATTTAGTTTGTGTTTTAGGAAAAGATTTTGTGGTCTAGTGAGACAAGAGTTGAACTGTTTGGTCTAAAGCCAAAACACAAACTAAATATGGCCCAATACATGGGTAACACTGTTTCTCTGATCCTCTGGGGTTGCTTTTCAGCAGGATAATTTTTAAAGCTTGTTGGCTTAACAGGCTAGATTGAAGAAGCCAAATACAAGCAAACTATAAAATATAAAATATATGTTCCAAAGAAGTGTCTTGAACAATAAGAAATTATTTGAAATGGCCGAAAAGCCCAGATTTAGATCCCGTTTAAAATCTGTTGTATGACCTAAAATTGCCGTCCACCATATTTCTTTAAAATAGGAAGTGAAGATCATGCCAAAATATAAATATACAAATGAAATAAGTCATTGAGATGGATTATGGACTAAAACAGTTTTAGTCTCTGAAATAGCAGTGTGGAAAATCCCACTCTGACCTGCTAAAATATGATGTTCCATCACATGAAAAAGAGGAATGATCAGGGAAGGTGTGAATACTTTCTGATATATCAGTTAATAAGAGAGTGGACCATTTCTGATACCTGCATAAAAACTCTGTGTGTGTGTGTGTGTGTGAGTGTGTGTGAGTGTGTGTGTGTGTGTGTGATACGCATCAGCTGCACTTTCACTATGACACAACAGTCATGTCAGTTTCTACCCACTTTGCTTTACCGCTTCAGTATGAGGTTAGTGGAGAGAAGGTGACAGTGGGTGATTTTGGTGAGAACCCGCCGTCGGGAAGTTAAGATAAGTGATGACGCTTGTGTATCGCAGGCTTTCATGATGTACATTGCAGAGGAATAGTGCCATAGTTCTTTTTCTTTCAGGGTAAATTCTGTGGGACTTTTCGATGTTGAGAATGTTGAGATCAGTTGTGTTAATACACATGTGTACCTAAAGTTATGTGAAAAAATATTTAACCCCCTGCTAATTTCTTATATTTATGTATGTTAAAATAAACTTGTTTAACCTGAATAAACACAAAACACAAGCTTTAAATAATAATTGTATTTATTGACATAAATGAGGTTATGCAATACCTAAATCACCTAAATGTGAAAAAGTAATCACCCCCTCATTGCAGCCGAGTGCTTCCGATAACTGGAGATTATGACATCACATCATCACTGTGGAGGAAGATTTTAGCCCACTCTGCTTTGCAGAACTGCTTTAGTTCAGCCACATCACAAGCTCTTTTCATGTACAACCACAGCATCTTGGACTAGGCCACTCCAAAACCTTTATTTTATTTCTTTTGAATGGTTCTGAAGTTGACTTGGAATGATTATGCTTTAGGATTATTGTCTCGCTGTATAACCCAGTTGTACTCGAGTTTTAGCTCACAGACTGTTAACCTTACATTTAGGCATTTGGCAGACGTCCTTATTCAGAGCGACCTTCAGAAACTGTAGTCCAACACCTTAACCACTGAGCTACTTGTTGTTATAACATTCACTTATAGCAACACGGTTCAACATTTGAATCATCAGTCCATAAAACATTCTCCATAGAAGACTTGTGGGTCAAGATATGTTAGGGAAAAATTTACCAGATCCTTAATGTGCTTCTAGGTTAGTAGTGGCTTTAGCCATTTCTACTCATGAACACAGATCATTATCAAAATGAGAAAGAGTTCTCTTAGGATCTTGGACCAGTCTTTGTTCCAGGTCGTATCCATTTATATATGATGTCTCTCGCTGTGGATCTGTTGATCTCCCAGAGCACTTGTAACCATTCCCAGACCCATTTACTTTAATCACCTTCTTCCTCATCTCTTGTGGAATTTCTGCACAGTCGGAATTTTGGCTCAGTGTGCTACTGGTGAGACGTTTCAGACAACTATCAGACATGCTTCTGAAAATGCTCTGTTTATGTGATGATTTGATTAAACATAACTGGCAGCAATCAGGCCTGGCTGTTTCTAATGCAATCCAGCTGCAACCAGTTAGCAATGCGGTTTGATCTTTTTTTATTTGGCTATAATAACGAAAGGGGGGGGGGTGTACTTGAGAAAATCCAAAAAATTATTATGTGGGGGGACAAAGGGAAACAACAATCATTCAAGACTTGAATCAGGTGACAACTAAATAATATTTATTGCATTGAAACATACACGCACACAACATTTTTCTTTTAATCTGTTACAGAAAAAGCAACTCTATAAATCAGACACAATGTCACCCAAGGGCTACCATTTAAAGAAAAACATGTAAATAAAAAAAAGAACTTGCACATCCAAATGTGCATCTGCAACAAAAGTCCACACTCTGCAGTGATATCGCTTTCTCTGTTTCCTCTCTCCATCCTTTGTTTTTTTTGTCCTTTTTAGATGAGGAAAATGATGTCATCAGCCACCATGACCTGGTTGTCGTCCTGCATGCGCGCCAGAGCAGCTCGGACCTCGGCCTGCTCGAACGGAGCGGAGCGGTTCTTGTTGATGTCTCCCATTAACGCGTTCATGCCCACTGACTGAGCGTGTGCGGCACGGAAGACCTCCAGCAATGCCGATTTGAACTCCTTCAGCCTGTAAAAACACATATCAGGGATATCACTGCATAAGACGATGTTATTCACTCAGCCTCTATACTGCTTATCCTATGCAGGGTCACTGGAGCCTTTTTTTACTGTTTATTTATGTGTTTGCTCTGACTGCTTTACACCTACCTGTCCTCTGACAGCTCTGTGTGGCCATTCTGCTCAGGTGTCTCCATGGGCTCCTCATCGAGTCTTGCAGGAGCTGGAGATTGAACTGGATACAAGAACACAAGCAGTTTTTTTTATTAACAATCATGAGATGTGTACTGGTCACTATGATAATCAGATGGTGTAACTCTGCTCACTCTGAGGTACGTCTGCCTCGGTGGTGAAGTCATATGGGTCGTAGGGTTCGCTGCTCTGTGACGGCCTGCGCTCAGTCGAACATCGCCTCCTAAGGACAGAAAGAACATTCAAAATTCAATGGTAAAAAAAAAATCTGCTTTCTTTCTACAGATGAAACATTGTAAGTATCCGGACCTTTTCCTTTGTTGTTTGGGGGTGCCCTGATCTTCCTCCTCTTCCTCCTCCTCATTCTCAGAGGCTTCATCATGGTCTCCCTGCCTGGTGCGCTTCTTCTTCTCCAGAACCTAGAACATCAGAAGGAATGGTTATTATCTAGGAACACATATATACAATATAAAGATGTAGTATAAAGGATAAAGCTTTTACAGTGGAGCAAAAAAGTATTTAGTCAGCCACCAATTGTGCAAGTTCTCCCACTTAAAAAGATGAGAGAGGCCT
>JAQMYJ010000020.1:618863-633724 GCA_030014305.1 Clarias laeviceps
TATACTAATGTGCCACAAACAGGAAGTTAATATCACCAACCATTCCCATTTTATTAAGGTGTATCCATATAAATGGCGCACCCTGTATTAATGCAATATCACATGACTGTACTGATGGAACCAACGCATATTCTTCTCATACACAGCGGAGCAGAACAGTCTCATAGAGAAGAAGATTTTTATTATACAGAAGTCTTCTCCGAAGAAGATGAACCAACGTCTCCGTCTTTATCTTCGTCATTCACCAGTGCGCTTTGGTCCTCGTGCAGCTCCACCCCCAGCCAGCACACTTCCCGAGATGCCCCGTCATCTTCCAGCACTCTCAGCCAATCTGCCCCCGGTAGTGTGTGGCAGATACACACGGAACATCTCTACCAGTTAAGGCTCTCCTGTTTTAACTCACTTTGTCGAAGCAACATAGCACAAGAACAGAAGACAGTTGTGCAGAACAAAGAGTCTAGTTGGACTTGCATGGTTGTGCTTCTTAATGATTCTGAGTATGCATAGTTTACATTTCGCATGTATGCTTTGATTATGATTTGTATGATTATGAATTGCCCTTCTGTATGCCTAACTTGTGTAGGGTTTCACAAAGGGACAGCCAATATCCGTTTTTGTAGCCTAATTCTCATTTTTATAATTCACTTTTCCAGGCTTGTGCACCCATTGAGGTAACCACATCCCCAAACACTCCATCCTTCTGTGATTGGACTTTAGCTGCACTCCCTCTGAGGCCTCAGGTACGTCGTTTGAACACCAAGGAGTTTTCTGCTGCTTGCATCCTAAGACCTCATGAAATGACACACTTGCTGGCAGCCTAGGAACCAATGTGTAAGCCAATCAGACTGTTCTGAATAAAAAGCACACTACTTCTACTGAGTTATACAGTACATTATGAATAATGACATCTGCATGGCCTCATAACTGATTTTCCTGATTTTGCTGATGATTTTCCTAGCAATAACCTATCTAGTTTTAAAGGTTCCTTATTTTACATTTTTTTTAACAATTGGACACAGGTCTCAGAGCTCCCCCAAAGTATGTGTTAATGTTCCAGCTGAAGTACCGCTTCGATAATGCATTTTTATCCCCCTTTGTTTCACTCCATCTTCAACGAGCGTGCAGTTTTAGTGTCTATGTAAATGAGATAGTGATAAGCCACGCCCCACCAGAGAACAGCAGAGCTGAGCACCAAGCTGGGGGGGAGGGAATCTTCTTATACAGTATATGAGGTGAAATGAAGGGGACAATCTTTTGGATTGTTTAAACCCCAGACAATACAAAAATGGAAATGGAATTGAAAAAGAGAATGAATGATGTGTTTGTTTCTGCAGCACAACAGTACATACAACCAGATAATGTCAGTGTTCGGATGTTGTTTCAGTTAGAGAAATATAACCAGTGCAGAGGGGTGTTCAAGTCAAACCGGGACTTTTGATTGTGCAAGAACTGTGTTGGTGAATGATTGTGTGAACGGTATCCATGGGCAGATCTTTTGCAAGTTGGCGACAAGTTATTCCTCATTCACTCATCAGGGACAAACTGATAATTATGATTTATACATATTTCCTCACACTTTTCAAATTCATTTCCACAATATTGTAATTTTGTCAATGTCCATTTTAAAAGCACTATATATTAAAAACTGAATTTATTTGATCAAGTCCTGATTTGACTCCTCATACATTCTGGGAAGTGATGAAAGAATTGGAAATGCAAAACAATTTAAACCAGCACAGTGGACGTGCTTATTGCTACAGGGTTTGTCATCGTCTTCCTTCATCGCCTGATTCACAGGTCAGCGTGTCACGTAGCCGTTCCGTCAGCATGGGTGAGCAGTGGCTACGGCGGAACAACACTCCTACTAGATCACACACTTTGAGTGCATCGCCATCCAGAGGCCAGTGCTCCAGCCGGTTTGTGCTCTCCATATTTAGAAACGGATTACAGTGTTCTTTGCATTCATCTATCATATAACTAGCATGCATAACTCTTAACCCTTTATAAAGAACCACTGCAATCAACATGCCAGTGTTTGCTAATGTGCAATCATCACGTTTCTGTCTAGCCAGCCATGATGCCACTGCAGCAATTTCTTTCTGAGGTTATACTATAAAGGGTTTAATCCGTTCTCCGTATGTGTGTCCTTTCAGGAAAGGTCGGGGCGAGGCAAAAAAGTGCCGCAAGGTGTACGGCGTGGAACATAGGGAGCAGTGGTGCACAGCTTGTCGCTGGAAGAAAGCTTGTCAGCGCTTCCCTGACTAAAAAATAACGATCCTTTCTTTCATTCGACTCCTCTTGGCAGTGTAGAGGACACCAAGAATCCCATTTTTACCTTTTGTACCTGTTTTCCATAAAGGTTAAGGCATATTTTTTATGATCTATTTCTGTGACGTGAGTTCTGGCCAGAGACGTGGCACAGTCCCTGATCCCTTGAACCTATAAAGCTTTTAACAACAATTTTTACAATTTCCTTTCATTATTTAAGTGATTTTCAGTTCCGTACAGTATATAGTTAACATCTGTACAGTGGTTTTTTTCTACTGCTGTTTTTATATCCTGAAACCTTTAGCAAAATTGTATTTCTATTAATCAGACCTAGTAAAAATCATCTTTGGTTTAGTTTATACCCATGACACCGCTCTTACTAGT
The DNA here is from genome assembly GCA_030014305.1 of Clarias laeviceps. NCBI lineage: Eukaryota > Metazoa > Chordata > Actinopteri > Siluriformes > Clariidae > Clarias > Clarias laeviceps. Next base: position 621,516 of record JAQMYJ010000020.1, read on the forward strand.
TAAGTACATAAAGGTTAAAGGTATAGACAAATGTTGAGCAGCTGTGCTATGCTTTTCCATCATGTGTAACAGTATTAAGATTTGTGTCTGTGTGTGATGTATTAAAACGTTGGACAATTATTATACACACATAGTACTCATAAAGAACAGGGAACTGTCAGGGTAGAGACGCTGCTCTACTTACCCATCAGCCCCGTGACATCACAAGTCTCGACCACTCACCTGTGTCTCCTCACCTTGATTAGCTTCCTCTAACATTCAGTGTCCAGCTTTTGTACTATTCGCCATACATATCTTTTGTTGCTCATAGTTTTTTTTTTTTTTTGTGTAATGTATAAAGTCCATGTTCATGATTTTTGTGTTCTCTGTTCTGTGTGTTTGCTTGCTTTCACTCATTTGGTTGATAAAAGATCTGCACTTGCATTTGCCTTCACTAGCTTTACCTTGAAACAAATGACATGATGATTAAAAGACACAGTATATGCACAATGGAAAAGCTGATGGTTGCATGACAAGCCACAAGAGAAATAATAAACTATTTTATTGATATTTTATATGCTTTTTATGTACAGTTGAAAAAAGGAAAAGATCACTTTGGGGGTGGGTGGGGGGGGGGTGTCAATACCTGAAAGAAAAGATGTGTTTGAATCCTTTCACAAAGCCAAAATGTAATATGTTTTAAAGGATACATTTTCCACAAAAATTAAAAATGAAGAATACTGTAATGCACACAGACCTGTATGCCAAAACCTTTTAATAGACCACCTACCTAAATAATATAATATAATAAATAATTATAATATTAATAATAAAGATAATAATAATAAAATGTTTTCTTTCCTTTTCTTAAATGAATACTATGAGAAAAATATAATTACTTAAATAATTTCACTTTAATTCATCCTTTTAAAATTTGACCTAGAACAGGGATCATTTAAATTTAAAATCAAAGTCAAATCAAAGTGCTTGTGTGTGTGAGTGAGTAAAAGAAAGCAAAGGAGCTCTAGAGGGCAGAATTGCTCCACGGATTTAGGTTTGACGTATTCTAGAGGGGGATGAATCTAAAATGGCTCCCTTATTCAACATTTGCTCGCTCACTCATTCTCTATATCACTTTATCCTGTGTATTGTGTAATCTTTTACTCAGCGCCCTAAGACTTAGGGCACTCATTAAGCCTATCCCAGGAGACTTAGGGCACAAGGTGGGGTACACTCTGGACAGGGTGCCAATCTATCACAGGGCACACACTTATTCACAACCCACAGGGAATTTGGAAACACCAATTAGCCTTCTGCATGTCTTTGGACTGTGGAAGGAAAGCGGAGTACCCGGAGGTAACCCAGCAAGCATGGGGACAACATGCAAACTCCAGGCACAGACCTGAGGCGGGAATCGAACCCGGGCACAGGAAGTGACCACTACGCCACCGTGCAGCCCCTAATCAACACAAAGTGTTTATCTTATCTTAAATCAGTATCTTAATTTTAGACAACAGTGTTATTTTTTAAGCTAAGCTACCTTTTAACATTGGGGAGTTTAGTGCACATGATGCACTATATTTTTTTCTCTTTCGATTTTAGCAAACAACACAAAAGTTCTTGATGAGTAATGTTCTTAAATATGAGACTTAAATAAAGATAAATAAGACATAACAAAACAAAAAAAATCCATGCTGGATCATTCCCTTGTTTGAACCCATATCAAGTGTTATCAATGGTGGAAAAGACAGGATGATAAAATAGATAAAGTGCTTTTTCCTTCATGACATTCAACTTCATACGACGAAAAACAAACGACCACAGTGCTCTGCGATTCCTCCGACATCCAGAGCTGATACTGATGATGGACATGCTCGATGGAAGTTTCAGTGCATCGCTTTTATTTCTGCCAAAGTTAAAACCCAGCCAAGTGGCTGAAATTCAAAACCAACAGCTTGTTTGTTACTGAATTAGTGAGCACAATGAGCTCGAAATATCAATAGTGGAAGCAAACAACCAAAACAAAAAAATCCTCATTGGATATCAATGCAATATCTTTTAGCTCATCTTGGATGTGGTACATGATGGCGGTAAGAGGAGAGATCGGCACCTTTTGTATGGTGGTTAAACCTCATTCTTTTGTCGAACCGCGGCTGTAGACAGGTTGGAGAATTGGCCCGAGCGGCCTGTGCGGGCGGTGAGACTCAGGTACTGCCTCAGCAGCTGGCTCACTCGCTTCTGGTTGTTCCACTTGCGGGCTGACTTCCGGATCCCGATGAAGCCACCGTAGCGCTTCTGCATGGATCTCCCAGAGCTCACCAACTTACGGAAGCCATGGCGGCCTTTCATAAAGCCGCCAAAGCGTTTGGAGAGATTGAGGGCAGAGGCACTATCTTGGTCCTGCTCTTCCCCCTTGTCGGCTCTGTCTTGCTCCTCCTCAACCTCCATACCAGAGTCAAGCCCCAGGTCATAGGTTTCCCCAAACGGATCCGATTTTTGTGCCTCCTCAGAAGGTTCGTGACTGCTGAGTGCCTGAGCCATGTGACGGAATCGCTCCAAAGCTTCTGAGTATTCTACTCCCTCATCCTCCATCTTCACTATAGCCAGAGGCTTTGCTTCATCTTCTGAACGCTTCGATAGATCCTGTGGTGGCAATGCAGCTGGATTTAGACCCAACACTTGGTAGCAGAGATCCCAGGTATGAGCGGGGAACGCCTGGGCCTCACATTCCAGCAAACACACCTGCCGAGACATCATGTCACGGGCGAGTTAGACAAATGTGACTTTTTACCAGAATAGCCCTATTAGTGCAGCAATCACAACTGAAATGAAGCCTCATTTTTTTCACTAACACTGCCCGTAGGTGTACGTAGGAAAGATGTCTAATCTTCAAAAAGAGGCAAACTGTCTATTACTTAAGAAATAGAAATTGTCACTTTTGAAGGGAGAGCTTACACAAAATTGAGGCTTCATATAACAGAAAGCTCTGACCAGGATGTCTGTAAAAATTAATTACCCATTTCTAATTAAATACAGCCTACAGAGTGTTCTAAGTGCCATCTAGGCATGGTTTTAAAAAAAAATGAGAGAGTGCATGAGAGTGCAGACATATTTGTATGTAACTTCAGGTAGTTCAACATGAGCATGTGAGTGGCTGAAAATGAAAAAATCATAAGGTAAGTTCTTGAAGCCTGAAAAGCCGCTTATGAGATTCGATATAGCCACTCAGTAAATGCCATACACATAAGTGGCACACTCTCCTCTAACCAATTATGTGCATATATTAACTGAAGTGACTCGGGCACAGCATTTTGCATCTTCAAACCCATTAGGAACTTGATTAAAGAGCAAGTGCTGTGACACTAAAAGCTATTTTTTTGTCTGCAATTTAAACAGTGCGTATAACAGTCTGGGATTTTGTCGGGTAACAAATCAGGAGACTTTAAAATTTTTTCCTTGATGTGTACATTTATGTGAAATATGAGTGAAACTGAGAGAGAGAGAGAGAGAGAGAGAGAGAGAGTGGTCACTCACAAGGGTGTTGAAAGTTTGTTGTGGAGGCAGGAGAAGTCCACAGGTTAAACAATCTCCCTGGCAGTCGCTGCGCCCAGGGACACACAAGCTCAATAAGAGAAGAACCCAAAGTGGCGTCTTCATGGCTTTTTTTATGGAAAACCCCGGTGTAGAGTTTTAAGCTGGAGTGAAGGTTGAAAGGTCTGAGTAAAAAACAAAAGTCATGCGTCAAGCACCAAATATAGTAATTTCTAGTCTAATTTATTGTCTAGCTTTATACAAGAACAGGACACAGTTATAAGAGTAAAAAACTTTATTTCTCTATATAATCCCCTGCTACACTAATGCACTTATCCCAGTGTTTCCTTAGTGCTTAGAAACCATCAAGGTAGAAAGTTTTCTGAGTACGGCAGAGCCATGATGTGACTACCTGCTTCACATTTGAAACCCCAGCCTCCCAGGAAATCCTTTAATGGCCCAAACATAATGGAAATAGCTTGGAGCAAGGTCAGGACTGTACAAGTTCCTGTAATGTGCAAGTGGTGTTGGTGAATGATTGCGTGTACAGTTCGCACAGGCAAATGTGTGTCTTCTACAAATTGATGACAAGTTATCAGTTGTTTTTTCAAAGATTAGGCATTTATCACTGAACATTCATTTACATACTTACAGCCTTTTTTAAAAACGTTTGCACCCTTCAAATGTTTTACTGCAGCTAAGAATATAATACATGCAGTATTGAAATATTCTGTAAATGTCAATGTCAAAAGTTTCATCACAAGTCCCAGTCTGTCTTGACTACCCCTTGTGTCAGCCATTACATTATGACTACCTGCCTAATATTGAGTAGGTTTCCCTTTTTCCACCATAACAGTGATGCACACATTTACATCGGAACCAGCATTTGCCTTTACATCAATTTTATCTACACTAGCGCTTCTATTGGATCAAACTACACAGGCCAGCCTTTACTCCCCATGTGCACCAGAGAACCTTGGCTGCCCATGACCCTGTCACCCGTTCACCAGTTTTCCTTTGTTGAACCATTACTGGGTAAGTTTTCGAGTTGCTCTGATCCAATCGTATTGCCATCACGATTTGGTCCTTGTCATAGCAACTCCAAAACCGCAGCTTTGTACAGAATTGTACATTGTATACACTGTATGCACTATATATAAAGCAAAACTATGATTTAACTAATAAAAAATACCTAACAAAAGTTAGGTCACAAGTCAGGTAACATGACTATGAAATGAGTGATAATCTTGTGATCGTATATTATTCATTGGTGTTGCCTTACCATTACACTGTATACAGTATATATATATATATATATATACACACACACACACACACACACATACATACATACATACACAGTATATATTTATATACAGTATATATTTATGAATACGAGGGCAATGCTTGCATTTGGATTCATTTGGAGTACATGTTTGCATTAGAGGGGAATGGCATGATAATTTCACGGTGCGATAACTGTTGAACCCAATTTCATGGGTTTTTGATAGTATCTGCTGAAAAACGATGCTGAAGGACAACAGCAGCGTCAGGATTAAATTACCAGGCTAGGGAAGATAGAAGAGGAGCACATCTAGCTTTTATTATTTTTTAAACATAGAAAAATATATATCATAAATATATCATAGCAGTTATAGTAAGTGTAAAGAATAGTAAAATGTCTATAGTGTTTATATTATTTCATTCTTTTTGTTAGCGTGGGTTATGAATATATTGTGACTCTTCAGCTTGAATATATAAATACCAATACATTTGCATAAAAGTAATTATTCATATTAAAATCCACACAATAACATGTATTTTCAATGATCTTTCCACGACCATTTCCACCTTGGCCAAACATGACCAAATGAGGCATGCAAGAGGAAATTTTATGCCATATGCCATTTAATTGTGCATATCTCCAGCCTGCAGCAGATGCTTTATCAAGACATGTGTCTTTCTCAAGGGCAAAGTGTAATGTTGAAGGACATCGATGTTAGGGCTTAAGCTTTAATTGCACCCCCTTTTGCCACTAGTCCACATCTATAATCGTGACCTCTGAGTTTATCAGTCTTCCCCACTCAGGATTTTGATTTTTTTTTTATAGCACAGGCTGATTACACTTTCTTAGCACATTATGTTATGAAAGGCAAAATTAAACATTCACCATCTGTTTTTCCTCTCGTTCTAAAGTTCATTAACAAAACTCATCATAGCCTTTAATTGATGTCTGAATTAGCATGTTGTATGGCATAATGAAGAGGAAATGAGAGAGAGCGAGTGACTGTGAGTAACAAGGACTCTGAGTCACTCTGCCAGCACACATTAGTCACGATGAGATTAGGGCCTCACACACTTTTTATCAACCTTTAACCAAAAATCAACCTCCAACTGTAATGAAGTCAAATCTTTTTTTTCTCTCTTTCTTTCCTTTTAAACTTTCTATTTAGTGAATAAAAAGTGTAGGACTAACAGGCTACAGGCTAATAATATACTCTATGGTTGTGAGCAATGAGGCCATTTACGATGGCAGGATGACCAGAAAACATTTTCCAGTCAATTTAACACACTCTCACGCGCTGTTAATGTAGCTCAGTTAATTTTCTAAAAGTTACACGATGGAAGCTCTTTTTTTTTTCCCCTTTATCTTCCTCTTTATAATCTTTTATTGAAAGGGGTTTTGAAGATAATAAGGAAATAAAAAGCAGCCAGTGTGAGAATAATGAGAGATGTAAGACCATCAAAGGTGTCCTTTCAGTGCACAACTACTTTAATCGACTTTTTATTACTTTATACAGATTTTACATATTCATATTCCTATACATATCAATAATTCTACAGTTTACCAGCGATCTTTGGACCAGCTGGCTATCAGAATTGTATCTACTGTATGGTAACTTACGAAATATAACAAATATAGATAGATAGATAGATAGATAGATAGATAGATAGATAGATAGATAGATACTTTATCATCATTGTACAACAAAATTAGGTGTCACCACTTAAGGTGCATAAAAATAATACAGGTAAAGTATAAACAACTATAACAGAGTACAAATTCTTGATACATGTGACTATTTTTATTAAGATTGCTTGCAGAATAAAATCTAACTTTCCAGCAGGATGATTGCACTGACTACATACCCATACCTTTAGTTTCAAAATTGTAGAATTGTAAGGTTTATTTAATTTTTTTTTAACACCATTCCTCATTAATGTAGTGTTGTGCTGAATGAGTTTGAAAAGGGCTGCATGCTGCAGCTGAGAGATTGCAAGCCACCACTCACATTCCCCCAGGGAAGAGCTGTGAAATGATAAATCTGAGGCAATTTTAATCCGATTAAAGCAGCCCGCTCCCTTTCTCCCATTCAAGGAGCCACCTGATGCTATCAACTCCAAGGTAAACAGCTAGTTTCATTTTTCCTTCCTGAGGCCACAATCCATCTCACCACCCAATCTGTTAGCACTGTGTTGCAGGTTGAAGACAGATAAGCAAATCTGTACGTCCTCACTATGACGTCTGGCGCTGCTTACGTAGAAGCGAGCATAACAATCTAATTGTCCATGTTCCCCCCACCACCACCACCACCACACCTGCCCCACCCCCCATCACCCAGCCTATGAGTCTATAAAATAAATGTATTAAGTAATGGCCCACGTTATTTTACCCCGCATTCAGCAATTTCATTTTGCCTTTCGCAATGTCATTTTATTTTAATCATCAGAACTCTCATTGTCATAATGAGGGTTATTTTTCAGTCAGCCTACAGACACATCATAAGCTCGGTCAATTTTATTGAGAACGCATCGATAGCCTAAAGGTACGGCATCTGTGGAGATGATTTTACTCCTCCTCCACTAGCAATTATTACATTATCTCCCAGTGCCCACAAGGGACTTCATCGTAAAAAAAAAAAGAAGCAATCCAAGGCAGTGAATGGATGCTTTAGGAATTCAGGTTGGTGAAGACATTTACAAAAACTGTTACAAAGTCAGTCAGCTAAACTTCAATGGAAAACGGATATCAAATCAATCTGTTATGTTGGCAGAAATTTCTCAGGAACTCATCTCGATGCTATTTTTGGACTAGTGATTAGGCAAGAGGCTAAAGTTGAAATGAAGAGGCAGCACAAATCACAAAGTTTGGATCCAAAAAGCTGATAAGAACATATTAAAAAAAATTTCACCTTGCAAAAACACGCCACCTTGTACGTTCTGAATCAGCTAAACACATGAACTTCTCAGGCATTACTTGATGATACATAAACACACAAAATGCTTAAGAATTTGATCATGCATACTGTATTTTCCCATGCATATAGGAATGGTCCAAGAAGAGATTTTCCTCCTTCTCTGTGTGCACACACTTACATTTACACTTTGCGTATTTTAAAACTCGCACTATATCAAGCACATGCTTTGATTTATCTGTGAATCAGGAGTAGGAAAGAGGAGAGTCATTGTGCACATTGCGCAGTTCACTTAGTTCACAGCTTACGTGCCATACAAGCATTCATTTTCCTGACAGATGTAACTACTGTAATTATAAGGTGTTAAAAGCAATTACTGTAAGAAGCCACATTCCTAATGGAAATGAAAATTGGACAATTAGGCAAAACATGACTGAGATATTAAATCAAATTATTTTCAAAATAGCACATTTTACTTGTATTCAGTATTACTTCCTAATTGCTTTTAATATTTTCTATATTCTTCAATATTTATGGTTTTTGTCATGGTTAATCATGCTCAGAGACATTACATTGGTTTCACGGGACATTTAATACATGTCTGACACAAAATTATTCCCAAAATGCATTTGACTGGCACAAGAAGATACGCATACTTAACCTTCAGATGAGGAAGAAATTACAGCTGGGTGTTTCAGTTCAGTCAAATGGAAAATAAAACATTGCTTGCGTCAGGAACATGGCAACAGCAATGTCAATAAGGATCAAGGATCAAGTAGCTCAGATGTGGTCCATTTATACCCACAAGATCATTAGGTTTTACATTTCGTAATTCAAATGACTTTTGATGTTTAAAAGATTTTTTTGAAAATTTCTATTTAATTGCTAAAATCAGGAATCAATTAAACATTACACTTCTGGGCAGTATTTTGGATTGATACTATTAAGATTAAGATCTTCTTCCTCTTGTGTAATAATCAGGTGCTAATTCTTGGAAAGAAATGTTCCTTTGGTATGCACATAAATAGAGGAAATCATTCCACAGTGATTGCATAACAAGGAAGAAGTGGAGGAAAAATTCAGTGTTTTATCGTTACATCGCTGCCACAAAGCTCTTGCAGCAAAACCCGTCTGTACAATTAGGCACAATTGGAGTAGGGTGAAAAAATCAAGCACCCGCATCCTCTTCAAAGCTACTAAGGTGTTTGAGATGAAAGCTTGGCTAAGTATATTTAAACAGACCGTGGTGAGAGAAAGCCATGTCTGAATTTCAGTTATCCAAAGAAACTAAATTAATTAAATGTAAAAAAGACAAAAAGAGAAACCTAAGCGATAACTTTTTAATTGATTCTGTGAACTGTGTCCCTACAAGTAATTTTATATATAAAAAAACAATATTCTGTATAAATCCCAAAAGTGTAATATTGCAGCAGCCAATGGAAGATCAGTTTTGTACAGGTAAAGTGATGAAACGAATAGGTTTTTGAGGACCTGCTTAGTCATTATAAACGGTCACATGGGAGTTGTAAAGCACTCCAATAAAAATACATTTCCGTCTGTAAATATCAATTACAGTGCTTTCTTTGATTGTGATGATAATAAGGAGTAAACTGAAGCAAAAGGAACAGTACTATCTCTCACTATATAAGGCAATGTAATACCCTCTTCTTTTAAAAGCCTACATCTTGTTCACACACACATACACACAAACAGAGAAAGCTTAGGAGGACGTGCCGAGCCTTACCTGTCCTTCGGTGCTGAGGAAGTCGTGATCTCACTCACACACACACTCTGACTCTTCAGCAGTGTACAACCCTCAGTCTTATTCAGCTGCTTGCCTTCACTCTCCTCTCTTATAACAACCCGCCCCTTCCTCTGGTTCACCCCCCTCCCTTCATCCCCCGTCATTCGCTTTTCCACACCATAAGCAGGAGCACACCAAGGTGTGGAATCATGCATAACTTAGTCAACTAGCAACCCTTAGTCAATGCTGACGTATATACCTTCACCAACAACGTCACTCCTGCTCCTAAGCTCCCAAAAAACAACTTCAACACATACACAACCTCTAAGGTGCGATAATACACGCATAAAAATGACTGTTATTTTTGGCATAAAAGAGAAGCTTATAAAGGCCAATGGGTGCATCCAAGGAGAAAAACAAACACTCCCGGAGGTGAAGAATCGTCTCAGTGGGCTGTGGAGGCAGTACAGCTCAGAGCAAAGGACAAGGAAAAAAGGAAGATCTATTTTGTATTTATCTATTTAAAAAATGTCACTCGTTCACCATCCTATGATAGTCTTTAGTGTATTTAAATCCTTGTTTTCCTATACAGTAAATAACCATGTCACTAGTGTCAGCAGCTGCCTCGGATATTGAACATGCACCTGGTGGACTGTTGGTCAAACAGACTGAACCCAAACCTTTGTTGAACCAACAAGTTTTGTGTATGCACAGTTAAGTGGAGCTCTGGAGATTTAACTTGACTACGGCTCTTGTCTTATTATATCTGGATGGCAGCGGGAATCGATTTAGGGACTGACGTATATCTGACTCCACTACGATAGGTGAAGTAGGTTTCCAGTTGCCCTATTACATTATACGCCAAAACACTCAACAAACAAGTTAGCTAGTGGCAAATTGGTAGCATGTTGAACTGGGGAAACATGAAGAACTTTACAGAATATTGTATGCTTTACTTTGTACAAAGGAGGTGGTCACTATCTTCCGTGGTCATGGTGTTATCTGAAGGCAGACGGCACCGCCATATAGTTCGTCTACTCTTGCCCTTACAGATTTCTACGATTTCTGAGTCAAAGCCAATTTTTGCATCCAATTGAGTACAAGTAATTTTATATATAAGAAGAATGCAGGAGAATCTCCCCTTTCAATTGCATTATCTAGGTGTGCTAGGCTGACTTGGAAATTGAATTTAGTACAATTTTAGTAAATGTGCTGAGTGACCTGTTAGAAAGTACAGTGAATATAAAAATATACACACTTGTGTTAAAATTGCATGGTCACTGTGATAAATTAGGTCAGAACTTTTATGGCATTTAATGTGACATTAAAATGAACAGAACAGTTATTGCAGTGAGAACACTGCATAAGAGCTTCTAATATACATGAATAAGAATCTACTAACAAAACATTTTGATTTTGGTAAAAATCTTGCAGCTTCATCAAATTGTGTGGGGATCTGGTGTTCAGGTCATTCCACAAGTATTAAAGATAGAATTAAGAACTTTCCCAGGACTAGAGCCCAGTCCCAATCGACAGAAAAGCTTCACCTCCGGTATTGGGCTCTTTGAGTGATCAGCTGTCTTGTTAATGTACAAACATGTTTCAGAGTTATGGAAAAATTTCTACCTTGGCCTCATTAGACTATTACACATTTTGTTACACGGTTTGGGTTATTGTATGTATGTTTTAGTACATGGGCTTGCGTGGGCTTGAAAAAAATTGCCTACTCCTTAGTCCAGAAATAAAATGAATCTAAGAATACAGTATGAGATTGTTGGGGGAAAAATGCTATTTTAATAGGGTGTGTAGACTTTCTGTGTCTACTGTTAGTATGAATCAACTCACTGCAGTGTAAATATCCTGTTTTGCCAAAATGTGATGGTTAATATTTTAAAGTAGCATGAGTTTGGTTGTAGAGCAAATTAAAGGTTTATATAAATCCACTGATCCTAATACATAATTTTATTTACATGCGCTTGTTTGGCATTTGCTCAACATAAACAGATTAAAGCACAGGCCAAACTGAACTAGACATTTATAATTTAGTTTATACTCAGTCATTGCATAGAATGATGATGAAGCTCAATCATCCATTAAGGGCAAAGTACAAGCACACTACAGCTCATTGCACATTTAATACTGTCCACAAGCCTCCAAAAAATAAGCAAAACTTGTAGAAAGGTATAAAAGCACAAAATGACACAAAATGATTTGACAGGAAAATGCATTTTTGGAAATCTTTGGGAGAGTGAGCTATATGGCTGTTTCCTCAAATATTCTAACACAGGAAGTTTTTCAGAACTCATGGCTTTGTGAGACATGACAAGCTTTTTTGTCTTTGTAACTTCTAGGGAGATTCAAAAAAGAGATACTGGTGTTGAAATGATAGTTTTTCCCCAAAAAGCAAATGCACATTATCAAACTACAGTAAAACCTCGGATTGTGATTAACGCGGTTTGCGAGTGTTCCGCAGGACGAGCAAAGATTTTTAATAAATTTTGATTTGGAAAACGAACAAGTCTTGGTTTACGAGTACCGAGTATCATGTACCACGCATGCCCTTCTTGTTTTGACGCCGAGCGTCACGTGATCACAACTGAGCCAATGTTTTTTCTCTCTTTTTTTTCGTGGGTAATCGTCTCCCCTGCTGGGTCTTAGTCCTCGTCTCTTACTGGTATAATTAACATCCGTGCACGTGTGTACTGTTTACTATAACACTGTGACCATGTGTGTGTGTAAAACATATTTTATTTTGTGTC
>JAQMYJ010000020.1:635137-646746 GCA_030014305.1 Clarias laeviceps
CTTATATGACTGGTCCAAAAAAACGAATACATAAAAAATACTGTTTTTACTATATATATATATATATATATATATATATATATATATATATAAATGTAAATGCAAAAGTATAAATAAATATGTTAATCAAATGTTGTTTCTCAGGATCACTAGGCATGTGCTGTGGTCTCTGGCACCAGTTTTTTGTCCGTGCATCCCATGAGCTCTTGATCGGATTGGGATCTGGGGAATTTGTAGGCCGGGTCTACAACCTTAAACACTTTGTGTTCTGGGGCCTGTGCTTGGCTGTTTGAGAGTGTTCTGATCTATTTGTTCTACATTGATTTTACTGTGGGAATGGACATGATGGGCTGGCCTTTATTCTCCATGGACATGAGTGGACATTGGGTGCCCATGATCCTGTCATCATACAGTATGTGTGTGTGTTTGTGTTTTGTAATTGACATTAGAAATTCAGTATAAATTACCTTGAAACAACTTGATTACAAATTACTTGCCAGTAAACAATATATGTTGTTTCCCCATAATTACAGGTATGGGTAAAATGGCATTTTTACATTTAGGGGCATACAAACATCACTATGTATTGTAATCTATGTTTTAACATACAGTATATGTATGAAAAGCTCTCTGTGATATATCGACATACATTACATATCGATATGAGGCAGATGGCTAATAGTGGAAATAACGGCTAAGTGGAAAATGTGCATATGGAACATTTCAGTGAAGCCATTTTTTTCACAACCTGATGAAACACTCTAACCAAGAGTCTGTGAAAAACAGATCAGGGTAATTTGATGTGCCTAATAATTTTAACTGCTAATACTGGATAATAAATTATACTCTAATGTTAACCATACATTAGAATCCAACTCTGATTGTTTTCAGATTACTTATAGCTACATGGTTTATTTCTAGACAATGTAAGACATGTTGTTAAGATCTTTAATGTTAAGGATAAAACCTTTGTAAAAATATTATATACAAACCCAACAAATTCTAAATTAAAAGCAGCTGCTGAATATGCAGGAGGTTATCATCATACCCTGTTACCATTTTCTGCTAAAGAGTTAATGCATTGATTAGAACCTTTTTTACCAGAATCCCTAAAAAACTTGAAGCAGTTTTCCACTCAGGCTGTTTCTCCCCTTGTTATATTTGGACTTAGATATAACAAAAGCCCAAATAAAAAGCTTCCAGGTCTCTACAGATGAAATTCATCAGATGCTGTGTCACATCATATTACTCTGGCCTGTGAATCCTGGGCACTGTATCAAGGTCCAAGTATATGATCGAATAAAGCTACCTCCCCCTACTCCCTCACTCACTCGTCCAGCACCAAAGCGAAATTGAAAAGTCAATTCCCCACGAAATATGCAATTAGGTGAGCAGACATATTCACCTGTGTGACGCATTGTGCTCAGCCGACTCTGCTTGAAAAGCCATTTCGCTGCCTTTCATCATTCCCGGCAGGTTGTATTGTCTTATAAGGCGATGAAAAGCACCGATGCATGCCCAAGCCATTGGTGGAGACATGACTTTGGTTTATGGGGGGCGCGTGGCTGCCCAGACCTTGATGATGGTTATTACAACTGGACCTTTAATTGATTTCATAAGCCAGAAATGGAAAAAATGCATGCAAGTATTTAATGACGTAGATAAAAATAAAATAAAAAATTCTGGGAAGCATTATTTGCAAGACTAAGTCAACCAAGCAGGGACAACTGACACGTTTCAAATTTCATTATTTTATAATGAAATGAAATAATGAAATGAATGGAGTGTGTGTGTGTGTGTGTGTGTGTGTGTGTGTGTTGGGGGGGGGAATGATATAGTCCCCTCTAAATGTATTGGAACAGTAAGGCCAATACTTTTTTGCTACACAACGAAGAATTTGGGTTTCAGATCAATTTAACAATGTGAGACCATTGATTAAAATGCTAGCTTTTATTTCTGCATTCATATTAGATCTGTTAAATAACTAAGCAGCTTTTTGTCAGAATTTTTGTGATCGAAAATATTGGTACACATTTTCTATTAGAATGATTGTTTAAACAATTCTTCAGGAGCCCCCTAGTGACTGGGAGGAATTGGACACTACTAAATTAGGGAGAAAAATCGGGATAATAAAAATAGTAAAAAAAGACAAACCCGCACTAAGATCAAGAAGCTGTGTACGGGAGAACATCACACCATTCTGAAGGTGAGAAATAAGAAACTATCTATAAGAGCTAAAACATAAGCATTAAGTAAAGACACAACGCAACAATTTGGAATGGCCTAAAAAAGCAGACATGGAACAAGTCAGTAAAAGAAAACCAAGAGCAAGTGATGACAGATACATTGTGGAAAATCCTAAAATAAAGGCCAGTGACATCACCAAAAACAACCAACAGCGGAAACTTAGAGACAACACCACAAGATGCAAACAAATGACCAATAGTAAGTAAATAGTAAATAGAAAATAGTACATTTTCAAAGAGATGAGATGAGCAGAAATGAGCCACAAAAGTTTATGATGGAAAAGCCAAAGTGTGGAGAAAAAAGGATCTGCTTATGATCCATAATCCAGCTCATGGCTCATGGGACAAGCACGTTGGAGGAGTCATGACTTGTCACAGCATGCATTATGACCCTTTAATTTTTCTTTTTAAGATAAATTTGTGAATATCGGGAATAATCCATTCAGAAATTTGCTAACATAAGATAAGATTTATCTTTATTCATTCCACAGTGGGAAATTTCTATGTTACACAGCAAAGAAAGAAATATGCAAATATAAAGTAGAGACAGAACAGTGTATCAATACAAAAGAAAAGAAACAAACAATACAATAGTTACACTTTCAAACAAATTGCAAATGGTTTTAAATGGTGTTATTGCACAGTTACTATTGCACAAAATCTAAAACGTTATTGTTAAAAACAGTAATAACAGTGTACATTATGAAGACTGGTTCACTGGGAGCAGCTCTGATTGTACAGTCTAATAGCAGCAGGGAGAAAAGACCTTTGGTACAGTATCGCTCCTTCAGACACAAAGGATGTTACAGTCTGTCACTGAAGAAGCTGCTCAGAGATGAAACTGTTTCATACAGGGGGTGAGGGTCATTTTCCACAATGATGATAGCTTAGCTACTGTCCTCCTTTCTCCCACATCCTTAACTGTGTCCAGGGGAATCCCCATATTTAAAAATGTATATCCATTATAATTTATGTCCTTTATAAGTAAAAGTGAATTGAAGGCGCAATCCCAATTCCTGCCACTCCAATCAGGGCATCCTTAGTGCAATTCCCAAGTCTGGATAGAATAAGAGGGTTGCACCAGAAAGTACATCCAGTGTAAATCTGGTGCTAAATTGTATGCGGATTCGATGGTCAGCTGTACATTATAGAGTCAAGCAGTTCAAGGTGTGCTGGGAAGTCCTGTGCAAAAGCATCAACATAATTTTTTTTAATCGAACAGAGCCTCACCTTCAAGTCAGTAAAATCCAGCGGAAGCAAGGGCACCCTTACGTTGTTCCAAGGAAAAATCTTCCACAAGTATCTTCAGCGAATCTTTGTAGTATCATTCACAGCAACCTCACAGTATCCAAGGGAGCCGTTCTCAGCAGCTTTGAATGATTGTCAGGTGAAGGAGAATTCAAGCAGAAATAGAGTATCAGGCTGAACTAGGCACAGACCAGATGGCAGGCATTCCATCAGTTGGTAGAGAGAGGACACAGAGTATTACATATGACTTATCTTGTAGTGCTTTAAGAGGAGCAAAGTGAGAGCAGCATAACTAACAGGCAGGAGTGGACCCTGGGGCATAAAGAAGCCAGCCACTTAGTCATCAGCAGGGTGATTCAAACAAACCAGTGTACCAACCCACCATACCCATTAACCCTTCCGATTTATACCTTTAATCAAGATTTTTTTTTTTAACTAAATATATTTCCAGACTAAACTTTGACAGAGAATCGAACCCTAGATTTTTATTTAATACTGTAGCGAAATTAACTAGGAATAAGCCTACCACATAAGCATGTTGGCTTATGACTGCAATTGCCTGAGTCTGGCATCAAGGTCTTTACTCCAAGGTATTTTACTATTGCATATGATGTAATTAAAAATGTCTTCTTTTTTTTTTTTTTTAATTACTACATACTGCTCTACATAAGCTCTCTTCTAATTACCTCTGGTCCTTGAACAATTACTTCTGTCAACAAGCATCCAGTGTCTAAAGTTCTTTATTAAGAACTTTATTAACTTTAATAAGCTGGTGTCTCTTATCTGGCTTTGCTGAAATATAGAACTGTGTGCCATTAGTATAGCCATGGAAACTGATACCATGCTTATCAATAATTGGATCAAGAGGTACCATATTTAGAGAAAAAAAAAGTAGGTCTAAAATAAAGCATTTTGGAAGATTAATCTGTTCTTTATTATGCATAAAGACATAACTATTTATTCCTATTAACTGATAATGATCAGTCAAATAAAACCTGAGCCAGAAAGCCAGAAGAGGCCATTCCTTTAATTATAACATTTAGTCGGTCTAGAGAAGAGTGAAGTATGAATCAAAAGCTCCCCTGAGATTAAACAACACAAGTAAGGAGACACATCCCTGATTGGAGGGCAGGTAACTTTAAAGTGGTCTGTACTTTGTAGTCATTTTTGGACATTCAGATGTACAAACAAAATATGTGAAAAAATACGTGAAAATAAAAACATTCCCTGTGTTTTGTCTTTTAAATTTTTTTCATATGGTGTGTATATACAGTAAATGCTGTAAATCTTGTGCAACACGACTATGCAGTATACAGAATATACAGAATAGATAATAGGGGATATAAGCAGTTATAAATATAGCAAGTAATTGTCCATAACAATCAGCAATAAAGCTCACACTGATTTCGGAGCACCACCTGGATACAACCTGCTTCACTGCGACACCACATTACAGACCATATTACAAGTGAATTGCATGTCACTTTTGCTCATTTACACACCTCAGTAAAGTTCCTTTGACTGATGATGGCGTGTATTGTTAGCTCCTATATATCTTCTAAAAAAAACTATGCTTGCCTAAGACCCTTAGATTACCTGGTATGTCCATCACTCTAGCTCCCAGAATACACCTTGCACGCGCTGGTGGCCGTAAAAGCCTAGCTAATTTTACATGCTGTATAATAGAGCCTTCTATACCCAGAGCCCTTTCAACAAGCTTCTCAGCGGGTGCTTTACTGAGACGAACAATCCTCATGACACATGATGAGTTTGACTGAGATGAGTGGTGCGCCTGTGGGCGGGCCTTAGCGATAGCTTTGCCTTTGCAATTATGCTCGTGAGTCGGCACTCATTTGCTCCTCTTTGAGGGCTTTAATCCTGGAATCAGAGGCTTTGTTATCGCTGCCTAAGGCACCTAGATATCCCCCCTACAGAGCCCTTGCTGCTCTCACTCATGTTAACTCTCTCCAGAGCCTGAATGCGCACCTCTAATGCTGCAATCTTCTCCATCACTGAGCTAACTGATATATACTTAGCACAAATAAAGCTATTAATAATGATGAAGGACGAATAACTAAATGGCCTGCACGTGACACACTGCACAAGCACAATGTAGACTAGAGTGATAATTACATATGCCTTAGTTGTAGCTTCCTGGTGATGATTTTAGGCAGATCTGTCATGAAAAATACAACAGATTCAATTGAATTGTATTTGTATAGCACTTTTAACAATTATCATTGTCACAAAGCAGCTTTACACAATCAGAATTATGGACGTTTGTATAAAATGAGCTTATACAGATGAGAATGTAAGTTCTGAAATTTATAATAAATTAGCTTTGGTTAAATGAAAATTCCAGGTGAATGATTTGATAAGAGGAGCTATGGAGGACTGTAAGCATGCATTTCATGACACTGCTTTTCAACAAATCAGGAGCTTTGTCTGAAAAATGTGCATCTCTTTCCAGGCTCATATCGAATGATACTTAAGCATGAGTGAGGCTTTTTATGTTCTTACAGAAAAAACATGGTGAGATATGGCTTGTGCAAAGCAAAGGGGTCTGGTTTATCCTTGATACATGACTTTGTGTGCACTTGCAGGAGCAGCTGCAGCACAAGTAGCATTATACGCATCATCTTATGTACATCTGGAGGGCTTAACGTGACATCACTAGACAGCTCATCAGAGCCAAAATATTCTAAAGCTGAACTCGAACTGAAACTGAAAATGTTTAGCGATTTCAATTCCTTGAACAGACTGACAACCTCTATGTCTTTAAATAAACTGTTAGCTGTAAGATTAACACCATTGTAAGGTGAATTGAATAACTTTCATTAGTAAACTGGTGACAGGATCATGGCCACCCAAGGCTCATTTATGCCCAAGACCAAAGGCTAGTCTGTCTGGCCCAATGCAGCACAATTCACAGAAAAAAAAAGTCAATACATGTACTGGGAAAGGCATGAACAAAAGGCATCACTCACTCACGCATTGGCAGGGGGCAGGATTGGTGCGTCGTGGCACCAACTATGTTTCACAAGTTTTCATTCTAGTTTAGTAATTTATATATTAATGATAATTGTGATGCATGTAGAAGCTCGGGCAAGACTGTATAGGTGAATATATCATGGAGTTAGACACATGGTTGTTACTAGATGTTCTAGATTCATGCTGTCTCTTATTTCATTCATGTTAAAAAAATGTAAAATAAATTTACATTATCAATCTATTTATTTTTGTCAAAATGGTCCTGATGAAAATGGTTTCATGCTCTCCAAGGACTGGGCTGGAGAAAAACAACAACAGTGCCTTTGATTAGTCCAGACTCTCTCTGAACTCAACGTTTTGTAAACATAAGTGTCCACAAAACAAAAAAATAAATAAATGTCTAATCTGTGTGGGTTTGATTGGTTTTCCTTCCACCTCCCAAAAATCAAGCTGGCAGATGTACTGGCAAGGCTAAATTGCCCCTAAGTGTGAGAATGTGTGTGCATCATGTTCTTGCGATGGACTGGTGTCCCTTTTGGGATGTTTTACCACCTCTCACCCAATATATGCTCTGGATCAATGTAAACCCTGACCATGACAAAGAAATGATTACTAAAAGCAACAGACTGAATAAACACAGTGTAATGGCAAAAAGTCTGGCTACAGAATCCCTGCTTTGCCCCCAGCTTTGCTGCTAATGTGCAACAGATGGGCATTTAGGGTGCAATGCATCAAGAATGGTTCTAAATCATACTGTGTGGTGTAACATTATTTGCCATTCCCTTGTAACATGCAAATCCTATAATCAGTACCCAATGTTAATATCACCTTCAGCTCCATTGTACCATCACCTTATAAATCACAAGTCTTTGTAACTCAGGGCAAGGTACAAGCTAACTAAAATGCAGATGGAGCTTATTGACTGTATCTCTCAATCACAGTGGATTTCACATTGCTTTAACAGTGAAATGAAAAATGGTAAGGGAGAGAGAAAAAACTTTTTTCTTCAATTAAATGTCATTGTACACTGTGGCCTTACACTTCCAGGGTCAAGGGTTTGATTTTTGCCTGTCTGTGTCTATGGAGTTTGCATGTTCTCTCTGTGCTTGGTGGACTTCCTTCGTGTACTCCGGTTTCCTCTCACAGTCTGAAGCCATGCAGAATAGGTTAATTGGTGTTTCTAATGGTAATTGGTGTTAATATGGGTGTATGAATTTCCCATATTGCATGAGAGTGTGTGCCTTTGTTATTAGATTGCCACCCTGTCCGACCTAGTGCTCAGAGCCCCCAGGGATAGGCTCCAGGTAAAGTAAACACCAAATAGTTTAATATTTTTTTCCAGCAATATTTTTAGTTTTAAGACACCACCAGAACATTGTATTTTTCATATAGGCTACAGCCCTCCTGCTTATATAGCATAAGTGTTATAGAGAATGATTGAATAAGTGGGAGTATGCGTCTCTCAAGTCCAAATCTTTTACATATTGGCTAAAAGGTCTCCAAATATTCTCAGATACTTTTTGTTTAACCTTCAATGCGCACTATATGCTGTTTTCTCTAATGGAAGGCTTGATGACATTTGCCGTATCATGTGCAATTTATTTTTTGGCATTTAGCAAACCAAGAGCAATAAATGCTTTCTCATTTTTACTCTATGAATAATCCCTTATAATATAAAGTCAGTGGAAAAAAGCATGGGGTTTTAATTAAAGTGACTCCTGTATTGTAACTATCACCTCCAGGGGAAAAAAAAAAAAAAGTATTGGTTTAGATCAAATCAACATGCTCACTCTCTGTCTGTCTGTCTGTTTATCATTACTTTATTGCACTGGTCTATTTAAATCCTTAGCGACGGCGCTGATTGGACAGAGGGATCCAGGAAGCACAGGCTGACCAATAGGAGCGCAGATTCGGTTGAAGGCGGGAAGATCTAAAAGGCAGGCACTTCCGCTGAGATCAGAGGCAGATTATGCAATGTATACATTTCATTTAAGTCTCGCTTTTTAGATTCGGATTTTATAGTATTTTTTTATACGAGAATCGACAAAAACTGATTTGACAGCGTTCACTTGGATGTTTTTTTTATGGGTGAGTAAATTCACAAGGCTTCTTTATTGAACATGGACCAGACTTTCACTTCTCCTTCACTTTTCTCTTTAGTTGTTGTTAGTTAATCGTGATGAGATGAATCTTGATGAGTTTATCTAAATGTTACAGATGATCTGGGTCACTCCTTGTATCAAAAGCATATTCTTGACATGACATTAATCTAAAGCATAGTTTCAAACATTGTACTCATTTATATACATATATATATATATATATATATATAACAGACCTGTGCAGAGAAATACTGCAAAGATGCAATAATAATAATAATAATAATAATAATCATAATTTAAATGTTATGGGGGGAAACTATCTATTTAAAAAAGTCAGTATTTGGTTTGACAGCTGACGGGGCCTCGTGAAACACCACCAAACAAACATGTTCCCAGCTACATTGTGTGCATATTGTATCTGCTTTGAACTTCCTCATATGAGATCAGATCTTTTGCCAGATTTCTTTCTGTCTGAAAACGTTGATCAAGTACATTAGTGTTGATTAACAGAAACAGTGAAAAGAAGCTTGTCAGTTGTATTCGGTATCAGGAAACACAAGCACCACAGGTGATGATTACAGGAATAAAGCATGATGTGACATGTTCAAAATAATCAGCACCAGGAAGCTGTGGTTTTCCTGGCCTTGAGAAGCTGAGCTACAGTTACCACACCAGAGTGTGTCACCCAGTCACATTAAGAAATCCAACTTGTTTAGACTAGAAAGTGACAGTATGTAAAACTAATGCACGCCAGGGTGGTGTGTTTACCATGCAAAACTCAACATGGTCCAGAGTGTTTAATTCTCCTTGTACCATAGACATTAGTTGATTTCAGTGTTTAATTACAATGAGTTGTACATTTGAAAGATTTATTTGCCTAATTACACAAAGTTATGAAACGTCTGAGAGACAAGTTTTCTCCTATTATAGCTGACTCCCATACCATACCAGCTTCTCGTCCAGTCTCGATTACTCCACATCCCTAATTACTGTCTGAGCTTTGCTGCTATATAAAAGTAATGGCACACTTTCTGACCAATCGGATTCATGCATTGAACTGCAGAACAGTCATCTACTGAAGCTCACAGAAGGAAAGAAATTGCAGGAGAAGGACATCATGTCTGCAACCTCAGTTTAAAATAAGGAGTACTCACAAGATAAGCAGATTATTTGGTATCATGAGCTGCAGTGTTCTCTCCTCATCTCATGAGCAATAATATCATCTCAGTCTGATAAGCATTTTATCTTGTTCAATTTAGCCACGAGGTGGCTGTGTCCTGTGCCCTGGGGAAAGTCCACCACCATGTCCACCACTGACATTCAGTGTGCAAGTATTAGATAATCTAAGTATATTTATTAGATAACCTGAGTATACTTTTAAAGGTTTAAATTTTATTAGTATAAACTCACCACTTGTGTTGAACAGTAGCTGAATTGCTGCGAGAGCTGACCAATCAGAATTGAGAATTCAACATAATTTAAAAGTAGAAAACCAAGTGCTGCCTAAATTTTTGTTAGAACCAAACCTTAGTATAAAATAGTTAAAGACATACTGTATAGGCACAGGTATCGCTTCCATTTCCTCACCAAGGTATTCAATTTGTTCGATTCTGTCACAATTGTATGAATATCATGATCCCGTACAATTATTATTGTTTTTTTTAGATTTTGTTATAATTGTAAACAAACCTAGCAAATAATTTGCTCCAACGATACAAAGGATCGTGATCGATTACTGAATCTAGTTTTTTATTTATTTAAGGTATATACATTTTTTTTTCACTTCATATATTACATGTTGGCAATATAATGGCAGTATTTCATGCTGACTTTTTCGGTTGATCAAGAAATTAAGTCAAGACAAGCTAGAATTTCTAGATTCCTAGAATGTAATTTTGTGCCACTTAATAAAGTATCAAACATTTGGGTGATGCTCATTAGCCCCTGGTTTGGAAACCCCCTGTCTGGAAAGCTAAGTTCAGTGTTGAAATGATCTGCTGTGGTTTGAGGTAAATATCTTTTCCTGTTGTTGCAGCTCAAGCAAAAGAAAACATCACCTCAGGCTCTTGTGTACCACACAGACTCCAGTGAGGGTATAGCCATCTGTCATGGAGGAGGTCTACAGGCTGCAGCGGGAAGTGGGACGGGGCAGCTATGGCGTGGTGTTTGAAGGTCATGTGATGGAGACAGGCTGGTGGGGCCGCAGAGGAGACACAGTGGCCATCAAACGTCTGCCCTGCTGCAGCCCAGAAAGCATTGAGCTCTACTTGCAGGAGCTTTGGGCCATGAGAGCCACTGCCAGGAGTCACCCAAATGTCATCGCCCTCCACAACTGCCTGGTACAGACTGGCCCTAAAACGCTTCAGCCGCTAAAATCAGACAAGCTGCCTCTTGACCTCGTGGAGACTGCACTCAAAGGAAGGGTCGTGGACAAGGAGTCTAAAAGTCAAGCAAGAAACATGGCCAAGTCGAGGAGGGGCCTGGCATCAACTGGGAAGTTGCCAAAACGCTGCTTGGCTCTGTGGCTGGTGATGGAGTATTGCGATGGAGGAGACCTGAACCAGTACATACTGTCTAGGAGTCCAGACATCCCGAGGAACCATGAGGTGGTTCGGCAGCTCAGTAGCGCCATGGCTTTCCTGCATGGATTGGGGATAGTGCACCGGGATCTGAAACCAGCCAATGTGCTCGTCTGCTTAACTAAGACCGGCCCAGTAATAAAGGTAAAGCACGGATTGAATCGTTTACACTCGTCACATGTCAAGACCTCGAGTGTTTCAATTCCACGCCACATGCATCAGAGAAACATGAGTGAAGCACAACTTTAATGCTTTATATCCAATGCTTGTTTTACGGAAACACAGGAAACATGTGAAACAAATAGTAGTGCAATTCTGTTTGGTTTTTGGAGCACTTTGCATCCAGTTTGTTGTGTTAGACTGTTACCGTGGTTCTCAAAGTGTGTGGCGCCCCACTAGTGGGGAATACAGACATGACAGGTGGGGCGCAATGAAGGGGAGGA
>JAQMYJ010000020.1:660087-671938 GCA_030014305.1 Clarias laeviceps
CACACACACACACACACACACACACACACACACACATAAATATACATATATATACAAATATATACACATACACAAACATATATATACATATATATATACATATATATACACACACACATATATACTGATATATATATATACATACACACACATACACAAGGGATTGGGACTAAACAGCTGTGGAGCATTAAAGAATAACAGACTAATTGGGGGGTGAAGGCTTACATTTTTAAGGGAGCATAATGAATGGACTGTGGATCACTGGAAATAGGTCATTTGGTCTCATGAGTCCAGATTTCCCATTCCCATTCACAAGTGATGAGTGCATCAGGGTAAGAAGAAAGGTGAATGAAGTGATGGGCCCTTCATGCCTAGTGCTTGCCGTACAAGCCTGTGGAGACAGTGTTATGATCTGAGGTTGCTTCTGTTGGTCATGTCCAGGCTCAGCAACATATGCCCAATAATGAGGTCAGCTGACGATCTAAATGTACTGAATGACCAGGTTTTTCTCATCAATCGACTTTTTGGGATGAGCTGGAGAAGACTTTACACAGTGTTACAACTCTCCCTCCATCAATACAAGTTTTTGGAAAGAAATAAATGCAAAATAAATGTTGTGACATTGCATAAGTTTATTGAAATTATGCCATGGGTGTAATCATAGCAAAAAAGATGGTGACCTTTTTTTGGCCAGGCGGTGTATTTAAACATTTTTTTTTAAAATATATATTGTACTTAAATAAAAAAATAAAAAAAGTTAAGTACAATATAACTCTTGAGCAACTTTAAGAATCACATACTTATTAAAAATATTCATAAACAAATTGTTCTGACTGGATTTAAGGAATATTTGAATTCAAGAATGATACACAATAGTAAAAACATACAACACTATCCAGTTTCCCTAGAGCTCATGGACACACCTATACTGTTACCAGACCAGAGTATTCAGCTAAAAGAGCTCAGTAATTGTAAGCGGGGGAGAATATATAACTAAAAAAAAAACTTCGAGACAATGCAGATAAACCAAACCGTGTAGAGTTCTCTAACCTTATGGCCTCTGTCCTCAAATGATGTGATGCATTTATAGGGCCTTAAATAGCTCATTCATGCCATTTCCCCCATGGCCTTTGCTTTACGCTCCACAGAGTTTGTAGATAAAACACGCACCCATTTATGCTGTGGTCATCATCTCTGAGATTCCTTCTCCAATGAATGAACTGAAACAGTAATTATACAACTCTATTATGTCTTAAGGCTGGATTATAAAGGTCCCAGGAGGGTTACCTGATGAATTGCACACAATACATACAAGCCATTCTTCATTATTCCAGTGGCCGTCTCGCTGTCCAATAAAGTCACGACGGCGAGCCTTTGCTGGGAAATTACGAGCTCAAAGCATGCATGTAATCACATGGTGTACGAGGACAGTCACCAGAAAAGACCAAACAAAAACCTTTGCTCTATGAAGGATGACATTTTCCAGTTTATTGGAAACGATTTTTCAGACGCCAAAGCCTACACGAGCAGTTTTAAAGACCATTCAGTCATCACTCGAGTGACACCTTGACTCACGGCGCCTGAGACAGAGAAATAATTGGGTATTGCAATGTTAAATGAAGCAGCAAAAACCCATCAACAGAGATATCATGAGCTCTCCTACAAAGAAAAGATGCTTCACCACCCCAGGAGACTTGTGATGGAAATTGGCAGCATGGCAACAGGCTCAAACGCAGATTTAGTGAAAAGTCAGATTGTGAGCGACGCAGATTGGACCTTTTATTGCTAACAAGAATGAAAGCAATTTAATTCCACATGACTACCAAGACTGGCTTTAAAAGCTTTTTGTCGTTCAGACAGTAGACCTCTGCTGCTACTTTAATCTATAATTTCTAATGATGGTACGGAGTGATAGGTATGTCAGCTTGAATCTACAAATCTTTTCTTTCTTTTATGAATAACATGCAACTTATATCAATGTTCAAACAACACCTGGGATAAATATTTTTTTTTTTGGACAAATTTATATTCTTTATTTGATACAAGTACAGCAGGTCATACTTTTATGCCATTTAAGATGCTCAGGAAGTCAGGAAAATGTAATTAATAAGAATCGTCTTGCCAGTTTTTTACCCATGTCTCTCACTCTCTCTCTTTCACACACACACACACACACAACAATTTAACTCTTCCTAGAAAGCTGATAAAATCTTAGTGCATCTGCTTTCAGTCCAAGCACTTCACCATGTATGGCCCCTCCAGCTCGTATCCCAGCTTCCTGTAATAATTCCGAGTCCCTACACCTGAAAAGAAGCAACAATAGTCAAAGACTCAATACACACTTCTCCTTCTTCAAAAAATGCCGCAGTTTAATCCTTCCAACAGAGAGACGGATCTGTGCGACAAAGTGCCAATCATGGGTTTAATACAAGTTTGAAAACCTGCATAATAAGTAAGAAACTCTTGTGCTTTCTTTTACCATTATCTCTGTCTTGCAGCTGATCCGGTGGGATGAGGGTTTATTCACCAGGAGAGCAAAGACGATTCAAGAGAATGATGAAAGCAGGGGTTGGTAATAAAAAAAAAAATCTAGGAATATACTCTCAATACCTGAGATAACAGCGAGTTTGGCGGAGCCGTGTTCATCTCTGGCTATCCTCTCCGCCGCCTCCCGCCACATCCTCCCAAAACCCTGAGCTCACACACACA
The DNA here is from genome assembly GCA_030014305.1 of Clarias laeviceps. Taxonomy (NCBI): domain Eukaryota; kingdom Metazoa; phylum Chordata; class Actinopteri; order Siluriformes; family Clariidae; genus Clarias; species Clarias laeviceps. The sequence goes on from JAQMYJ010000020.1 coordinate 662,797, forward strand.
CACACACACACACACACACACACACACACACACACACACACACAAGGATTTAATAAAAGAGTTACATGTAAGGCAAAACCAAGGCACTGTCAAGTTTTTCTCTCTATGATTTAACAGGGCTATGAAAAGGAAAAAAAGGCATTTGATGCACGTTTTCTTTGTCGTATTCAGCATTTTGTGCCTTTTTGAGATTTCTGATGCACAGCATTTGACTTCACGATTTAATTTACCAGTAAAAGTTTCATCAATATAAGCATACATAGCTGCCTAGAATTTATAGTGGTTTGGTAAGAACCCTATGAGTTGTGCCTACTTTTCTCCCTGACAATATTGATTCGTGCATGAAATTTGCCAACTTGTTCCGGTAAAAATCCAAGAACATAACATGCTTTGTAACATGTGTTCATGTTTACGTGATTTGATGCCACTGTGGATGAATATCAGCTGGAGGTAGATCTACGTACCTGTACACTGCCTGGTCCAAAAAAAAAGAGTCACCATTTCAAATGTGTCAAATTATTGGCCTTCATCATGCAGACACAACGTTAAAACGACTAGAATAGTAAATATCCAATGCATTATTAAAATCTGGAACGTCAACTTTGTAAAATAACGAACGCTTGGTGACGTTGCATCAAAAAAAATGGCCAGAACTATATTTCATAGTGAAAGTAAAAGCATTTCCATACACACAATGTGATGAGAACTAACAGGATTGGGACTAAACAGTTGGTTGTCCATAAGAAAACCACTTGTTAGTGAGACTCATCAGGAAAAGCTTCAGTTTGTTAAGGAGCATAAAGACTGAACTTTGGAGAATGGAAAAAGGTCATGTGGTCTGATGAGTCCAGATTAAGTCCATATTGCCAGTGTAATGGGCGCGTCAGGGTGAGATGGAACACGCAAAAAGTGATGCACCCATCATGCATAGTGATGCCTCTGCAACCGCAGTGTTATGATCTGGGGTTGCTTCAGTTGGTCAGGTCTAGGCTGAGCAATGTTATGTGGCAATACAATGAATCACATTTATGGATTTTTTTCCCCCGGATCCCTTAGGTATATTCTAGATTGGGAAAAGAGATTGAGAAATAATTTTCACACATGAACTGGCCACCACATTGTGTGCTGTAATCAAAGCTAAAGAAATGCCCTTTGATATTGAGAGACATCAGAAACAACACCCGATCTGTGCAGTAAAGTGTCAGATTTCTCAAAATGAAGTATTGCTTTATTCCTACCTGGTGCTGGAATTTGCTGGGATCTCGGCTGCTTATGGGCACCACACTGCCATACACGTGCAGCTCACGCACGATCGACACCGCGTTCTTTAGCTCTGGCCGAAAAGACTGCGCCGAACAGCGGCGAAGCCTCAGCAACCCGATCAGGATGTCCTGCTCAGGATCCTCATACGACAAGAACGTCTCCCAGCCTCCATTGGCCACATAGTCTCGTCGGATCAGCTCCACCTACATGACATGAACACGGTTGCATTTAAGAAATCAACAAACGTGTCAAATCCACAGACATCAACCATAAATGATTACCTGGTACGGTCGCACTTTATGATGGATCTCCTGGATTCCTACCTCTCTGGTTCTCACATCTCTACACTGAAAGAACCAACAGGTGGGAAATATTTAGTAAAACAGATTCCACTGAAAAGATTTTTTTTAAGATTGTGAAATGAATTCAGTTCATTTCACCTCAGTTCCCATGTCCTTCATTCGGGCCAGTGCCAGCTCTCGCAAGTTTCCGTGTTCCACACCAGAGGTAACCAGTGGCATGGGGATGTCCCTGATAGAAACATCTCACATTATCAACCAAACTCGAAATATATCCCAGATGATATTACCCATGATGCTACAGTGCTGTTGAATTCCAGAGATACTGGAATATAATTCAAACTGGTTTTCACACCAAGACTGCATTGCATCATTCATGATTATTACTTTCTACACGGTATGAAAGTATAAAACATTTTTATAGAATTTAAAGAGCCTAGAAATATAATTAAATACAATTTACAATAATTACTAGGCTCTAGTGTACTGCATGCTCAGAGACACAGCACAGGTTTGCAAACTGCTGTCATTACAGTCAAAATTTCAGACGAACAGAGTTTTTGCATTCCAATTGGCTACTATTCCAATCCAACTACAACAATCAGCCATAACATTAAAAAAAAAAAAAAGACAGGTGAGGTGAATCACATTGATTATATTGTTACAATGGCACCTGTTGGCAGCAGGAAAAATGGGCAAGCGAAAGGATCTGAGTGACTTCAACAGGGGCAACAGTGATGGCTGCAGTTCTTATGGGATGTTCTCATTGTGGGTCATGGGCAGTCAAGGCTCACTGATGCACATGGGGAGTGAAGGCTGGCCTGTGTAGTCCATTTCAATAGTAGAGCTACTGCAGATCAAACTGAGGAAAGGGTTACTGCAGACCGGTCAGAGTGCCCATGCTGACCTGTGACCCCAACTTAAAACTGCGAGCATCAGAACTGGACCACCGAGCAATTAAAGAAGGTGGGCTGGTCTCATAAATGATGTTTTCATTTACATCATGTGGCCAATGTGTGTGGACAATAAGGCACCAGGATACATGGGGAAAAAAGTGACCTGGCAGAACCAGTGTAAGGTTTTGGGCGATGTCCTGCTGGGAAACCATGAGTCCTGCTATTCATGTGGATGATATGTTGACATGTACTGTACCACCTACTTAAACATTGTTGCTGGCTAAGTACACCCCTTCATTGAAACCGTGTTCCCTGATGGCAGTGGACTCTTTCACCAGAATAATGCGCCCTGATGCACGGCAAACACCATTCAGGAACATGACAAAGACTTGAAGGTGCTGACTCCCCCCCGCCAAATTCTACAGTGGCAATCTGTGGGATGTGCTGTTTCAGCAACACGAGGAGACTTAATCCCACAATATTAGGCATGTGGTTAATGGTTTACAACTTGAAGTATACATGTAGGCAGTATATAAAACCTGTCTGCTTTTATTCAATTCTACTATTCTGCCTATCCTTTGGTGGATTTAGGCGAATGTCATAGCAGCGCTCTGAGATGGTAATCAAAAGTAATGTGACACGACTCTCAGCGATACTACGTCGTCTGCTGACGGGCATCTCATTATACAGAACAAAACCATTTCCCCTTATGATGTGTGATTCTGTTGTGACAGCAGCCCTGAACTAAAAGTTATACAGTATAAAAGTTAGGCTGTTATGTATAGATGAGGAATCTGTCAAGCAAAATTTCCCTCATAGGAGCATCAGTACTGTATCTTCAGAACAAATACTATACAACCTCTGAACGCGGTACACTCGTGTCCAGGGTGGCACCAGTGCCAGGATGCGGGCCACCAGGTCCACCAGAGTGCTTGGAGAGTAGCTCTTGTAGCGTCCCGTCTTCCACAGCTCATACAGACCTGTTCCACGGATCACTAGCGTAGGGTAGAGCTTCAAGCCATCTGGGCGAAATGCAGGATTCTCAAAGAACTCCTGAACAGAACGATAAGGGTCTCTCGTTAGACAGTGGAGCAAAAAAGACTAGGCTAAATCTGGCTGACAGCATGGACAGCTGTTTAGCAGACTTCACTTCGGTCCTAATACTGGTATTTCAGGCCATCTAACCAAGTCATTAGCGGGAAGCCCGGAATCATTCCGTCTGCTTCATGTTCTGAATAGGTCTTTTTGAAGTCTAGCTGAGCGCAAGACAAAACTACATCACGTCTGCCATTGAACTTTTGATGCTTGTGCTTATTCGAGTGAATGCTCATGCGGCTGATGAGCTTCATCATTAGTTCGAGTGGCTCAGTCTGGAGTCCTGCATTTATAGTAACTCTGCTTGTAAAAATATTAACGGCATGATTTTGTGCGATTAAGTGTTTATATGAAAAGCATACATGGGTAAGTGTGTCATAATACTTTTTAAAGCAGATGGCAGATGATGCAGAGAGAGAGAGTGTGTGTGTGCGCGTGTGTGTATTACGGAATTCTGGCTCATCGCATTGTAAGCATTTGTTATTCCACTCTACATTAAGCAGCTTCATGTGTCAGACCATGATAATTGTGATTGAAGCATTGCAACTGAAGCGACAATGTCAGCACGCATTTAATTGGGATTGTCCAAACCAGTTAAAGCTCCGTCCTCTTTCGGAACCAAATTAACCGAGCCTTTGTGTATTTGTTTATTTATATTCTGTAAATGTATTTTTTTGGGAACGAGTGCAGAAGCCTGCAAGGACTCTGATAAGTGTGAAGCGGGTACTGCTCAAGTCTAATGGGATTCCATTATCGCCCACCTGTGCTGCTCCCTTCACCAGCACACGGGTTCTGGAGATAGCACTGACAGGTTCCTCTCCCCTCCGGAGACAGAAAAACAGAGCGCAAGAGAGCGAGGGGGGCGTGGGGGGGTTGGAGAAGAGAGATAAACAGATGTCGGCAGTGGTGGGTGACGCGGGTGAGGTTCGGCGGGCAGGGCTTTGCAGGCGGGCGCTGGGAGAAGACTGATAGGAGCAGGCGGGATCGGCAGGGTTAGAGACCAACGCACGCAGCCATTAATCTCCCTTCTCCTCGCTCTGACACTCCTCCTAATGGAGCTACACAGCTCTGATACTGCTGTTTATTTGGAGAAGCTCATGCTGGATCCAGCACTCTAACACACAAACACAAGAGATCAAGTTTGAAGCTGGGATTGGGTCTGTATAACAATTAAAAGAAACCCAAACTGGTCCTCTTTGGCAGAAATTAGATTAAAGAATTTGCCTGAGCTTGTGTTAGTTTACTATCTTAAAAATAACGCTATGGTTGTGTGTTAGACCAACGACATCACACTGAAATTATTCTCAGCTGTGACGGTGTCTTTTTCTGCTTCCAGCACTAATCAAATGTAATTGGGTGTTTTAATCCATAACAGATCGTTTTAATTATATATATAAAAAAAAAAAAAATTTTTTAAAAACACCATTTTGTAATTGGGGTGAAAAGTAATATATTATATTACACCTCATCATTTAGCCAGTGCTGTTAGTGGTTAGAACAAACCAGACAGAAGTTTACAGTCTGCTGTTACTTTAACAGTGCAACTGCTGGGGATCTCATTCTGCAAAATGTACAAACCTCATAACATTTTTAAGTGGGTTTAAAAAAAATAATAATAATAATAACTAACTGACTGAGGTGATTAACTGACTGATGCAACTGATGTGACTGACATGACCGACAAGACCAAAGTGACTGACGCGACAGGCTGACACAACTGACTGATGCAACTGGCGCAACTGACGTGACAGACTGAAGCAGCCAATGTGGCTGACGTGGCTGATGTGACTGACGTGATGCGAGTGTAGTTGGATTAACTACTCTGATTGCTTTAGGGAATTTATGGGTGTGCCATGTGTGCGTGCATGCGTAAGTGCCTGAACCAAGAGAAAAGTTTACTGAAGATGAATACGGAAAAGGCACATGACGGATGGTACTCACTGAACTCATCATCTTTTCACTGGCTGATACTGATGCTGATTTCAACTGCAACTCTCCATCTTTTTTGCTCTAATGATAATTAAAATGCACCTACTGTTTTTAAAATCGATATAACTGTAACGACAGGGTGCATGGGGAAGAACCTGTTGTTAGCCTCAGCGCTCTCATCTGCTGTTTTACACACGAGCTTTCACAGGGAGCCACCATGCACAATGGCCTCGCAGATTGGATCTTCATTCTTCGCTAATGAAGCCCCCAGTAAAATGGGCTCTATTCATTTCCCGTAATGGAGCCCCTGATAATGCGAAGCAATGCGTCACAGCTGGACACCGACTAGTGCCATAAAAGAGTCCCCCGCCAACCCCTCCTCGGCACAGCGCATCACTCGCCACTTCATTTCCATTCCTCCGTCATGCCTGCTGCGTGCCAATTACCTACTGCGCACCGAGGGGGTGGAATTTTCCAAAAGTAGCAGGCCGGCTCAGCGATGAGCACTTTGGAGTTCGTTTCTTTTCTGATATTACTTCAATTTCTTTAAATTCTTTTTTGAATTCCCATTTGTGGTCACTTGGGGAGAAAACACCACCAATACTCCCAGTATAGTCCCTGCTAACTATCGTATTACTGCTAAATCATTCCCCTTTTCCTTTGTAAACATTCCTGTAAATTTTTTTTATAAAAATTCATTAAAGTCTCTTCCGTTGCTGTTGTGACTCAGATCTAAAACCTTTTCCGTTTCCTTTTCAAAAGCTTTTTGAAGAAGTTTACATAATCCTTTAAAAATGCACGTGAGCTTGAAATGATAAACTATGAAGTGTCATGCGTGTAATATTTAGCCCAGAGTATGTGACTGCTGAACGAGCTTATTCTTTTTTCCGAGCTGCTGAACAGAAGACGCGATGATGCCGTGCTGCATGGGGTGCTGGAGGATGAGCGAACGATTGCATCAGTCAGACGTCAGAGGCATAAAAGACCTTAAACTCTAAGCTGCTGAGGTTTTGACAAAAGAACTGCCAGAAAAAGTTTAATGGGTGTCATTGTGCAGCATTGATGAACAAGAGCAGTGTGCTATGCGCTTACACTTTACACAATTATTAAATCAAAATGGAATATAAAAAAGCTTAAGCATTAATATCTTAGATGTTATCTAATATGCCTTAGTATATGATTATTATTAAAGCTTTTTTTTATTCAGTTTAGACAGATGTAGATTTATTAGTCAGATAGACAGATTCTAGAAATTCTTGCTCTGGAAGTCAAAAAAGATCATTCAGTTAAACATCCATGAAGACTGAACTCACTCGAGATGACGTTAAAACTCCACGTGCACCCAGGTACAAAGCTCACCGGGAACTGGAGCAGCTTTTAGAAAAGAAAGCCTGTCGACGTAGCACTATTTACCCTCAATTTTTGCCTCAATTCACAGATAAGCTTTTTAAAAAAACTGTCTCTTAGAGATCGCACCTGGCCCTGCGGAAAGTTAAATGCTTTATAAAGTCTTGGATGAAGGCAAAGTCAGAAATGACACCTTTTAGGATCCAGGAATTCAACAGATGCTTTTGAAGGAACTCAGTATAAACCCTGGCCCTGAGGTGCAGCAATGCGTCACTCAAAAGGAGAAAAGCCATTCAAAACTCTCTCACAAATTACGTTTGCGCTCGTGTCCTGCATGTTAAGAAACACAAACGGGTTGGTAAATAAGCAGTCACCCCAAGCAGCTCGGCTCTACTCTGCATTAAATTGCAGTCCGATAGTTAAAAAGTCTCATGAGCTAGACTGGGGAGAATCATGTCTATCTGTGACTGGAGTTTTGTTGAACATCATGGATGAAGCGTAGTGCAGATAACAAAGAAAGAAAAAACATTTTGGAGATTCTGGAAGGGGCGGGCTAGGGGGATAGTGTACTACTGTAGACCTCTGGGAATTAAGCATTTAATAATCATTAGGCTGCATTTTCATCATTAGCTGTCCAGGATGTGTGTCGCACAAAGGCAGTCAGATTGATGATGCCGATTATGAAAAAGAATCAATGCTGATGTTTATATTCTACATATTGTAACTTAGTAAACAACACAGGTGTGTCAGAGTGTGTGAGCACACAGGCCTCTGTTCCTGGGTAGAAGGATGTGGAATGTAGGGACAGGAAAGACCAGGGGCCAGCCGATACAATATTATCAGCATGATGGTTCTGAGGGAAAAACTAGGTAGTGACTCAATTTATATTGCGATTCTGTAGGCATCACGATTTTATAAAGATCCTGATTCAATGTGAATTTTTTCCAACTTTGTTAATAATTTTAATATGTTGAACCATAACTCAAAAGTTATAACTCAACACTTGCATTCCTCATTTCTATTCAACATCTCTACAACTGAATTGAACATGTAGCCCGTTCTTTATAACATTAGTTTTCTCAATTAAAAATTAATCGCAGCATTTAAAACAATACACACTTCAAATAGAAAAGTTTTTTCAAAAGTCATCCAACATAATTATTACTTTTAAACAAATGTAGCAAAAAATTCCACTCTTTCTTCACATGGGATGCCAAAGTGTGAATAGTTTAGATTCATAAAGAATGGTGACATTTTACCACCTCAAACCTTTCCAAACTCTCAAATCTCAGCCTGATACCAAGCGCATGTTGAGAAGAACATGCAGTGATTCAAGACTAATTTGTGGTCACAGAGTTTTGAGACCGGTGTGAGGAGGATGATGCACTGATCAATGGGCATGACCACTGAAAACCAGCCAATCTCTATTAAAAAGTACATAAATGCATATAAATGTAAAAAAAAAAATACATATTTTTTAAATAAATAAATAAATACATTAAATCATAGAAAATAATAGAATGCAGCACTGCTAAACAGTGGAGCCACTGGGTGCTGCAGCAGCGCTTATTATTAAAAGAACCAAAAAATAAACCAGACCAACTGATTTCACTTACAACATTCAGACTCCTTGCTTAGATAACGAGAAGCGAGACATCAAACTAAAAGCAAAAATTTTTTTAATCTGAATGCTGTTTAGAGCCTTGTTTGTGTTTACCTCAATGCAAATCCATGACCTTTAAAACCATGATAGAAAAAGCCAGCAGAAGAATCTGCACAATCATTGACAGAATTTTGAATTAAAAGGCACCCGATATGCAAAAATCCCTTTTTTATTTTAGACATTTAATTAATCTCCAGTGTGTGAGAAAAAAATGTTTTTTAGTCCTGTTTTCTGTTTTTGAATGTGGTCAGGGCTTAAACAAGCCAATCAGGTTTTCCCCTTAATGTGACCTCATGTAAGAAGAGCCCCTCCCCCAGATCTGCAGTTCTCTGAAGGGTGTGGCTCAGCAGTACCTCATTCCCATACACACTGAAATTAAGTGTTTGTCAGAAGAAAGAGTGAAACAAAGAGAGTTTGAGCGATGATTATTTGATGAATATTTCAGTTGGAGCAATAACACACTCTCTTTCGCGCGCGCGCACTCTCACACACACTCTCACACACACTCTCACACACACTCTCACACACACACTCTCACACACACTCTCACACACACTCTCACACACACACTCTCACACACACTCTCACACACACACTCTCACACACACACTCTCACACACACACTCTCACACACACACTCTCACACACAC
>JAQMYJ010000020.1:672038-689464 GCA_030014305.1 Clarias laeviceps
AAACCAGACCAACTGATTTCACTTACAACATTCAGACTCCTTGCTTAGATAACGAGAAGCGAGACATCAAACTAAAAACAAAAAAATTAATCTGAATGCTGTTTAGAGCCTTGTTTGTGTTTACCTCAATGCAAATTCATAACCTTTAAAACCATGATTCGCGCACGCGCACTCTCACGCGCACTCTCACTCACGCGCACTCTCACTCACGCGCACTCTCACTCACGCGCACTCTCACTCACGCGCACTCTCACTCACGCGCACTCTCACTCACGCGCACTGAGAGCATGAGAACAGAACAACCAGAGTCCTTTCACAGCCCGGCAGCATGTAATCCTGCTTAATCAACTTACTAAACATTGATTAAAGATTGTTGTTTGTATTCCACACAAATACACATACGTACATATACACAGCCATCACAGCTAAGTTCAAAATGTCCACATAATTACCGTAGTTACTGAAAATTGACGAAGGTTATTGAAATGCTATGGAAAGTTTACATTGCTTATTTTTTATAGACTTACAATGACTGCTTGTATAGAGAACTGAATCCTAACACAAGCATGAAATTAGTACCTCGGCTGTGATTGACAGATCATTTAAATTCATCACCCCTGGGCTTGTTCTTGTTCATTTGTTCATTAGAATAAATAGACAGTTTAACAACTCGCCTGTACGTGCTTGTGTTTAAGAGCGTAATAGTTTAATTGTGCTGTCCGATTTGTCAGTGAGAGAGACGAGGCTATGGTTTGTAGTGTGTTTACTTACTATAAACTGCTCCACGTCTCGCTCGATGCCTACATTGGGCAGGTCAGGCATCATGTGTGACACCACCTTAAATCCTGCGTCTTTAGCCTGGTGAAAAGACTCGCACACAGCTCGCACCGTATGGCCCCTGTCAAGTACAAACCGCTGTAATTAACATTAGAACAGTTTAAAATGACTCAGAAAGTTAATGTTAAGTCTGTAAATGATGGGGGGGGGAAGAAAAAAGATCTGACCTGTTGGTGTCACGAGCCACGTCTTCATAAACGCTCTGCACGCCGATCTCCAGCCTGGTGCAGCCGTACGCCAGCATGTCACTCAGGTGCCTCTTCAGACAGTAGTCTGGCCGGGTCTCGATGGTGATCCCCACACACTTGGTGTTACTGCGCTCCGAGTACCTGGAGTAACAGATACAGTGAAATCAGCACCTAGGAAACTGAACTAATCACAAGAGACTAGACTGTTAATGTTAATCAGTAATTAACTACCAATACGAATTTAACGATTAAAAATCTATTAAATCGATAAGGTTCGTTCGTGGTAATCTTGACAATCCAGCTGTAATATAACATTAGCTTAGCTTTCCTTTACTAGCCAGGCTCTTTATAAGCTCGCCAATAACTTGTATGAAAAGTTTGATCTTGGTGATTCCTTTCATGAACACAGGACTGAGTCAGCTGCTTGCACTCCACTTCCTCTTACGCCATCTTTATTTTTAGTGGTTGTTGTACAACACGTAGAGCGTTTAACAGCATGAACTGTCAATTCACCTGCACAACCAATGTGTGGGGGACTAATCACAGACAGGTCTGTGTCTTTCTGTATGTGACAGAGAGGAACTGTGTGAATCAATGCTCTGTATCCAATTAAATACTTTTTTTAACCATGTAAAATAGTAAAATAAATAAATAAATAAATAAAAATAAGTGGAGGTCAGTGTCGATACTCAAATCAGTGTATGGGGAAGAGTGGATTGTGCCACTAAAGCTGTTTACATAAACTGTAATCTGAGGGGGAAATGTGTGTCTGGTTACCATTAATTAACAACAATTAATCGATTATTGATTGTACACGTGTTCAACTATTAGTACATGTACAGTGATGCATAATTTAGAGGTCTATCACATGCAAAGAGAGTCATACACATGAGACGTTCAAAGAATATGACGGAGCTAAAGCAGTTCTGCCAGGAAGAAAGGGTTAAAATTCCTCGTGAACGAGGTGCAGGTCAGATCCACAGCTACAGGAAGCACCTGGTTGAGGTTATTGCTACCAAGGAGGGGTCAACCAGTAATTAATTCCAAGGGTTTACTTACTTTTTCCTCTTCCATTTTGAATGCTACTGTAAATGAGTGTGTTCAATAAGGACATGAAAGTTCAGAATTTTTGTGGTATTATTTTAAGCACATTATATTTGACAAAAACTTAGATGAAGATCAGATCAAACCTTAGGAGAAATGAATGCAGAAAACCATAGAATTCCAAAAGGTTCACAAACTTTTTCTTGCCACGGTACATACATGTATACAGTATATCTATGTACCGTGGCAATTTATATTCATCTCCAGGTGTCAGGTGTGTGTACAAACAACAAATGTGAGAGGACAAAAATATATACATTTGCACTTCTGGTAGATGCTAAACTGAATTTCATTGCTGAGTACCTGTACTATGCACGCATCTATCTATCCGTCTATCTATCTCTGTTTGTCTGTCTGTCTATCACCACAGCAACTGAGAACAGAATACTCTCGAACTCTTTAATATACCTACTCTTTAACAGCACTAAAGTTAATAGCATGAAATCTTAGGTTTGATTTTCAATTTTCATAATTTATTCATTTCATATTTATTACAGACAAGTTTTAAATCACTGCAGAATCCACTTAGAGTTTAATCTTAAACTCTCACAAAATGCTCACAAATTAGTTGTTTTCTTAGTTTTAACAACAAAATCTAATAAAAAAAAAATTCTGGATTTTGGTTAGTGTTGTTCAGAAACCTGTGTTTAAATTTCAGACATAAGCCAGGACCAAAAAAACACTAAAAACTGCTCGTCTAAAACAAGCCCGAAGGTTCTTTAAAAAAAAAAAAAAAAAAAAAAAAATGCAGATGGCAGCAGGACAGTACTAATGACCTCAGACTCTCAATAACGAAAAAGTGCAGAGGTGGAACGAATTTTATGAAGGAGGTGAGCAGACAGAACAGATTGCTATTCCATATGTGATCATTAGTCGTGATTTTCTCCCGTGCGGATTTATGCTTCAGCTTTGGGAATCATTATTTAGATCTAAGATATGGATCTCATGTGTTAATGGTTTAAAATAAGATCTGAAAATGTCATCTGCCATCATGCTGTCCCTCTCCTTCTCTGTTAAATAGAATTTGTGTCTGTCAAATACACACACGCACGCACGCACGCACGCAGCAGAGATAAGGTCTGCAGCTGAAATCGAACTGTCGCCTCGCTCGGCTTTGCCTGATTAGCAGCCAGAACAATTACTGCAATCGTGTCATCTTAACAAATCCACAGATAAAATGGGGTGGGCCAGTAATCCTGAGGACACACTGCCTCCTACGACATACACACACTTTTGCAGTTACTGGCAGCCAGAAAATAAATACATAGACAAATGTCTGTAATAAAGTAACCCAGGGCCAGCAGTGACAAGCTGTGTGCAGCTCACAATTATTTCTCATCACTATAAACCTGATGCCTGAGCTGCATCTGAGTTCAACTTCCGCTCCAAAAAGACAGAAAGAACATGAGGACATAAACCGTCTTTACACACGTTAATGAAGTAAAAGGTCCACAGAAAGGAAAACAAATCAAAAAACACTCCAAGCTCTGCCAAAAAGCTTGGAACTAACGCAGTGTAATCATACGCTAATAAGTGCAGAGCGCTTCTGTCTTTCTGCGCTCTCACTATTTTCACACAACCAATCATCGGTCTTCGTCTTTGGTTAGATTGGTACAAGGTGGTTACTTTGTGCAGATAAAGTAGGAATTAACCTAAGGTTAGGGGATCGATCCTGGCTTTTCAAGGAGACAAAAGAAAGATTGAAAGCAGATAATGTCATGGACTAAAGGGGATTTCTTACTCAAAATTCACTTCTTATTCATTTTTATACATTTATATTCATCTCCAGGTGTGTGTACAAACAACAAATGTGAGAGGACAACAATCTTTCCCTGCTTTTTGTCCTTTTTTTTTTTTTTTTTATTGACCCAGGGCTTCAACAGGGCAATTAGAATTCCCTCTAATGTGACCTCATAAGAAGAGCCCCTCCCTCACAGTAAAGCTGTGAATCAGGGACACACTGTCAATTTAACTCGATTCAATTTTTGGGCATTGAAATTTTCAATTTGATTTAAGAGCGAGCACTAGTGCTTATCGTCTGATTCGTCTCAAGCAGCCAGATTTCTTACAGAATGTAATTAATTTTATATCAGTTTTATTTCTATAGCGCTTTTAACAATAGTCACTGTCGCCAGCAGCTTTACAGAAGCAACAAAAATGAAATGAGTTAATATGTATAAATCATCAATCGATCATAAATCATCAGTTTGTTCATGATGAGCAGGATGAAGGCAGGGTAGCAAGGAAAAACTCCCTGAGATGGCAATAGGAAGAAACCTTGAGAGGAACCAGGCTCAACAGGGAACCCATCATCATTTGGGTGATAACGGATAGAAGGGATTAATCGGCACTCATACTGTGTGTTAGGAGGCTGGCGGTTCATACATGGTGTATAACATCGATTCCACTTTCGCTATTGGAGGCTCGGGTACAAAACTGTTTCAATTTCACATATTAAAAACTACTAAAATCAAAAACTTTAAAATACTGTCTAACGTAGCTGTGATGCGAAAGTTTAAATGAGGTGTCTTGAGGAAACTGCTAATCATTTTTTCCTGTCAATCTTAGTAGCTCAGTAGACCTTTAGCTCATTTACATAAAAATGGCACATTTGGAGGAGGAGTTTGAGATGAGTCTTTTGGGCGAGCTATTAGACCCGAGTTCACTTGTTAAGGCAATAGTAAAATATAGGATCTTTAACTTTTGTACTAATTAACTTAATAGGTATTCCAAACAAACACACAAACAAACAACCAAACAAATTGTCTAACATACTGCACATAATGCAGAGTCAGCTTTCCCAAATTTAGCTCACTGGGTACAAGGAAGTAAAAAACAGACTTGCACGACGCCCTGCTGTTCTGTCAGAATATCTGATCTAACACAGGGAGCGTCCTGCTCTCTATAAACCATCTGCCGTGAGTTTTACACTTGCATCTGGATTTAGAAAAATGTCACTATTGAACAGATCACGCTGTGTCATGCTGATAACAGCGATGCAGATCGGCAGCAAAATCCCAACCTTCCAGAGGAATTAGACTTTATATTTATATGTAAAATGCCAAATTCCTCCTGAGCACCTCGGTCATTTTGAGTGATCCAGGTTATAAACAGCTGGAGATGGAGTCTAGAAGAAGCCACATCACCAGTACAACACTTGTGCAGGATTGTCCAGTGGAAAAGAGCGGTCAGGTGACGTCCTATGCATAAGTGTCGCTGTCTACACCCATGTGCTGAGCTTCTTGCTCCAGGTTCTACAGGAGACGAACCACAACGTCCTGATTCTAAATAACGCCTCTGGGTTGAGTTGCTTCTCCATTTGCACTAAAAGTGGACACATTTTTAGCAGCATTTTCTATGTCACTCAATTCCTTTTTCAGATTTTAAAATCCATCATCTATAGAGTACAACGCGTTGTGGATACATGCCCTAACCAGTGCCCTACATCCATCTTTTGCCATTTGAGATTCACGCCATGACCAATAAGTACATGGTCCTTATACAAGTGTTTGATTATGTTTCATTTTTCAGCAAAGACTAAAGTTAAATTAAGTTAAGTTAAGCCTTTATTTGTCACATATACAGTACATTACAGCAGAATAAAATTCCTTCTTCGCATATCCCAGTGTAACTGGGGTCAGAGCGCAGGGTCAGCCATGAACCAGCCATCAGTGTTGTGGGATGTTACTTTTTAAAGTAACTAATTACATTACAAAATTACTGTCTTTAAAAAGTAATCAGTTACATTTCAGCGTTACTTTCTTATAAAAGTAACTAGTTCGAGTACTTTTCCATTGCAGAAAATTAAAACTCCTTTGTGATTCCTCATGCATGTTGTTTTAGTCAAGACCTTTATAATTATTCCACCATCATCACTCAGAGAAGTTTGGCCCATAATCTGTTAACTACTAATAGCCCTATCTCACCTACACGGTTTCACACGGTGGCATATTTACGGTTCATCATGATTCACTGCGAGTTTTGCCGCTGTAATTCCGTTTCCATCTTTCCGTGAGTCGGTCCTCGCATAGTCAAACTGCATAGGTGAGATATGGGTATAACAGCAAGAATAACAGAGGAGGGGAGGGGCTTGTAGAGGACACCTCTCACATACACACACGCTAACGGATTGGGAATGACTGCTGTCTGGCTAACGGATTACATAAATTGTTTGAATAACGGATTACATTTTTGAAAAAATAACTAAATAACTGAGTACTTAAACTGCGGACCTAACGTGTTAGATTACTTGATAACTTTTTTGATGTAACGAGTAATCTAACATGTTTACTTTGTAATACGTTACACCCCCTGGGTACAACATGATACAGCGCCCCTGGAGCAGTTAGGGTTAAGGGCCTTGCTCAAGGGCCCAACAGTGGCAATCTGGTGGAGCTGGGGATCAAATCGCCGATCTTCCGATCAGTAACTCAGTGCCTTAGCCTTCTGAGCCACCACTGCCCCACTACAATACCAAAATATTAGTAACTATTGTTACTAATTATTTAAGCATGAATGTCTTGTTCTAATGGCAGATAATTTTGCTAGTTTTGATGGCTCATGGAATCACAGGGCAAGTTTGCTTAAAATTGTAAGAAAATAAAGTAATATTATTAAATTGGGATATTTGTTAAAATTTATAATACCTAAAACAAATAAATAAATACATTTTTAAAAATCGAAACACAAATTGAATCGACACCTAGGTATGTTGAGAATATCATAGAGAGGTCCTCAGGATTCCCATCCCTATTAATCAGTACAGCCATCAATGGTGTTGCTATAACCAAAGCTAAAACACAGTAACTACCACTGACAAAGTGTTACAATCAAAAAGCTTTTGGAAATCTTTTTCTTTTTATACTGAGAGGATGTGGTGATGGTTAAACTTGCTCTTCTATAGGAAAAAGGTGGCACAGTTTACCCTCCAAAACATTTAGTCAGTATACTTCACACTCATTATCACCCTTAGTGTCAAAGTTGCTTCATTTTGGTTCTATAGAGCTTTATTTTATTGACGGGGGGTGAAAAATGATGGTCTCTTTAATTTGATGGACGTGGAATAAGATGCATAGTAAGAAGCAGCTGCACCCATGTTAGACTGTCTACAAAAATCTTAGTTCTGGTGTAGTGCCTTTGATTGGGTTCCTAATGTTTTGTTTATCACAGTTTGGAAAGTGAGCACTACACAAGCCGAGGCGGTTATTAGGACATGGACATAACCAGTAATTTTCTCCATTTTCTTCATCTCTGAGCCAGCACAGCTGCCCTTGTTAGCACAACCTCTATAAAAACCTAAGGATTAGCCTCCTCATGGCCTTTTACAAACATCTGCCCGTCTCTTGACGAGACACATTTCCGATAATAACTAATGGAGCGTGCTGCGTTATTAGGTTAAAAAGATTTATGTGCTCTTGTGACGTCATGTTTCACTCTTCAACCCCACTGCGCCTTTAGATATTTAAAGATCTTGACTCGGGGAACACCACAGACACACAGACAGGAGGAGAGGTCTTATGTAAAATGTGTTTTTTTTTTATTATTCATTAATAAGGGTAAGATTTATAGGAAAGATAAGAAAAAGAATAAGAAAATTATGTGCAGGTGTGCGTCAGAAGCAGTGAACAGGCAGGAGCTGGAAGTGACTGAGCTGCCATGGCTATCATGGTCTAGTAGCGGCGACAAGCCAAAATTCAGGGCATAATAGCTGGCCTTTTGCAGCGTAATGTCCAGTATCCAGAGCAAATCAGACACGACTGTTGCCCTCCTCTAGCTCAGCTCTCCACTCGTTTCTCCTGACTCTGTCCTCTTCACTACTTACCTTGAATTTATTAAAGAGGGGAGAAAGTCCGTCATTAAACATCAGCCGTGTCATGTTTAGTGTCCCCTCCCCCTCACATTGCTGCTGATGGGGAGGCTGCATGCCAAAGAGCTCATGGTTGTAAGTGAGCAAGGAGCAAAAGAAAAGTTTGGGTGTCCGTCCTGGAGGATCCATATTACCCAAAATATATTTAAAATATAAAGTAAATGTGCATAACCCCTTGCTGTAATCTGACCTTTGGTGTCTCGTCATGGATTTGTAAAAGAGCTAAGGATTATCCATAACCAAATCCAAATGCATATCTGAAATCCCCCTCCATACTCAATAAACTCCTCCAACACTCAACACTGCTCCATTATACTCAGCACAGAATAACCTCTGGTGCATTAAACTCCTTACAACCTGAGTCAGGAGCGTTGGCTGAACCTAAAGTGGCCTGATTCTGTCACTCTCACACACCCTCCACACACACGTACCTGACGGCCTCAGCTACGTTGTTGGAAGTGTGTCCTGAAAGTGCATCGTGTAGGTTGCGGATGAAGTAATCTCTGTAGTCCTCAGGTAGAGCCATGAACGTGCCGCCCATTACGATAAACTCCACCTTATCCACGCTATGGCCCAGTTGCTTCAGCTACACAAAGTTGCAGACACACAAATACACATACAGAGGATATTTTTTTTTATAGCACTTTGACAATTTAAACTCCCGGTCCTCCACTCAGATGAATATTATGCCCATCATAAGAAAGATTTTGGTTTACTATAGGTTTTCTGGAACATGAAGCTACAATGGGTGCAGGCTCATAAAATCTGGAGAGAAGCACTCCCCGCCTACTTCATTAGGTAAACCTGATCCACTTCATTAGGTACATGTGATCATCAGCTCATTAACGCAAATATTTAATCATTTGATGAGAGGGCAGAAACACAATGCATCTATAGTAGGCATTAAGACCAGATCAAGACGATCTGCTGAAGTTAAAACTGAGCACATGAAAACGGTGATTAAATGATTTTGAATGTGGCTTGGAGGTTAGTACAGGAAAGGCTGGTCTGCCTAATCCTGAAACTGCTGATCTACTGGGATTTTCACATACATCCTTCTCTAGGGTTTACAGAGAATGGAATTTCTTTGGGTGAAAATGCCTTGTTAATGCCAGGTCACACTTTGTGCCACTTAGTACCAACAGAGCACAGTTTATAAGCCACCTGAGTATTGTTGACCATGTCTATCCCACAGGATAATGCGCCATGTCACACAGCTAAAATCATCTCAAACTGGTTTCTTGAACATGACAATGAGTTCACTGTACTCAAATGCCTTTCAAAATAATCTCAAGCCAATAAAGCATCTTTAGAATGTGGAAAATCTGCAGCAACAGTGTGATGCAATCATTCATATATTGACCAAAATTTCTCAGGAATGTTTCTAGCATCTTGTAAGGCAGTTCTGAAGGCAAAAGTGGTCCAACCCAGTACTAGCAAGGTGTACCTAATGAAGTGGCCGGTGAGTGTATATATTTCAATATTCAACTCTCCAGTTTTGTTGAAGCTCTTGATATGTATCTGCATGATTTAAAGAATTGTGCTGCATGATGGGCTGATCGAAGAATTCAACAAATGAGCAGGTCAGCCGTCTGGTACATGTATATGCAGTCTCAAAAAAGGCAAAAATAAAAAAAGAGAATAACAAAAAACCTAACGCTAATATACTTAAAGGCAAGGGTGCTATCTATTCAAGACTTCTGAATTAATAAATATTAAAATGTACTGCCATGTTAGAAAAATGTCTATGGAAAAAAAATGTACAAATGTGTTAAAGTTAGTAACCAAATCAAAAGTTAATAACTTTAAAATAAGAAACTCACCCTTTAATTCTATGGGAGTTTTTTTTTTGCCATTAAAAACAAATAAAAATCATTTGATCATAGGGTCTCGGGATTCAGCAAATTCAACCTCAGACGAAGAACAACTTATAACTTTTTTTTTACAGTGCAATTATGTATTCAACAAAAATGAATACATTTGGGCAATACCAAGTACCCCCTTACTGCTTCCACAGGATTTAAGAGGGTAAGTTGCAGCCAGGTGCTTCTAATCATCAGCCCTTGATTGAACTGTTCATCAGCAGGTCTGTAGACCTCTATAAAAGCAGAAGTTTTGGCTGTTTGCCAGTTTGGAGCATTCAGGTGTGTGTTAACACAATACCAAGAGGGAAAGACATAAGCAATGGTCTTTCAATCCGGAAATTTCTGAAAAAAGAATTTGGAGTTCAACATTCTACAGTAAGAGAAAGATTATTCAAGAAAGCATTCATGACAGAATCTTCCCAGGAGTGGATGTCCCAGCACATTCACCCCAAGGTCAGACTGTTGCAAGGCTCACAGAAATACAAAAAACTTAGAGCTATATCTCAGACCCTACAGGCCTCACTGAGCATGTTAAAAGTCCATGACAGTAAAATTAGAAGAAGACTGAACAAGTACGGTTTGTTTGGAAAGGTGGTCAGGAGAAAGCCTCTTCTGTCTAACACGGAAGCATGAGGAAGGTTTGCAAAACTGGAGAAAAAGAAAGAATCAAGCTTTTGGAATGGTTTAGTCAAAGTCTAGACAACAACCCAACTGAAATGCTGAAATGGTGGGACCTTAAGAAAGCTGTGCATAAACGAATGCCCAAAAATGTTCTAAAAAGGAACAAAATTCCTCCACAATGAGGTTAGAGACTGAAAGTCATACAGAAAACGATTCTTCAGATTGTTGCTGCTAAAGGTGGATCAACAAGCTATTTTTTGGCTTAATGTTTGATAAATAAATAATGGCATGGGGAAAAAAACATTATATGCTGTTGTTTGTCTGAGGTTGTATTTGCTTATTACTGAGGCCTGCTCAGATCAGATCATTTTTATTATGTTTTTACACAAAAACACATAGAATTTAAAAAAAGGGTGCTAAATTTTATACATGACTGTATATTTAATTTTGTTTTCATCCAACAATAATCCCTTTATAACAATCAAAAGGCCTCAACATTTCAGGTATCCTGGATTTGACCTTTGTTATTTGTGATGTCATTAAAGAAAACCCATAATCTAGCTTGAACACTGGACTATACTCAAACATATATCAAGTAAAACTAGTGAGAAGTGGCACACGATGCCTCACCTGCTCCACCCTGTGTCTTGTCTGTAAATAGGGATCGTATCGTGCTCGGATGGCCCTCATTGACGTTGGCTAGAAAATAGGCAAGGAAACAAAACATCACAGACAGACAGTCATGCTGTATTGACGAGCATGGCAGTGTCCAAGCACATCATTACCTCATAGCCTGTGTATGACTGTGTCGAATATTCAAAGTCAGAGTCAGGACCACCTGGACAGTACCTATTAATGTGAGCAGGAACAATTTGTCAAAATGAGATAAATATGAAGTACACAAAAATCTGTGATGTGCAAGGCATTAGAACAAATCGGAAAGTTTTCAGTAATAACTACAGCTAAATGAGGCTCTTTAACATCTGGTAACTGGTTACTTCCTGCACACTCAACAAGGTCTCACATTCATGCAGGGACACTTATACGACTTGGAAATATACAAGGCGGAATTATTTCGAAACATCATACAAACATGTAATTTTAACACTGATGTGGGTGTATAAACTTTTAATATCCACTGTACATCTACTTACACACAAATGTTTCCTGTAAAACTGATGTGAGGACAGCGATGGGGCTTGCACATCACAGCAACTACAGCAATCTACACAGAAGTGAAAATATGTTAGTTTGCATGCAAACATGAACTTCTGAAGTTCAAGAGTTTCTTGTCTCATTTTATTCAGTGACTTTTGATCTTTAACTTGAACTTGGTTAAAAAAACAATACCACCTTAATGGAGAGCTGCCAATTCTGGCAGTTTTGCAACAAGCTTGGGAATCGATTCATCCATTTGTTTACTATATACTGGATGTGTTATCTGATATAAATATATGTCTATCAAAATACGCTGCACCTAAATTCTGCAATAAATACGTTATAATAAAGCATCAAAACATCCTTCACTAATTCTTATAGTACATACCCCTTTTGCGTTTTTCGATAGGGTAGTGTGAATCGATAGCAGGGTCTATAGAATACAGTAGCAGTAACACAACTGACACTCACTACACAAACTGCCTCTTCTTACTCTCCTGTCACAGCAACTTGAGAGATGAGAGACTGAAGTGGAACTATATTTCTAGTCCGGAATCAAAAACAATCAATGTACCAAAAACAGCTTGTGTTTCCTCCTCTTAAAGTTTAATTTTCAGCAAGTAAAAGTAAAGTTAAGATGGTGTCCATCTGTCAACAAGCTTTCATAGTCTCTCATTAAAAAATGTTTTAGGCTGTGCGAGTCACGAATGCAAACCTTTGTCCTCGTAGGGCTGCTTTCAGGGGAACAAACAGGTGAAGGTCTGATGGAGCAGTTCCATACTCTGTAGTTTACTATCACGCTCGTAGTGATAAATGCATGGCTTGTCACAGTAACAATTCTCTTTAAGAAACTTTCACCTTCCTTAGAGTATTCATGCATGAATTCTGAATAACTTTTCAGGAATTCAATTACAAAACAAGTCAAGACTGTCTGTCACTTTTCATAAAGATAAAGGGAAATAAATGGAATGAAAATTGTCTTTGTGGTAAGTCAGGTTAATCTTACATTCAGAAATGAAATAACCTTTAATTAAAGTTATATAATAAATATCTCTTTAACAAATCCTACTGATTGATGTGTGTGCATTTAATATTTGCTCGCTTCCATTGCCAACACGAGGCAGCACTACGACTTTCACAATGCATTAAAAGAATACAGAGTGAGGAAACCGAAAGCATTCCTCAATACACAATCTTTTCCACTCTCCTGTCAGATCTTCTCTTTAATTCATCTCCACAGGTTGTTAATTTTTCGTCATTTATTTCAGAGGATGAAGTCAAATGCATGATTCCAGAGTCAGTGAATAATTTTCATGTGGATTTGTAAGCTTTATCTATCTCTCTTACAAATCTACATGACTGGAAGAAGTAAATTAGGTGTGAGAAACTGCGCACAGTTGTAGCAATCGGAAGTGAGTTATACTCCATCACTCGTTTTTGAGAAGCTGCAGTGAAATAAAGTGACAAAATGTGCATGAACTTTGGGTGCAATTGAACAAACAAGCTCTTTGAAACTGCACATATAAACCTACAGCGACTCAGCACTAATTATATGATTCAGGGCCTATAGATTTACACGCTTTGGAGCTCACGTAGGATACCAATATTTTTGCTTTTTTTCCCCCCAAACAAACAGTGACTCATGAACATTACAAATTCTTTACAGTTTTTTTAGATCATTTTTTATGCAAGTATTTGGACAGCTTTTTTTTTTTTTTTTTTTCACCATTTATATTTTTGACGGATCCTGGCAGGTAGGTTTTCCTAAAAACCTTAAAAGAACAAAGCACAGATCTTCTGTGGATGTAAACTGCCTTAATTCCATCCGTCTCTTCATGCAATCCCAAACAGACTCGAAGATATTGAGATCAAGACACTCTGGGGGACAAACCATCAATTCCAGGACTCCTTGTCCTTCTCTACATTGTTTTTCATGACATTGGCTGTATGTTTAAGATCATTGTCCGGCTGCAGAATAAATTTGGGGCCAGTGAGACGCCTACTTGATGGTATTGCATGATAGATAAGTACAGTACAGCATCTGCCTGTATTTCTCAGCATTGTTGCCTGCAGATACTCATTACTGAAACTACTCTCCAGTCCTATGATGAATAACCTGCCTCCTGTTTTGTTCCTCACCCAGTTTTAAGCCTCCTACACAGCTGTTTCTGTTTCAGTTGACTGTATTTCATCTTGCATATGAAATTAATGAGCATTAGAACCTGCTTGGTATAACTGGTTAAATCACTCATGATGCTGGTCTGAAGGCTCGTCATGCAAAATATTGATTTATTAGTTTTTTATTTAAGTTTTATGTCAGTAACATGTAGCCTTCAGAAATCTTTTCAAATAATTCTCTGATATAAAGGTGGAATCTTATTGGAGATTCTAAACATTTTCATGTTCATTCTACAAATTTTCAAACATGTAAAATATCATTTTACACCTATTGTCTGATTTATGAAGGTTTCAACACTTTGAAAACAATGCATAGCCAAATCTCTAATCGTCACACAGCTCAAAGTCTAAGGGAATCTGTTTTCTGTGTCAGAAGTCATAGATGATTGTTAGTGCCATCCCAAATCCAATTTCTGGCATGTCCATTGAAATCAGTTTGGCATCAGATTGCTTTCATGTACAGTAATGTTCAGATATGAAATCTGATTTTTGCAAATTTGATCTGAAACACATCCAAAAACGTTTTAAAATTAGATTCAGATGGGTCTCAGTCTGGATGCTCAAATAAGATTTCAAGCCACTCATTACATCACTCGCAAGTTCACAAGTACAGTAGTATGGGACATGGATTCATTGGGATACCTCGTTGCAAAAAACTAATGGGGTTATAATGGAAGAAACAGAGATGGAAGTAAAAAAAATATATTGCCAAGTATGTAAAAGCTATGCACTTTCTATGCAAGATTAAATCTATTATCGTTCCTCGCTCACTCCGTAGGCTCCCTAGGTAGGCGGCATCCTCTTCTGCAGATATGCAAAGGGCCGGGCCGCCTACTCGGGCCAGCTAGCGACAATTAACGTTAATAGGATCTTGGGCTTGCTCCGCATTATAAAAGCAAGGCGCAGAGTTTAGTCCGGGTTCCGGGAAGTACGTAATGCGGTGAAGCCTGAGAGAGAGAGGCAAGCGAGCGGGGCGATATGACGCACCCTGGGGATTTTAAAGAGGAGCCTGGAATTCCGCCCTTTGATCTCTGCGCTGAGGACAACGCGGGAAAGAACTGCGCGAGCTCCCGCGGCACCTTCACTCCCGCGCCGAGCCCACCCTCACAGCCCCGCCGCCAAAGAGGAAAAGGCCGCGTGGAGGACTGCGTTAAGGCCCCCAATCCCAGCCGGGAAAGCTGCCCAGCCGACGGACGTCAGCGAGGAGTCCCGCCTGAGGCCGCGCCCAGAGAGAGATGGGAGGGGCCAGGCCGGCCATCGACAGCGGGAGAAGAACCGTTGAGGGAACGTGCAGGACCGCTGCCTCCGCGCACTCCGTTCTGCCACTCCGCCCACCGCCACCTATCGCCAGCTGTGTGCCTGCATGCCAGCATGGCACTGCCCCCGGACCTGCACGTGCACTTCATTCCTTCCCCTTTCTTTCAATCCTCCCTCCTTTAACCCTTTTCTTCCCCATTTTTTCTAAATAAATTACCCTTTTTCCGTAAGATCTCACCTCGTGTCCGTGCTTTATGGACACCATGTTTAACCAGATCCTTTGGAGGATGTACAGTATCAGTACAGGCATCAGTTACCACAGCAACCAATGACGATAGGTCGACAATATGTGTCAGATTTGAGCTCTGAACAGAGCCAAATCCGATCTGATAATTTTCAAATGATAGTGTGAGAGGTCAGTCCTAAAGATCAGATCTGTGAAGCAAACCAAATGTGCCTGCAGTCTGAACCCTGAAGTCCTAAGACTCCCACCTCCAAAGTTCAATATAAACTGAAGCCTTTAAGTACATTTTCTTAAGAAGATTATCTGTGTGTGTAAATAATTGTGATGTGGTTTTGTTAGAAAATATTTTCCTTAAGAGACTTTAGCCCTAAAACATCTATACCGTTTTATTTATACCGAGACGTGCCAGTCATTCTTAAGACTCAGTCATAAACTCTGTGATAGCTTTGTTAAGAGGGAAACTGTACCCCACTGGCTGTGCGGATGGGTTTGGCTTTCAGTTTTGGCACGAGAGCTCGTCGGTACTGGGGCGGCACAGCAGCAATGATGTCCACTAGACGTGGTTGTGCTGAAAGGCCGTATTTTGCTGACGTCTTCGTCTTCACCCTGAAAAGTTGCAACACATCATTTGATTCTGGTTTAATTCAGAGAGTGAACACATTGTTAATTTCATCTGGATCTGAATTTGGTGTCAGATGGTGACAAACATTTAATCTAAACTAACTTTGTGTTTGCTTTGAACTTATGTGAACATAACACATCAAGGTTTTTCTATACCATAGAACAGTGTTTCTCAACCAGCGGCCATGGACCGGTAAGGTCCACACAGAAAGAATTTATATATATATATATATATTTTCATTTTATTTCCATTACATTAACTGTCGGAGTCTGCAGAGTGTTTTATTTTGAAAAATTATCAGATCATCTCACATTCGATTCCGTCTGTCCATCCACACTTGTCTCTTTATCGGTTTAGATGTCTGATAAAATTAAGCTAATGTTAAAAGCTGAAATAAGTAAAAAACATTCTTCTCTGGAGGGCTACTTTGAAAAAGTGGAAATGCCAAATGGTGAGCCAGCAGAGGAGACCCTGCTTCCATTTCCAAGAACTTTGTGAAATGGGATTGTCTGCAAGAAAAACAAAAATTACGGAGCAGACTGGACACAAGGAATATACCTCGGATGTCATTGTCTCCCATCACTCTAAGACTGAACCGTCTCATCATAGGGAAAGAAGCTTAGAGGTCATTTTGTTTATCATATTCATTGTATGAGGATGTATCAAAAAGTTTCGAGATTAGCTCTGTTTACAAGCTTTGTATTCTCACCATATGTCCTCCCTCTGACACCTTAAAACCATCGCTATTGATGTTCTGGGCCATTGGGACGAATGTCGAAAAAAAGACAACAAGCACACACTTAGTTGAGCAGTGACCTGCCTTGCTTATTCTGTCATGGACATGATGGGTTCCTTCACCATGAAGACTGTTCCTTCGTCTCAGGGTTGTACCAATACACCCTAGTTTCGACATTGGTAATGATCCTCGACATTAAGGACGGGACATCTACATCTTCTGCTCCCGGATCAGCAGCCTGGGTACGAACTTGACATCTTCCAGTGATGTTCTTTCACTCTTGAAGCGTGTGTGCCACTCATAACACCTCAAATGATTGATTGCAGCATTGCCGTAAACTTGCCGAATCATGTCTCTGTGGCAGATTTGTCCAGTTTCATGCAAATTTTCATGTTCGCTCTTTGTTCTAACTTTTTGTCTACGATGAAGTAGCAGTTGTCAGAATAGCACCGGCCTGTCCTAATGATGAGGACAATGTCTTTTGGCACACTGGCTCATGAAGGTCGGTGCTCCCTGTGTGCAGTCATTTGGTGGTGACTTACGCAACTAGCTTTAAAACTTTTTGATACCCTCTCATATATGATAAGTTTGTTTAGAATTGTAACAAAAGCCTCCGAGTGGCGCAGTGGTAAAGCGCTCGCCCTATCATCCGGAGATCGCTGGTTCAAACCCGGGGTGATGCTGTTTTCCTCTCACAGCCGGAGGCACAGAGAGAGCTGATTGGCCGAGCTCTCTCAGGGGGGAGGGATG
>JAQMYJ010000020.1:696725-710710 GCA_030014305.1 Clarias laeviceps
TGGTGGAATGTGCAGTCAATGAAGATTGGCCACCAGGCTGGTCAAATTTAGCCATGAAACCTCCAACAATAAATTGGAGTGTTTCAGTTCAATTGTCCAACCCCCGTATGAGCTGGTCATTGTATAATGAGGCTAAAAATGAACACAGCTTCAATGTCTTTCACTTTAAAACACAACACATGGTATGCAGTGTTGGCCAGAGAGTAGTGAAGCTACGTGACTCAGTTAGCTTATTAGTAGTTAAACCTTTTTTGATTCTGTAGCACTGATAAATGATTAAATAATCTTGGCATAGTATATACAGTATGTCATGTGTATCAGGTCACCAAATATCACTTACTCTGTATCCTGTGTATCCATTGCACACAGGAACAGCAACAGTTTACCACCTCAAATTCAAATATATATATATGAAATTAATTATTTTTATTATTATTATTATTATTATTATTATTATAAAATCTATTATAGAGTAAATCACCAGATGCAATAATCGCGATGTTTAACTGAATCAATTTGTTTTTCATTTCTGCATTGTTATATAACATTTGCAACAGCAATGAACAAAAACTTAATTTTAATTGTCAACACCATCTCTGCTAGATTCCCAGCATCATCCACATTTGTTTATTGTGACATCTGATGAGATTTCCCAGGGTGCCTCACATACACAGTGGAGTAGTAACATACAGTATGTAAAATTAATTTAATCACCTAGCCTAAATGAGTTCTGTAATTATAGCAGATCCTGCTTTTTTCCCAGTCTATAACCTTTGATTAATTTTGGTGAATGGCTTTGAATGTGAGAGTTCTCCAGGCAAAAGTATAACATAATCTGTGTCTAATATTTTTCTGTTTATTAAACAACATTATGGCTATTTTGAAGATCAGTAATATCGACATTTAGATAAATCAATAGTCAGATAAGCGTGCATGTGGAGTTGCATTTTGATATAAATCTATTTAATCACTGCACATAGAAGCCTAGTGCACATGCAGAAACACCCAGTTTAAAATCTGCTTCTTGTTAACTTAATTATTCCACAATGTTTTCCGTACAGAGCATCTAAATCAGCAAAGCTTGCAATGTTTACAAAGTTTTCTTCTCTCTTGCACCAGAAAATTGTTTCTTCTGGTGACTCAGATAAAGATGAGCAGCTTGACTTTGCAGAGTTTGCCAACTACCTGAAGGAACATGAGAAAAAACTCGACCTGACTTTCAAGAGTCTAGATAAAAACAATGATGGTAAGTTAGTTTTTTGTTTGTTTGTTTTTATCTCCATTGTGCTTAAATATTATTTCACTTTTGTAGGTTTAATAGTACAAAAGTCAAAGTGGAACCTTTAATTGTGCAGAATAACAGAACAGTTATGAGTTTTTAATTTAAGTAAATTCTCTCTCTATATATATATATACTTTATTTTTCTATATGTAATCCAGTACTACACTAATGCACTTATCCCAGCGTTTCAGTAGTG
This sequence comes from Clarias laeviceps, assembly GCA_030014305.1. Classification (NCBI taxonomy): domain Eukaryota; kingdom Metazoa; phylum Chordata; class Actinopteri; order Siluriformes; family Clariidae; genus Clarias; species Clarias laeviceps. The sequence goes on from JAQMYJ010000020.1 coordinate 698,204, forward strand.
CTTGGATACCATCAGGGTAGAAAGTTTTCTTAGTATGCCGGAAACATGATTGGACTGCCAGCTTCACATCTGAAACGCTGGTCTCCCAGGAACTCCTTAAATCGCCCAAAAATGTGGAAGTGGCTTGGAGCAAAGTCACAACTGTACGGGGGATGTGGTAATAACAGGAACGACATTCACAGATGTTTGCACCATTGAGATGTTTTACTGCGGCCAAGAGTCTCATCACTGTACTGTGATTGAAATCTTCTGTAAATACAATTAGTTTCACAGCTTCATTCACCAGAAATTTCATCACAAGTCTTGGTTCAACTTGAACGCTTCTTGTGTAAATGTCAGATACAGTCTGTAGGTATATACAATACATTTAGTGTAGATTTGATTTCTTTGCCTGGCAGTACTCAGCTTAACCCCAGGAACACATTTTTCAGGCTATAAGGTGATGGCAATTCTTTAAAATGTAACTTACAGTAACCTAGTTGCATAAGTATTAGGGCTGGGCGATTTGGCCTCAAATCAAAATCTCGATTAATTGACATTAACATTTTAACTCGATTACGATTAATGAACGATTATTTTATTATAATTTTTTTTTTGCCCTCATAGTTCACTGACAAGTTTTGTACAGTAAATATGCTCACATATTACAAGTGAGAGATTTTTGAATGAAGGGTGCATTACTTAATTAAAGGAAAACACACACTATCTACTATCTATGATTATTTATTGAACATCAATGTTGAACAACTGAAATTAAAGCACACATTGCCTAAAACGAACAGTCACTTTGTTCTTATAAAAAAGTAAAAATAAATAACTTTTGGAAACAAAATAAAGTATAATTGTAATCAAAATAATCGACCTGGGAAAATTTGATCGATTATAGGTTCTGAATGTCGATTTCGATTACTTTTCGATTAATCGCCCAGCCCTAATAAGTATGCACACACATAATGTCATCCCCTTATTTGCATCTGACTGCTGAAGCTGTGGCCTATAAAGAGTTTATGAAGCATGTAGATGATCTCACTGTTGAAAGGTTTCAGCCAGGAGAGGGATGCAAAAGAATTACCAAGAAATGAAAATGACTACAGAGCTCTTTGAAAGCCATCATGAACAAGTAGAGAAAATTGGGTGCTTCAGTGATGTTAGAAAAATAACCAAATTAGAGTTAAGGACAAAAAGTAATCATCCAGACACACACACATACACACACACATCACCCCAATCTCTGTTTCAATCTCTGTTGCTCTGTTCATAATCTCCTTTAGACATAATTCATAATTTATTGGTGAAAAGCAAGTCACCATCTCACCTAAAAATCATGGTGATCATGGTGAAGAGTGGTGGTGGCAGCATCATGTTTCGTGGCTGCTTCTCTCAAGTGCTTTGATCAGAGTTTTAGGACCGATCAGGGTTTTATCGCTGATCCCCAATCACCGAAATCAGTGTCAACTGATACCGATCACGTGTGTGTGTGTGTGTGTGTGTAGGTTATCAGGATCTGCTATTTAAAGTGCTTTATTTATTGTGTAGTATTTAAAATGTATTTACTATGTATAGCAGTAAAAAATAACTATTTTAAACAGCACTGCACAAATATAGTTAGTTTGAAAAATATATTGGAAGGCAACATGTGCAACATATTCCATTCACTTATTATTTCATGTAGATTATAAAGAAACTGAAACCAATAGAATTGCCTGCGCTATCCTGTGCTCACACACGCTGAAAAGCTTATCTAAACTGTGCCTGTCTCCATGGCAACAAGTTAGCAAGCAGCGAGGGTGGGCTTTTTATTTATTTTTATTTTTTTTCTTTAATATCAGAATAAATTTCGGCATTTTTAAGAGGTAGTCCATTCTTCTTATCGTTCAGAGTGTGCAGCCATCCTAAATAGTCACTTGTTGTCAGCCCACATGCATGGTGCTGTAAGGTAAACACAGACTATTATTTTTATTATTATTTTTGTAACAATTTTAGGGTTTTAGCCTTTGCTAAACCAGTCATCGCTTCTGCTGTATGTGGCTGACCGAGGGTCGAAATTATAGGATTTAGCTGCTGCCTTTGTGGTAACATTTCCTACTCATATTATTCACGCTGTTTTGTTCTTAAGTGGAGAATAAGGTTTGTTGTTTTAAAGCTTTTCACAGATGTCCGTCATGTGGTTTTGCTTTAGAAAACTTTTGAAGAGACTTTGTGAGGTAATATTCTCAGACCTGTTGATGTGGCTCTCGACTTGTGTATTTTACGTCATCCCAGTGGTATCGGTTAATGTGATTGCCCAGTTGAGAGAGAACTTATCTGTAAAATTTAAGTGATTATCGGGCAATATCAATCGGCGGCCGATAAATTGGCGCATCCTGAAACAGTTTCAGAAGATCATCAACTTTTAGGAGGTTTCAGAGGTTGTAAATCATACAATGCTGTAGAATGGCATGTCAATCTGATAGATCCTGAGCACTTTTGCAGAGAAAGTAAAGCGGAATATCATTGCCCAGTGAAGATTTTGAAGAGTTTGAAGGCTTTTACCCAAAAAGACTGATTGCAACAGGTGCCTTAACAAAGTTTTATTTAATGAGTGTGCACACTTGTACAACTTACTTATCATTAGTATTATTTTCTTTTCTGTTTTGAGGTTTGTTGTTTCGCAGTTTGCTGCTGTATATCACTTTATAGGTGGAAAAACTCTGAATTATATGACGCATATGTCGCTTGATCATGTGATGTATTTCAAACATTACAGTCATTTAATTTCCTTTGAGATTTGGAGTTTCCAAGAGTGCAGATGAGATCCATTTCCTCACTTCATTGCTCAGAGATCCTTTATTCTGTCTCTGTGAAATTGCTAGACACGCTCATGTGAAGTTGCAGGAGTTTCTGTTATATTGTGGCAGTTGGAACGGTGGACTAAATTTTTTCCTTTTTGGACTACATATTGAAATCTGTTGGTTTTTATTGTCATCTGAGTTTATTTGTTTGTTTATTTGAGTTGGTGAGGACCATGCACAATTTTATATCTTTGCTTGTTTGTTTTCTCCTCAGGGCGCATCGATTACTCAGAGATTCAAGAGGCATTTAAAAATCTGGGTATGAACATCTCAAAGGAAAAAGCGCAAAAGATTCTTCAAAGGTAAGTGATAAAGCTGAGACCGAGTCGCAGTTCTGCCGCGTCAGGTTCATACGATCAAAGAGTTGTATCGCCAGCAAACATTCTGCACACATCTAAATTAAAAGTTTTTTTTTTTGGTTTTGTGGGCTTTTACTGCCACTGTAACAGTGAGAGGTTCACGGCGGCTCAGTCTGCCTCTTCAGTGATAAAGTGCATTTATGCGGCTTGAGGCCTTGAGTAAGTTATGAACCGTAAGCAAAATTCAAAATGACAAATACCGACTAGCTGGGAAATTCAATAGATTCAATAAGACAAGAAAAAAGCCCGACCCTGTTTGTGTGTGTTGTGCATCTTTGTGGGCTGTAATCCATTTTATCATGACGCTCTCGTTGCCCTGAGCATATGTGCAGTCACAGAGATATAAACTTAATTATCTGGGACTAAGTTATAAACAAGGTTGAGATTTAAATCAAATGTCCAGGAGGAAGACAATGCAGCAGAAATGATCTCATGCAGGTGAGAATCAGCGTTTTATTTAAAGGTTACCTCTTTTATTTTATCATCTTGAACAAAGTTTTGAAAGTTCAGAGCACTTAAACAAGTTTCAAAGTTGAAGAACTTTCAGTAACCTCCAGTAACCTGCTGCCCACAGTATACACTGTGCACTGAAACATACAGTACAGTACTATGCAAAATGTTTGACCTCCCACCCCCTCATTTATCCATATTTTGCTTCCAAAGAGCCAAATATTATTTTATTTTTAGTTTAGTCTTGAGTAATTGTTCTCCAGGCTGTCTGAAGGACCTTCTTGTCCCTGTATCTGAGCAGTTTCAACTGAATGTTTTTTTGTTTGTTAAGCCACACAGTGACCTACAGTATGATTCGTTTAAGCATAGAAAACATCTTACTTAAGGCATGAACCAGTGAGAAGCAGGTGCAGATGTTTGCACAATACTGTGTGTACACACTCCAAAGCCATCGGGATTTATACAGAGTTGGCCTCCACTCTTCTGGGAAGATTTTTTTAGGGTCTATAGTAGTGTGTCTTTAGGAATTTGTAACCGTTCAGTAAAATGAGCTTTACTGATTTGCATGAGTTTGGCTGACACTCAACATTCCGGGTCATATGGAACATTCAGGTGCTCCTAAGGAGTTTCTCCACTCCATACTCATTAAACTATATGTTTATGAACTTTGCTTTGTGCTCAGTCGTGCTAAAACAGGAAATTGTCTTCCTCAAGCTGTTTTAACAAATTTAAGCTAATTGGCCAAACCCTGAATAAAGCCATAGACCATTTCCCTGCCTGTTCCCAGTACCAGACTTTACTGTTGGCACTACTTTTTCTGTTAGGAATTATTCCCCTGGCATCAGCAAAACCAAAATTCATCCTTCAGACTGCTTTAAAGCATTATTCCCATGATGATGTACATGGGTCATGCACCCCTAAATCTGCCACCTTACATTGCACATAGAGAGCTTAGGCTTGCGTGCAGATGCTTGGCCTGGGTATTCATTGTTTTGTGGAGTTTCCAATACACTGTTCATGTGCTGATGTTAATTATATGAATCATAGTATAGGTGATTCTTACACAACACGCGCCTCAGCACCCAGTGGTCTCACTTTATACGTCTGAGCATACAGGTGATGGAAGTGATGGCTCTAGCAGGGCACAAATCTCACAGAATGATTTAAGGCAAAGGTGGCATCCTGTGAATGTGTGATACAGTGGAACCTTGGATTACGAGCATAATTCGTTCTGGAAGAGGGCTCGTATTCCAAAACACCCAAATTTAACTGTCCCATAAGAAATAATGGAAACTCAAATTATTCGTTCCACAGCCCAAAAAAATTAATGCATAAAAATAATTAATACAAAATATAAAGTAATAATAAAACAAATTAACCTGCACTTTACCTTTAAAAACAGTAAAAATAAATCCTGACAGATAAGTGTTTCCATTTATGCACGCAGACGCTGTGTGTGTGTGTGTGTGTGTGTGTGTGTGTGTGTGTGTGTGTGTGTGTGTGTTTGGGCCTGTCGTTATGTGTGTGCGCGCGTAAGTTGACGCCATGATGGTTCACACACACACACACACACACACACACACACACACACTAAAGACGAGAGAGAGAGAGAGATTGTGAACCGTCACGGTGTCAAATTGCGCTCGCGCACACATAACGACAGGCTGAGGGAGAAAATGCGTGCACGGATGTTGATTATACCAGTAAGAGACGAGCACTAAGACCCAGCAGGGGAGACGATTACCCACAATTCTGCAGCAGAGAGAGAAAAAACGTTGGCTCAGTTGTGATCACGTGACGCTCGGCGTGATACATGATACTCGGTACTCGTAAACCAAGACTTGTTAATTTTTCAAGTCAAACTTTATTAAAAATCTTTGCTCGTCTTGCGGAACACTCGCAAACTGCGTTACTCGCAACCCGAGGTTTCACTGTATTTAAAGACATTGAGCTCTTCAGTACAAACAAATCTTTGTCTTATGGAAATTGTATGGCTGTGTGGCTGAGTTTAAACTCATTGGCAGTCCATGTTCCTGAATCACCTGCCATTAGAATGGATACACATAGTTTTGACCATGTACAGTAGTGTATATCATTTCATAGTATTTATACGTGTACTTTTCATTTTCCAAAGTGATGCTTAAAACTTAAACCTTGTGATCATGTTAAACTTACATCGCATTGTTTTATGAATCAAAGCCAGTCCAGATGTTCTAAGTCTGATCTTTCTCTTTCAGCATTGATGTGGACGGCACTATGACGGTTGACTGGAATGAATGGAAAGAGCACTTCCTCTTCAACCCAGCCACCGACCTGGAGGAGATCATACGCTTCTGGAGACACTCCACTGTAAGCAACTTGCACTTGTCCAGAGTACTGTAATCCAAACAGATTCATTTCTGGAGTAGAAAAAAAAAATTCTTGTCGCTTGGATGCAAGAAAAACTTACACATCCACTACTTTGTCGGGTATAACGACAAGTGTCCTTCTAAACAGCTTCACTTTTATTTTACAACCCTGGGCTTGCACAAGTTTTGTCTTGCATAAGACAGCTGATGATGACCTCCAAGTAATTAATGACGAATTCCTGGCTAAATTTACTCCATGGATTTTACTGACACATTTTTACTGATGAGGGATCAGATAACAGTGTATGTTAAGAAACGCAAGTCTATTGATATTTGAGGACAGTGTAGGTTACAGTGATATTTAAGCTCTCTCGTTTCATAATGTTAAACTATTATTTAGTAAAACCAAAACATTGTTTAATCCTCCTGGGTTTCTTAAAGAAGAGCCTGTTAACCGTGCAAAACTGTGCTTCTCTGCAGTGTGTGTGTGTGTGTGTGTGTGTGTGACTGTCAGTACGAATAGTAGCAGTAGCAGAGTAAACAGGTGTGATGGCGTGAGAAGAAACTGTCCGCTTCCTGGACAGATTTTTTTTTTTACAAAAAAAAAAATCTACTTAGTGTTATTAAACACTTTGGTTTCTGACCTATATTTCTCCCTAGTTTGCCATCCAGCAGTCACCCAGCATTCAGTGCTCTCTGATGAGTGACTGAGGGGTGGGATGAGAGATTCTTCGTGCTCCCACATTAATCACGGCTCTACAGCCAATCGGGGGCGTCTGTGAGCTCACGTAAGCGGAAGGAGCTGATAGCGCTGTCCTCCGAGTGTGTTACGCCGCTCCCAACGGTGTGTGAGTGAGCAGTTCGAAAAGATGTGGTCGGCTGGCATCACGTGGTTCGGAGGAAACACATGACAGTCTGACTATCATGACTGAGTGGTAGTAGTAGCCTTAATGTGGAAGCCCCTAGTGACGGGGAGGAATTGGACACGACTTAATTAGGGAGAAAATCGGGGAAAAAAATCCAAAAATAATAATATAAAAAAAGAAGAAGTAATGATCGATTGAAACGCAACATGGACGGACACAGGCAATTCAGAATGAATTAGAAGCAATTACTAAAGAAAATGTTGTTTAAGATGATATAACCTTATCAGGTTTTCATGCTGAAAGAGCAAACAACGTTTCATACTTATTTAATATGAATTTTGAACCTTTGAATACATTAAATTAACAATAATAGCATGTTGAGCACAAACAAGTTAATTAAATATTTTATAAGCATTATGATTCCTTATACTGTATATCCTGAATTGGGTTTGCAGATCCCTACATTTGACTTTTGTGTGACGTCATCAGGATTTAAACAAGGAAACTCCAGACATTAGAGCAAACTCTTGTCTGTGGTCACTCAGAAGTCAGCACTGTTTTCTTTTTTAATATCCTCTGTCAGACTTCATTATTACGCACTGTAGCCAGTGGATGATGTGCTGATCATGGTTTTGGGTCTTTCTATATAATGACCAAAAGTATGTAGACATCAAACCAATCACAGCAATATCACAGTGAGTACAGAGGGGCATCGTCATGATGGAACAATTTTTAGTTCCAGTTCTTAGTTCTAGAAGTACTGGCATTCTTAGTTCCAGTGAAAAGTAATTTTAATTCTACTGAATACCACATTGTTGTGTGGTCGAGTGTGAAAATACTGCTGTCTATAAGGAGTATATATTTACTCTCTATTGTCTTACTCATGCAAAGCAGGAGTGCTTATTTATCTCATACTCAATCTGTCTGTTCTAATTTCTGTCCAAGTTCTTGTGTGTTGGAAAATAGATTATGATTAGTAAACCTGGCACATTGACATGTCATTTCAACTTGACATGAAATGAGTTATATAATTTCTTTTTTTTTCTTCTTTTTTTTTCTTTGCCCCAATCTGCCCCGTTTATCAATGTGTAGTAGTTTGTTAGTGTTACTGATTTGTGCCCTAGGTGTTGGATATTGGTGACAGTCTGACCATCCCAGATGAGTTCACAGAAGAGGAGAAGACGACTGGTCTGTGGTGGAAGCAGCTGGTTGCGGGTGCCATGGCAGGAGCGGTGTCACGTACAGGGACCGCTCCCCTGGACCGAATGAAAGTGTTTATGCAGGTAGAGCATCACAACCGCTTCATTATTTTTTTCTTTTATTTTTCTGCTCTTTTTGGGGAACCTAGGTCCCACTCTCTCAGTAAGGATGCACCGATTTATGAAATTCTGGGCAGATAATGATGTTTTGATTTGATTACAGCTGTTGTGTATTTCACGCAGAATCCATTCTCGTGCGCATGTTGTAACAATCAAAATCTTAGTAATGTGGATATACGATAATGCCAAGTGACCTCACACAAGGCAACCCTTTTTTATTACAGTAAATTGGAGTTAAAGAAGACGAGTGCTACGGTGCTGCTCTAATTAACCTCCACGCTGAACTTTTTCTTCCATAATGAATGGTGTAGATAATCTAGAGATTGTAGACCCATGAAAGCCTTAATGTACTGGGCCCCTAACTCTGACCATAAAGAGCAGCTATCAGCTGACGGTCAGGATATTTGATTAAATACACAACATCTGAGGTCGATGGTAAAAGAATATGTCTAAAGCTCTTATGCCTCATGTTTCAGGTTCATGCCTCAAAATCTAACAAAATCAATCTGATCAGTGGATTCAAGCAGATGATTAAAGAGGGCGGCGTCACGTCTTTGTGGCGGGGCAATGGTGTCAATGTACTGAAAATTGCCCCAGAGACAGCCATCAAGTTCATGGCATATGAACAGGTAAGAGACAAACATTCAATTTTATCAGCAATAAGTATATGTGAGACAGGTGGGGTCAGGTAGACAGATTTGTCTAAATGTTTGAGACGGCTGTACCTAATGTACCTTCAGAAAGTATTCACCCCCCCCTAGTGATCATTCTCATTTTGCTCTGGTATAGCATCAGCTTTACATGTAACTAAATGGATATTTTCTGTGACACTTTACAGAAATAATGCATTTAAATTAAATATTTAGTAGCCAGTAGCCAGGTTTCTTTGACTGAAACAAACCTTTTTTTTCCCCCAAACCTTTCCACGGCTTTCTGGCTGTCTAGAAGAGGTTCGCATCAAAAATGTGCATTTAGTAGACTTGATGTTAGCAAGACTCAGTTTCACCTTCTGAAAAGCAAAACCCCAGGGCTGGTAGATAATGGTGTTATGTAGGTTTTAGGCTGCATTCATCAAAATAATCTCTTTTGTCATTTTTTTCACTCCAGAAGACCTATATATCTGCTCATTCCTGCAGTTATCTAATCAGCCAGTCATGTGGCAGCAGATCAATGCAAAAATCATGCAGATACTGTATAATGATAATATACAATATAATTGATAATGTCCACATCAAACATCAGAATGGAGGAAGTCTGAGCTCTGTAACTTTAACCATGACTTTTTCACCAATACTGTGAAAAAGTATTTGCCCCCTTTTTTTGTTTGTTTTGCATATTTGTCACATGATTATTATATCATTATAAATGATTCAGATTAAACTCATTTTTATATTACACAAAGATAATCCAAGTAATTACAAAATGCGGTTTTGTATTTCCTTCCCCCTAAGCCTTTGCTAAATCATGAATGTGAACTGTGATTCACCACATTTTTTGGAAATCTAAGTTAAATTTCACTTGTCACGCCCAAGCCAGACGTGTTGAATAAAGAAATCACTTAAATAGAACCGTCTGACAAAGTCAAGAACGCTAAAAGATCTCAGAAACTAACACATCATTTCATAAACAGAACATACAGTAAACGGAAATACTTCTTCACAGCACTGTACCTTTGTTAAGAGCGGAACACTCATCACAACCCTCGTACACTACGAGTCTGATGTCTTTGCATTACGATGCACTAATGTAGTACTGATCTCACTGACTGTCTCTATTCTAGTATAAGAAGCTGCTGTCCTCAGAGGGAGGGAAGGTTCGGACTCACGAGAGGTTCATGGCAGGTTCTCTGGCCGGAGCCACAGCACAGACTGTCATCTACCCTATGGAGGTAGGAGTTTATGTGATATATGATCAGTGTTCTTCTAAAGAACCACAAGTCATCAGGGTTAATGTGGTCGTATTTGTTTTTGTTCAGGTGATGAAGACGAGACTGACTCTGAGGAAAACCGGACAGTACTCCGGAATGTTCGACTGTGCCAAGAAGATTCTCAAGAGAGAAGGATTGAAGACTTTTTATAAAGGCTACGTTCCCAACATCCTGGGCATCATTCCCTACGCAGGAATCGACCTGGCTATCTATGAGGTGCAGATCCTGATATCCACAGAACCATAGAGCACGGCAAATGTTTGTATTCAGGTCTTGTATTAAGGCCATTGCAAATCAGTTAACAGGACCTGACAACAGAATGGATTTTGGGATGGAAACATCTGACAGATTAATTTCGGTTGATAAATGGCTCACGGATTATCTCAGTAGTGTGAGACCAGGTGTTCACTGTGTGACCATTTCTCAGGACACTTCAGTGTATGTGTGTTCACACACATACACACACACACACACACAGAGCCAGCCAAAAAAAATTCTACACTTCAGAAAAAGAAAAACTTAAATATTTTAATGCTAAATTTATTGCTATACATTATATATTGTATATCAATAAATTTAGCTATACAAGCTGAAGCTACACAATATGTATATGATATTGTGATAATAATATGATTAATATTATTAATATTATATTAATACATCATACTATTTTTCTTTTGCTGTAGTATGTATACATTTTTTGGCTGACTCTGTAGAGCTTTAACTGTTATTATTGTTCCTGTATTATATACAATGAACACTTTTCTGATCCCTATCTCTAGAATACGTGAACAGTCGATATAAAATATCACACACACACACACACACACACACACACACAACTAATATAACTAATATCGTTTTATAACTTTTTTTGTGCAACACAGAATTCAGTCTTTTTGCGCACATCTTCATTTGGCAGTTCCTCTCTTTCTTGCAAAAATGCTCCAGATCTATCAAAACGTGAGAGGATCTCCTGTACACAGGTTTTTCATAGAAATTAGATCTAGGCTCTAACTGGGCCATTCCTAAACTTTGATCATCCTCTAATCCTGAAGCTGTTCCTTTTTTTACATTTGTTCTTTGAGATGTCATTTTGCTGGAATGTCTAACAGACACCTGCAGGTTTTGTGCAGATCCATGATTCCCTTCTCGCTTAATTAAAGACTCAGTCCTAGCAATCGAGAAGCCACCCTGTAGCACAATGCTGCCGCCACCACCTTGTTTCATGCTTCCCCGTGGACATAGTGACCTTTGTGTGATCAGCTCTCTTGTTTTGGCACCACTTGTTTTTAGAATTATGCCCAAAAAGTTCTATTTTGGTCTCAATGAAGTGATAACCTCCGGTCTGAAAAATGAGTCCAGTGCATAAATTCAAAATGTTCAGTTCCTCCATGTTAAAATGTTCGACTTTACAACAGGAGTACATTTTTGCAACCTACAAAAATTGTGCAAAAAAACTTTTTTTTTTCCTTTTTTTTTTTCCTCCATAACTAATTTCCCCATTCATGATGGGGAGACTTTTTTTTATTTAACTCATCAATTAAAATTATATTAAAATTATATTAAGCCAAAAAAGTACTGTATGCACAATTAGGGGCATATTTGCTTTAGGTCTCTTGGAGGAAGTTACAGCTTTTTGTCTTGTCCTTTTCCCTAAATTTTGGAGGGATGTCCTGTTTTAGAAAATGGCACTGTAGTCAAGCACACAATTCAATTCAGTTAAATTTTATTTATACACTACCGGTCAAAAGTTTGGGATTATTTGCAAATTTCGTTGTTTTTGTTTTATTTTCTACATTCTACAACAATACTGGAGATTTCAAAACTATGAAAAAGCACATATGGAATTAGGTAATTATGTAACAACAACAACAACAACTGTCAGTTGTTATTTTAAGACTTAGAGGTCAGCCTTTGTGGAATAGTTCTTGCAAGAACTGTATTGTCAAGAGCATTTGCAAAAAACCCATCAAGCACCATGATGAAACTGGCTCTCATGAAGACCAACACAACTGCAGAGGAGAAGTTCATTTAGAGTTACCAGCCTCAAAAATCACCAATTAACTAACAGCACCTGAGATTAGAGCCGTTAGGGAGGCTTTACAGATCATGCGTAGCAGATATATCTCAACATTAACTGTTCAAAGAAGATTATTGCATATTTTGGACGCCTTCAGCATTGTTTTACAATGTAGAAAGAAATAAAAATCAGGAGTGTCCATGGATATAGAGAGTGATCCCAAATATGTCTGTGTACAGTATATATACACATATACAGTTAGGTGAATAAGTATTTGATCACCCTGTGATTTTGCAAGTTCTCTTAATTAGAAATCATGGAGGGTCTACAATTTTCAGCATAGGTGCATTTCCACAGTGAGAGACAGAATCTAAAAAGAAAAAT
>JAQMYJ010000020.1:710810-722143 GCA_030014305.1 Clarias laeviceps
CTCCATGATTTCTAAGTAAGAGAACTTGCAAAATCACAGGGTGATCAAATACTTATTGACCTCACTGTATATGTATAGGAGAGAGCAGCTGTCTGCCCGAACCCAGTCACAGAAGCACTTTCAGCATGAAAACACAATATGCCGTCTTAAAAAAAAGTAATAAAAGAAAACAACTATAACTATTTAATAATTGCTTCTAAGTTGTAACTCCTAACATTGTTCTTCTCTCTGTCTTCCCACACAGACCCTAAAGAATACCTGGTTGTCACACTATGCTTCAGAGTCAGCTAACCCTGGGGTACTGGTTCTGCTGGCATGTGGTACCATCTCCAGCACATGTGGTCAGCTGGCTAGTTACCCTCTCGCCCTTATTCGGACACGCATGCAGGCTCAGGGTAAATATTCATAATACACGTGGTTCTGAATACTTACTCCATGTGGGGTAATAAGCTACATAGTTGTAGACATTTACAATGTAGAAGACTTTTACGTTTTACATTTATGATATTTGGTAGATGTCTTTATCCAGAGCGACTTACATAAAATGCCGTTACTCACATCCATCCTTATACTGGTTCAGTACCAGCAGTCTAAAACACCATTGGGAGTTTTTTTTTTTTTAATGGGAGGGGGATGTTGGGGTTAATTTAAGTACTGAAGAAAAATGCTCAGCTGTTTGGACATACAGTATAGATGAAGTTGGGACCAATCAAGACGTGCTAGAGGATAGCAGGGAGAGTGGTGCAGTGAGGTGTGTGATTAGTGCTGTGAGGTAGTTGCATTCTGCCTGTTTTTAGCCTTGTAGACAATCGTCAGTGATATAAATCGAATGAGGCTACAGGAAGTCGATGGTAGGCAAAGAAATGGTGTGGAGTTGGAGAACTTAGGACGTTTAAAGGAAGACCGGTCATGAAGCTGCATTTTGAATCAGTTGCAGAGGTCCAGTAATGGAGTAATGCAGTAATGATCCAGAAACACTTTGGTTAAAATTCACCCATGTTGAAATATAAAATGAGTGTAAGAGTGGGTTGCATTTTTAATGTACATAGTCTTGTTAAGTCAAGTCAAATTTGTTTTTAAAGTGCATTTAACACAACTTGACAAAAGTGCTGTACAGTTCTTAAATTCTAAAAGTCTTGCAGGAATTAAAAAATATATTTATTTACCTGTTTACAATAATACAAAAATATATTCAGTTGGGGAAAAAAATTATGGGTTTAAAGAATGAATGTTATCTTTGATGGTTCTGTCTCTAGCGTCTGTGGAGGGATCGGAGCCGGTGTCCATGTCCAAACTGACCAAGAAGATCCTGGAGAAGGAAGGTTTCTTTGGCCTATACCGCGGTATTTTACCCAACTTCATGAAAGTGATTCCTGCCGTCAGCATCAGCTACGTGGTGTATGAGTACATGAAGACTGGATTAGGCATTTCCAAGTGAGGTGTATGTGTGCATTGGGATGGAGGGGGTGGAATAAGGGGGCATGTGTGTGAGGCTTTTTTAAAAGCATATTAGTTTGAGTAATACTTTTTGGAAGTTGCAGAGTTCATCACCAACAGCAGCAAGGCATCATATCTCTGAGTGTAACTGAGCTCATTTCCTGAACATCAGCTTCCCAATAATTTGTAGTGATAAGATCTTATCCAGACTGTTGACTGGGCTGAGACAGACCAACACACACACATTTTATATATATATATATATATATATATATATAATATGTGTAATATCTTCTGAAAATAGAATATTTTATACTTAATCATGGTTTACCTTTCGGCTGGAAAGCTTATGAAGAAAAATGTCTTATACATTTACATTTAGGCATTTGGCAGATGCTCTTATCCAGAGCGACTTGCAAAAAAGACTTGTAGTTTTTAGGTGATAAAAATGTTAAAAGTCTAAAGTGATTTAAAGCCATATTGTCCACATCGCTGTTTAATCCCTGATGCTGTTCCTCAGATTCTTGCGCTGCAGTCAAACAGGTTTTTTACCGTCCTCTAAAAACAAAAGTCAAGAAAGGGTTCTCAGGTTTACTTTTTTTTTTTTCTTCTGTTCCAAAAGTTTACAAAATGTCTGGAAGTTCCTGCATCTGCTTGGTGATAGTCCAGTGTTTTGTGATTGTACTGCCAAGAGATTACACAAAGAGAAATTTATCCAAATGCAATTATTGTTTAGCATTTTGCACACTTTTGCAACTTTGTGCCTTTTATATAATGCAAAGTGATCCAAATTCATTTACATACTGTTGAGTCATCATCATTAAACCCATGTTTACATTACAGTGAGTATTTCAATAAACATGCTACTTTTCACGTTTATCATTTGTGTTATTCACGTACGTGTTAATGTCTGGTCTCATTACTAAGAAGGTAAAAAAAGACGTGTGCTCTCTGATGCCATCTATTGGGGAAAGGATTTTACACCTCTATTATTCAACATTTCACAACAAGTGACAATGAATTATCAGTGCAGAGCTCCTTCAATGAAGAGATAAGTAACAGACAAGTCACTGTAATATTCATCTTTTTTATTAAAACAATTACCACATACCCATCTGCTTGCATAGAGAATAAATCACAGTGATGGGCTACAAACGTCTCATCTTCCCAACGTCAATAATGACATTCAATCAGCTTCTAACAAAGCACAATTGGTCTGTGGGACGTGTCTCTAGGTTGCTTACTGGTTACTATTGCTTGTATTTTATTAAATATCCGATAAATCTCTGATTTTTATTGTTTTCTTAGTAATACATTATTATTTTTTAAATGTAAAATTTTTTTTAATTTTTATTTTAATATCCTCGAATAAAGTCTAGTGTTTGTGATTAATCCACACAAATCAGCATAATTTTACATGTGAGTCTGACTCTTAGATGAATGCAGTAACTCGATGTAAAGTGCAGTAGTAAACACTATTGATCCAGGTTTGGAGTTCATGTTGAAATTCAGTCTTGCGGTAAATACAGTGTATCATACGTGGCACATGGACGTGGGCGTATTCAAACTGAAGTCGATCGCATGCTTAATGAGATATTGAACAGTGGAAGAACTGGAGCTTGTCCTTGCATTCAAGTAATTAATGACGATTTGTCTCGCTGATTGTCCAGCCTCGGGAAAAGGTTCACCCGTGTGTTTGCACCTCCATCTGCTCACCATTACAGGCATTGTGTACAAGAAATAAAATTAAAGACGACAAAAAAGGGTCCAACAGTAAGGTGAATCCAATAATAAATAACAATAGTAATCGTGGTTCTTCTTTTGAACCAAATATTAAAATGATACTTGACCATTATTTTCCAATGCTGGCTGACCATGAAATGGATCTGTATGGAAGCTTATAGTATTGTATTATACAGTTAAGAACGGCGGGGGGTTTACCTTGGCAGCAACACAGATCTAAAGCTATAAAGTAACAGCAGAATTTCCTTATTTATTATTATTATTATTATTATTATTATTAACCTGTTCAGAGTTACAGTGTTTAAAAGTAAGCAGCAGTGTCCATGTTCTTGCTCTTAAATTGTAAATCATAGTATTGCACCATCATAGACAAAAGTATAACACAGCTATCTTAAAAGTATTATTCTTTTCACACACACAAAATATGGATTTGCTGTTTTTCTTAAACATAAACCAATCTTAATCTGCTGCTACGGTTAAAAGGCGAATTCAAATCTAATCTAAATCTGTTCCAGGCAGGTTCTCAGCCCAACCGATAAGGTCACTTTTAATACCCGTAGCAATCGTCCACAGAAGATCTAGTTCATCTATGTTAACAGCATTAAAAAAATATTAAAGCACATACAGCTGTGTACCAAATTCATCCTCAAGAAGGTCTATGCCAGCAGCTTTTGATAAGCTTTTTTTTTTTTCTTTTTTGCTAATGGACCTGCTTTAGGAACAGACACCTGTACAATAACCTACCTGAGATCTCTGTAAAATACAGCAAACGCTACAGGATCTGCTGATTACACCTGAGCACAAACAACCAGTCACATATCTAAAGCTGTGAGCTCGCTCAGCATGGCGTGGGTGCAGCAGTGTGGACATGGAGTGCTGTTCGTTCACTGCCAGAGAACATCTGTAGAGGGAGCTGCATGCCAAAGTACTTCGCTACACGTGGGACAGGCTTGTGTGGGTGGTGACCCGGTGTTGTCAGGATACTCGGTCCAGAAGAGGAGCTGCATCCAGTGTTTGAGACTTCACCTAAGACCAGGAGATACGTCTTAAACGAGTACAAAATTTACTACTAATTAATCAGCAGTACATCCAATGTAGCTATCATTAACATTCTGTAGTAATCTATGGACAAGGCACCTGCTCTGCTCACTTAACAACACTTTCTAAGCCAAGACTTAAAAACAATTAGCAGATTATGTTGATCTTGTACGGAATGTATGATCGTGCACTAACATGCACACTCCCAAAAGCCAAACAGACCCGGGGTGTACCTCTAGAAGCCCAGGGAGGAGTGAAGGAGAAAGACTGAGGAGAGGGAGGAGGAAAGGAGCAGCCTAAAGAGTTGATCCTGAGCTCGTTTTTCTGGAAGAACTCAAACAGAGACAGAGAGAGAGAGAGAGGGAGGAATGGAAAACAGAGTGAGATTGAAGAAAGTGACAAGACATCATGCAGCTGTTGTCTTTTGTTCCTACACACACACACATACATTCAGTGGTATTTTTGTAAAGTCTTAATTGTTTGCTTGCATAGATCACTAACTGTGAGGACAGGATGACAAATACTCTAGTAATGCACTTAATGGTGTAACTGATCCTGGTGTGTGGTGTTCTGTTTATTTGTTTATTACGTTTAAATGTTGTTCTGAGAACCCAGCAAGCTCAGGCTATAAGGCGGAGACACACTCTTACGCACAGGACCTTAAGGACACCCAGAAACGACAGGAAGAACATTTAAAAACCCGTGGAAGTTAAGTTTGAGCCCCCAACCTTGGAGATGGAAGGCAACTGTGATAACCACTGAGCCACAGTGCCCCCTGTGTTTAGGCAAATGATTAAAACTAGCTTTAGTGATGTGTGAGTCATGACTTGTGACGATGGGACATCTGGAACTTTTAATGTACAGATATAGACTAATACAGTTGTTCTTTATGGCAGATTATTTCCTTTCAAGGAAGAAAAACTCCATAGATGTGATACCCTGGTCATTCAGTACATCCAGGTCGTCAGCTGACTTAACTCTATAGCTGCATAACATTTGTTGCGCCTAGTTCTGACCAACTGAAGCAACTCCAGATTATAACACTGCCTCCAGAGGCTTGTACAGTGGGCACTATGCATGATGGGTGCATCGCTTCATGCATGTCCCTTCTTAGCCTAATGCACCCATCACTATTAATGATGACAGTCACTCAATGTTTTTTCTTCTTGCTACTATATTTGCCCAGGCAGTTTATCTTACCCAACCGAACTTCCAGGATCAATGAGAATCACTCATATTTTATGGCTCATACTGTACATGCACACAACTTGGTACCTCCTGCCCCCACAACCACTAAAGAGTCCTCTGGATCCTGCTCCTGAATAAACAGGGTTACCAGGAGGCACTTTTATACTTTTGGAATATTGATGACTCAGCGATTAGAAAGATGGCCAGGGGCTCATTCCCCAAGCACTGCCAAGTTGTGGCAATAGTGTTGTGCTTTTTCTCCAATGTGCACCATATCATGACAACCCAATCTTCCTAACAAGCTGAGAGGTGAAAGAAAAGAATTTCGCTGTACTGTAAAGTATATGTGATGAAAAGGTTTTCTAAAACATCACTCGTTGGGTCTAACACAGCTGGACTAATGAGTGAAAACATCCTTCATCACACGATTACACACTTCCTACTTTCAGAGAGCTGAAAAGTATTAGTTTCATGACGTTTTGTCACCGTGTGTCACAGCACTCATCACCCTCTCTGGTTGTTATGTGAGGTGTCAAAGTGTGAAAGAGTGGCCTCACCTGAAGGTTTGTGTGAGCTTTTTTCAACACGTCTCGTGTCCTGGTCACTGCAAAGAGACAAAGTGAGATCAACCAACAGAGCTTTATGACAAAAAACAGGGCTGAAAAGTCATGCAAACACTACGATATTATTAGCAAATTAATTTCTCATCAGTGAACATAAAAGCAGGAAAAGAACAAGCGGATGTGGGGTCATCATGGCTTACGTTGGCTGACGATATATTGCTCCATGCTGTCTTTGGTGCGGTTGGAGTTTTTCAGGCTCTGCATCGTCTCTCTTAAAGTCTGTTCCTGTTCAGCGAGTTTATGCTTCAAAGCCACAACTTCATCTGTTGAAGTTTTCTCCTACACAGACAGAGTAAATACAAACATCTGTCCTGTATCCAGCACACAGATTACAGCACATAATGGGATGCACTTGTTACTGAAAGACACACTATGCATGTTAGGTATGTCTTCTCTCAGCTCTGGTACCTGTTGATCCCTCATCTTTTGATGCTGTGATGTGGTCTCAGTGCTCGGGAGAGCAGCCCTCCAGAACATTTTGAGGACAGAACCAGTGTCGTCCAGGATCTGCTTTAAGGTCTTGGTGCTGGTCAGCAGGTTCCTCACACAGGCCTGAATGGAGAACACAGGAACAACTTGAAAAGCATCCCAAGATGTCAGTTGAACCTACAATATATAATGTAAAGAAGCACAGCTGGGCATTCATATTCTGCCCAAAACAACAACTGGCACAGAATGATAGCCTGAAAAAAGTTTCACTGAAGTGAGTCAAATGAGTGCCACCCTCCAACAGTGGCTCAGACATGTCAGTGATTAGAATGACTACAGGGGAAGAGTGAAAAATGTAGTGAACGCAGTACAAGAATGGCTGACAGAGGCAGAAGGTAGAATATCATGGTACATGGGACACCACTCAATCATTTGTAAAGGACTAATTAACTACACAGTAAGATTTGGAAAATAGAAACTGCATGCAATAATATCAGATTGTTACAGTAGGATTGAAAGAGGGCATTGAGGGGGACAATTTAAATGCCTGCATAGAGACACTGCTGTCAGAGGGTCTCAGTATAAACATTGATAGCGAGTTTGAAATTGATAATTGCAGGTCTTATCCAGATCCAAATCATCCTGTTTTTTTTTCTGATTTGTTTTTTTGCGTTTAACTGGGAGAGACAAAGTCCTTAAAGGACAAGAGCAGGAGCTGTGTGGAACGGATCTAATATTTTTCTTTTCCCAGATATACATAAGTAAGAAGTTAGCTGAGGGGAAGAACACTTTTACAACTGTAAAGCAGAAACATTGTGACAAGAATCTGAAGATCACCCTTGCTTTCCCAGCGACACTTCCTTTTAGGGAGGAGCAGAACGTTTGAATATGTGACAGAAGCTGGTAAATTCATAGAGCAGTGCACGGCTGATGAAAATGAATGGGATTGTACATAAATCTACTAGTACAATACAGAGAGACCGAGAGCGGTATGGTGGGACAGTTTGTGTGTGTGTTTGTTCTCTTAAAAAGTACAGATATTCAATAGCTTCAGAATGTGTTATAGATTAAGAAAGGTCAGACAAAATAGGATGCCTTTAAATGCTTCAGATTTATTCTGTTTTATTTTCAGTATCTGTTGAATGGCAAACAGTGTTTATCGTAAAGTAGTGTCCTGGAATATTAATGGATGCCCGGAATCCTGTGAAAAGGAAACAGGTACTTTACACCGGACAGTTTTCACTTAAGAGACACGTTTAAAGGATGATGAGACAAAAAAAAAAACATTATAGAGACTGGGATGGTCGAGTTTACTGTACTGTAGCTCCTTTATCTAGTAAACAGAATGAAGATCTTATTCTGGGTTAGGCTAATGGTATTGTTTCACCATTCTTTGATCTTTCTAAAAGAACACGGTAAGTATGGCCCCTTTCACCACTCTCATTTACAGTAGCATTTAAATCTTCGGCAGTGGCCGTAAAAGCAAACCCTACCGTTAAAGGAGTGGATGGTGGTGAGAACATAACTTAATGGCTAATCCTGATTATTTTCTTGTACTGACTTGCGACCTCCTAAATTCCATACCATCACTAATGACAACCACTCCAAGCTATCAAGCTACCCAAGCTAATCAATTGAACAATATCAATATCCAAATACTTCCACCAACAAGTAAAAACAATATCATTGTATATGGCATCCTAAAGGTATGATGCATATGGGTGTCAAGTTAAGCCCACAATTAGGTGAGATAACAACACTGAACAGTGACCCACTCTCTGAAAAAAAAATAGAAAATTTATGGGGTAACATACAGTAAAGGCTATTACAATGCTAGTAGCCCCACAATTGTACTATATAGCGATAATATTACCACTTAAAGCACCTTATCACATTTTAATCAATATGAGAACCTCATTAGAGACTTTCTCTTGGGAGGAAATCTAGATTCAAGTTAAGCAATATGTGCACACCCAGTGATAAAGGAGGACCAGACATGTCTGATGTGAAATTATACAGCTTGGCATTTGAAATGACTAAGATAGCCAGAGGGGAGGTGTGTCTGGGTTAGGGTTGACCAAAATTGAGAAGAATCTTGCAAAACCATTTTGCGCAATAAATGATATCTCAGCATTTGACTGATAATAAGAAGCAGAAGCAGAATGTGTTAGACAACATAGGCTAGAATGCATACAATAAATGATCTTTATGAAAATGGCACATTTAAATATTTACAAATTATGCATTGCATAATTAATATGTTTACATTAGATGTACTGTAAATAACCCAATTGCCTTAAGTATCCCAACTGTTGATTCTTGAAAAACTGTTAAAACATAAGGCATGAACATTTAACAAAAAATTATTTACTCTATTAGTAGTGCATGTGAGAGCCTGAGAATAATATGACAGAAAGGAGACCAAGGAGACATGAGACGACAAAGTCACCACACCCATGTATACATCCAGGTGCTCATGGATAGCAGACTGACCTCATGCAGGTTGATCTCCATGCTGGATTGCAGTGCTGCCTCCATCTTGCAGATGAGCACTTTGCTATCCAGGAGCTGCTGCTGCAAGGTGCTAAAGTCGTCCCAGTGGCCCACAACATGACACCCTGTCCTGCAGGCGAACGAGCCGTCTGGGGCTTCACTCTTATTTAGACCCGCTCCTGGATCAAGCAAATATTTATAAATGTTAGAATTCTTGACATGTCTATGTAGCTGAACAGTGTTTTATAGTGTATATACTGCATGGGAAAAAGCTAACTACTCACTAGCAACAGAGAACTGAAGCTGAGCAGAGAGAGCTGATGCTGGATTTAAGGCTCCCGTGCCCCGAACAGGAGGAGAGCAAGACGGGTCTATAGCAGTCAATATAATACTAATGTTTAGTTCAGATACAAATATGTAACTTAAACATAATCTGGAACTGTGACCCTGGAGCTACCCAGTAATATATTACTGCTGGGTTTAAATGTCACACATTAGGCTGGTTGATTGCTTCTCTCACCATGTTTTCTAGCTGATACGTGAAGAACCTCTGGATCCAGCCTGTCAGTTAGCTGTTGCTCCAGCATGTGCATGTGAGATGCTGCCTCCTGCATTTCTGGTTCTGAAGGTGTACAGATAAGGATGTCATGAAACAATCAGGATCCAAGTTGTAGAACATCCATAGAGAGTATTCACAGGGTTTACCTTGACTGTCCGTGTGGGTGGTTTCACATGACCTGCGGTACGTCTCTAATTCACACTGAAGAGTAAGCACGAGTCGTCTGCTTTCACTCAGCTGCTGCTGGAGAATGTTAACTTCGTGCTGGAGCCTAAAGACACAAGCAGTCTGCGGTCAGTGACAGAAACACCTAGAGTCTCGTGCTATACACACTATAAATGGCTACAACATCGCACAGCCATACCTGTTAGCGTTCTCCTGGCTGATCTGTTTGTCCTGCTTGAGCTGCAGAACCACCTGCGTCTGCTCTCGCATTTGCGCTTGCAGCTGCATGAATTGCCCTGCCCACTTTGCCGCTTCCAGCTCTGCCTGCTTCAGCCTGGTGTGCTCCAATAAGACGGCATCCCGCAGCTGCTCCACCTGTTTCATGCCCTCTTGTATATCAAGTAGAGAAACATCTACAGGTCAGATATAACGTCACTGAATTGTAGACGCTGCCAATAAACATAATAGAAACGTATATTAAACGTATAGCATTTGTGCTGCACCTCTGCTCGCTTGCTGGAGCTGACTCTGGAGTGCCTGGTTCTCCTCTTTAAGGAATTGGACCTCATTAGACAGCTGATTGACAGAGTCAAGTCCCTGAATGTAGATGTTTGTAGGAGCACCTAATGAACAATAACCAGAGAAAGAAGCCAGGTTTAAGCCAGGGTGAATGGTCAATGATTTATCTTTAAATCTTAAAAACAAATTTTACTTTTGTTTTTAAATAAATGATTTGATGTGTTCCTCAGACCTCCATCTTGTTTGCTGGAGTCTAGTCTCTCTGCCAGCTTCTGTCTCAGGCGTTCGTTGGTCTGGATGGATTCTTCGAGACGTCGATGGAGACTGCGGATCTCCCTCAGGTGCTCCTCCATCAAGTCTGTCCCTGTGACACAACCATGCAAAGAAAGATCAATGAACACATTGACATGTCTGTGTCAAAGTTTAAATCTATAGCATATAGGATTCCCACTGTGTTAGCACCTGTGTGACGTGCACCAGACTGATACCCCGATGAGCTTGACGAGATATCCTTATAAGTGCTTTCTCTCTTAAGCTGAGCCCCATATGTCATACCCGGGCTAGCATGAAGGCTAGCAAATGGAGATTGCTGAAGGACATGCTGGGATGGAAGGTGAAAGTCATCGTGGTCGGTCTGGTGGAAAACGCCTGGCAGGGGTTTGACCTGAGCGCTGCTAAAACCTGTATAGGAAGAAAGGAAGGAGAAAATGCCGACATTTTAGTTGACAACAGTAATTGTTATCAAAATTATCTGTAAACAAAAAAAAAAAACATGGTTAATGGTTTAGAAAGACAAGGTCTGAGCAAGACGTTACAGAAACTCATAGGCACTGCGGATTGTTGGGATTCATTAGCTAGTGCATGTGTATCTCTGTTCAGTGTGGTGTAAATCATAGCATTTAGTACGAAGGATGCAGGTTAATCATGTTCATTAAGTGAAACATTAAAAAAATGGGAAAATTCCTTTAAGATCAACAAATCAATGCATCAGATGATTTAGATTTATTTATTCTCTGCAGTTAATCCAGGGGTTCACAAACTTGGGGAAAGTATCCTAAATGGATATCATAGGTTTATGGTAAAGGATTGAGACAGAATATCAACCAAAAATCCAGAAAAAGCACATGATACAAATGTTA
>JAQMYJ010000020.1:740553-756921 GCA_030014305.1 Clarias laeviceps
TATATGTGTGTATGTGTGTATGTGTGTATGTGTGTATGTGTGTATGTGTGTATGTGTGTGTGTGTGTGTGTGTGTGTATATGCATGTGTGTGTGAGCACTTGCCTAAAATCAATTTAAAGAAAAAAAAAAAACACCAATTGATCTTCTCCGGAGAGTGGTTACGTTACCATAGTAACAACATTGCTGACGTTTGTGTCCCCCCCCCCCCCTTTCTCTCCAAGAGCTCCTTATCCGATACGGTGGACAGCACAGACAGTACGGACGCCAGGAGACTGGACATGATCTACACCATAGAAGACACCCCACCCTGGTACCTGTGCATCTTCCTGGGTTTACAGGTACACCAGCAGTTACCTTATACACACACACACACACACACACACACTTAATTCTGACTCGGACACTTTGTAAAGTCACCCGGACCCTCGGTTGACTCAGTCAGGAATTTGATTCCTGGATATTTCATAGAATCCCATGGACACTGAATTAACTCGCCTGAACACTCGAACGTTTCCAGAAGACACTCGGACACTTAACTGATCGACTGACCAAAAGGCTCCGAGACATTTGATTGAATGACCCGAACACCTCCCTGACACTCGGGTGAATCCCTCAGATGTGTGGCAAAAAGCTCTCCGACGCTCGACTGACCCACACGGACATTTGCGGGAGAGGCTGAGACACTTAACTGACCCACTGGACACTTGCCAAAGGCCTGGTCATGAAGTTGACTCACCGAGACACTGACAACACACTCTCGGACACTCGACTGAATCATTTGAACACCTGGGGAAAGAGATGTCTGACGCTTGGTTGACTCTCACAGTTGACTTGCTCGGACACTTGGTCGTCTGAGTGAGTTTACTGAGCAACTTGTCCAAGCATCGGAGCCGACACTCGGTCTACTCACTCGGACACTCACGCGGTCGACTCCGCATTGACACTGGGGCTGATGTGGTACAGTGTGTGCGCGAGCGTGTGACACGTTACCTGTAGATACCACAGCTTAGCTCAGTGTTATAATCACACTGGCTGGTTTTAGTAAGCACACACTGTGTTCACTCTGTAATTGAAGACATGACGTTTTTTGCACACACACACACACACACACAGGCCTTCAATTGTTGCGGTGTGTGTCTCCACAGCACTACCTGACGTGCTTCAGCGGGACGATCGCTGTGCCCTTCCTGCTGGCGGAGGCCATGTGTGTGGGGTTCGACCAGTGGGCTACGAGCCAGCTCATCGGCACCATCTTCTTCTGTGTGGGCATCACCACCCTGCTCCAGACCACCATTGGCTGCCGGTGCGCTTCTGTCTCTGTCTGTCTTTATTTCTGTGTGTGTGTCTGGGTTGCGTTCCCTTCTCGATAATGTCATTCTGACTGAAACACTTAAGAGAGAGAGAGAGAACCTGAGAGACAAATGACGGGGTGAAGATAAGATGGATAAAAATAAATCCGCACCTGCTTTTTCCCCACACTTCCTCTTTCTGTGGTAGTCTAGATTCTCTCTCACTGCCTTTCTGTCTCTCTTTTTCTGCATCTCTGATTAGTTTTATCTGTTTTCTTTTATCATTTTTCTTTTGCCATGACACTGAGATGACGTCAGTCTGCTCTCTCTCTCTCTCTCTCTCTCTCTCTACCTCGCTCTGTCTTTTGCTTTCTCATGTTATGTTTAAACAACCCTCGCCGTGTCTCACCACCCGTCCTCCACCCTGACTCAGGACACATCCGCGCCAGGACAAGGTCGAAGCGATTTCGTAACAGAAAAGGCAGTGTGTTTCATGCAGCGTGCTGCTCCTAATGAGTGTCTGGTAAAAGGAGAAGTTCCTGAAACAGATGTTTAAGTAGACTGACTCATCAACACAGTAGGAGAGTTGTTGAAGTCTCGAGTATGTTTAACAATAATATTTGTCGGAAAGTAGGAGGAGCTAACGTGCGTAAAATAGAGACAGGGCGCCAAAACATTTAATCTGTTAAACGCAGACTTGTGCCTTTTTGGCATTTCAGCAGAGATATAGTGAGCAACGATCTGATCCATAATCTCTGATCTGCTTACATGACCCCAACTGACACCGCACACACACTCTCTTGCACGTACACACACACACACACACACACACACACACACACACACACACACATCGAGCGAGGTGAATGCACCCGGGCAACCCTTTTGCCCTCGCTCTTCTTGGAACGCCAAGTGTGTGTGCTAGGTGCAGCTGTGCACACACAGAAACCACACAAAGTTCATCCGAGATTCTGTTTCATCATCCGTAGTTTATCCAGATCGATGTGCTTTACATCAAATGCATGTTTATTTATTTATTTTATTATTATTTTATTATTATTTTTTTTAAATATATATATTTATGTATAAATAGGAGTTTGAGGTGTCGCAGGGGTGGTTGGGGATCTCTGGGATTTGAGCCCACACCCTTGTGTCGAATGTCACGACTTGTGAGTGGCTGTGATGGAGCTCATCAGGTCTCATCAGGTTATAACAGCACCAGTGAAACATTTGCCTTGATACTGGAGACATCTAGTGGCTAATATGTGGTACTGCAACAAACGTTTAGCTACGTTGATCATCCAGTCACACACACACACAAAAAAATAATAATAATTACAAAAACTCAAAGCGCACACACACACAAACAAAATATGAGAGGAAGTGTGTGTGTGTGTGGTGAAACTAGAGAGAGAAGACGTTCGTATGTCCATGATGATGTTCCTGCTGATGACCTTGTTGAATGCTATTAATAACTGTTGTGTGTGTGTGTGTGTGTGTGTTTCTCTTTACAGCCTTCCCTTATTCCAGGCTAGTGCTTTTGCATTCCTCGCTCCAGCCAGAGCCATACTTTCCTTAGACAAATGGAAGTGTAACGCAACAGGTATTACATACGCACGCACACACACACACACACACACACACACACACACACACAGACACACACACACAGGTGTGCGTGCAGTTAATTCCCCTGTGTCCTCCGCAGATATTCCTCTGATGAACAGCACTGAGCTCATGCACACGGAGCACATCTGGTACCCCAGGATAAGAGAGGTGAGTCCAACCACGGCCAGGTTCACTTCAGACGGGAAGAGAGAGAGGACAGAGGGAAAGAGACAGATGGGAAGAGAGAGAGTCAGACAGTGAGATGGAGAGAGAGACAGGCACACACACACACACACACACACACACACACACAGGTAGGTATGTTTGGCAAGATGGAGATAGAAAGTGTAAATGTTTCATACTAACGAGACGGTGTGAAATTGTGAAAAAGGAAAATAAAACAACACCTGTTTTCTCTCTCTCACACACACACACACACACACACACACACATCTCTGTCTCCTTCCTGTCATTTTTCCTTTTTTTCTCTCTTTGTCAGTCCTGTTCATCTTTATTTCTCGTTTTCTGTCTTTTTCTGTTTTCCTTGTCTCTTTTCTTTATTTCCCACTTTTTGTCTTAATTTTTTTTCCGTCTCTTCGTCTTGCCTTTTGTCTTCTACCCTCTCTAGCTCTCTTTGTCTCTCGTTTCCACATATTTTGTCTCTCCCACGTCTCTCTGGCGTGAGCTGCTTTTGCTACCTGATGAACCGCAGGTTTTTGCAAACGCTTTTAGTGTTAAAGTTCAGAGTGGTTTCACAACTGGATTTGCTAAGCGTGTTTGGATCCCGTGGTGAAACACGGACTTTCCCCCGGGTCGGCCCGAGCGAGGTGGATTCGATTACGCCGGTCATGAAAGAGTCTGGAGTCGGCCGTAATCAATGATCCTTCCTTCACATCTCTCCTCTCTCTCTCTTTCCTCTTAGCCCGA
The DNA here is from genome assembly GCA_030014305.1 of Clarias laeviceps. Classification (NCBI taxonomy): domain Eukaryota; kingdom Metazoa; phylum Chordata; class Actinopteri; order Siluriformes; family Clariidae; genus Clarias; species Clarias laeviceps. The sequence continues at coordinate 744,379 of JAQMYJ010000020.1, forward strand.
TCAACTCCACGCTCTCTCAAATACAATTTACTCACTGAGGTCAGAGAACGGCTGACTCACTCTCTCTCTCTCTCTCTCTCTCTCTCTCTCTCTCTGTGTGTAGATTCAGGGGGCTATAATTGTGTCCTCCCTGGTCGAGGTCTGTGTGGGAGCGTTGGGGCTCCCCGGGTTGTTGTTGAAGTACATCGGGCCGCTCACCATCACCCCCACCGTGGCCCTGATCGGCCTCTCTGGCTTCCAGGCAGCGGGGGAGCGCGCGGGCAAACACTGGGGCATCGCCATGCTGTGAGTATCACATGAACACACTCCCACACGAACACACTCAAGAACACGCCGGTGTGGGAAAATAATCAACATGATCAAACAGGGTGGCTCTTATCCTCTGTTCTAATTCATTATATAGTCAACTTTAACACTGCATTTCACTTAAAAAAAAAAAAAAAAATGCTGTTTGTTTGCGTATCTCTGTAGTCAGCGGTGTTTCTTTTGCCCCCTAAGTAAATAGTTTTGGTTTTTTTTTTCCATCTTTTTTTGGATTTTTCTCCCCAATTTTTTTAGTCGTGTCCAATTCCTCCCCGTCACTAGGGGAGGAATTGGACATTAAGCTTCTACTACCATTCATTCGGGAGGGCCGCAGTGTTTCCTCCGACCCACGTGACGTCACCGACCATCTTTTCGAACTGCTCGCTCACACACCGTTGGGGGCGGAGTCACACACTCGGAGGACAGTGCTATCCTCTACTTCCGCTTGCGTGAGCTCACAGACGCCCCTGATTGGCTTGAGCCGTGATTAATGTGGGAGCATGAAGTACCGCTCATCCCTCCCCTGTGAGAGAGCTCGGCCAATCAGCTCTCTCTAGACCTCCGGCTGTGAGAGGTAACAGCATCACCCGGGGATCGAACCAGCGATCGAACCAGCGATCCCCGGATGATAGGGCGAGCGCTTTACCACTGCGCCACATTTTTGTATGAATGGCTGGCGTTTCAGCTGATGTAAGTGAAATAAGGAAACGTGCGAATATGACAAACTGGTTTAGTGTCTTATTCAGAGTAAATTCTTTTGAATTTTCATTTAATTACGACGCTTAAACAACTGCCTTTGACATGAGCTGAGGTCTGTGGTGTAGATCACCTTGATGCACTGCTCCCTGGTGCGGGCGGCGTTAAGCAGCTCCTGGATGTGTGTGTGGTGCTCCTGGGTCTGTCGGCCGTGCGCCGCGAGCAGCTCCTGAAAAAGACGCTCCTTAATCTGCAGCCGAGCTTTCAGTTTCTCTTCGACCTCGCCGGAGCTCACGGGCAGCTTACTGAGGAGATCAGCTGTTAACTCCTGCAGGAGAACCATACACAATCACTACATATAGCAGAAAACACACAATTATTACAAATGTTTCCTTTTCTGTTCATTTTGCTATTTGGAATATTATTTATTTCATAGATGAATTAATGTGCAATTTCATGTGGACTTTTACAGACAATTTATTCTGAATATGTTAACATATCTCAATATAATTTTAATGTTTAGATGTTTTATGTTCAGCTTGTGAATCACATGTAGCCTTAAATTTTTGGGCATTTTTTGATTTGATAGCACTTACAGTTATTGGCTGATTTGTCTCAAATAGCTATATTTCTTAAAGGAATTATGAATCTTTAAAAAAAAAACTTAAAAAAAAACTTTTAGGAGAATTTAATAACCACTGAAATGCTGTGTACGTTCTCCTTGTCATGTTTAAAACAATATTTTTCCAGCAGGAGGAGGTATTTCACCCGCTGCACATAAACTTGAGAAAAATACTATTGCTTAAATATTTTTCATTAATTTGTATCATTTAACTTTTGCAGGTTTACCAAAACCATTTAAAAGTTATATTGAAAATGAACTGAATTGGCCAACGAAACAGTGATTAAATTGCAGAATTGATTTAATCTCTCAATTCACTCACACACTCACTCATCTTCTATACCGCTTTATCCTGTATTCAGGGTCGCAGGGACCTGGAGCCTATCCCAGGAGGCGTAGCGCACGAGGCAGGGTACACCCCGGACAGGGTGCCACATATATACTCCATCGCAAAGCACACACACATATATATATATATATATATATATATACACACACACTCACTCGGGTAATTTTGGGAACGCCAATTAGCCTAACCTGCACATCTTTGGACTGCGGGAGGAAACCAGAGTAGTCGGAGGAAACCCACCAAGCACGGGGGGAACACAGAGACACACAGAGACGGGAATCAAGCCTGGGCAGGAATCGAACCCGGGCCCTGGAGGTGCAAGGCGACAGTGCTAACCACTACACCACCTCTCTCAATTCAAACTTAATCAATTCAAGGTCCTTCTATGTATGAGGTGCGCATACAGTATGATTGGAATTCTCCATACAGAAGAGATCTAGGCATCCATATACACTCACCAGCCACTTCATTAGGTACACCTGCTCAACTGCTCTTTAACGCAAATATCTAATTAGCCACATGGCAGCAACTGAGAAAAGTAACTGTAAAAAAGAGAAAATATCCAGTGAGGGCAGTTCTCTGGGAGAAAATGCCTTGTTGTTGCCAGAGGTCAAAGAAAAATGGCCAGACTGGTCCGAGCTGATAGAAAGGCAACAGTAACTTCAATAACATCTCGTTACAACTGAGCTATGCTGAAGAGCATCATTAAACGAACAACATGTCGAACCTTGAAGATGATGTGCTACAGCAGCAGCAGAACACACCGGTGCAACTCCTGTCAGCTAAAAACAAGAAAATGAAGGTACAATTCACGTGGTTCCACCAAAACTGGACAATAGAAGATTAGAAATACGTTGCCTGGTCTGATGAGTCTCGATTTCTGCCACGGATGGACGACAATCTCACAATCAAAAAAGTATTGTTTCCAGCAACTTGTGGAATCTAATGCCCAAACATTTCTAAAGGTAAAAGAGGTCCAACCAAGTACTAGCAAGGTGTACCTCATGAGGTGGCAGGTTAGAGGATGTGTATGTATTTGCATTGAGACCGAAATAAGTCCAGTCCTTACCTCGACGTCTTTTGTGCGTGTGTGTAGCGCTGTCTGGAGCTGGCTGATGAGTGTATCTCTCTCTCTCATGCTGCAGTTGTGTCTGTCCTCACACTCGCGCTGGACTTGCTGGCTCCCTCTCCAGGCTTCACTCACCTGCTCCAGCTCTATGGATTTACCCTGCAACAACACCTCCAAACTCTAACACATCACACACACACAGACACATACTGTACATATATATATATATATATGACACTCGGACGACATGCTATACAGTTAAATCACTGTGCACGAGTATGTAAGTGTGTGTTAATAATACCGTAATGGTCTCCTCGTTGTTAGAGAGGACACAGCGCAGTTTCTGAAGGTCTCTCTCTTTCTCCCGGAGGAGCAGCTGCAGCTTGCGGACCTCTGTCTCCTTCTGCTCCACACACATAAACCTCTCGTCTACAGAGCGCTTGAGGAACGAACACAATGATTACGTGATGGAAGTCATATCCAGAATTCAGCAAATTAATTTAAGATTTTTCCGTCAAAGCACAGACGTCTACCTCCAGGGCTCGGTCTCTTTCCTGAATGCGTAACTTGAGCTTGTGGACCAGGACATCTCTGCTTCCTCCTGCTTCTTTCTGTCCATCCAGCAGCTCAGTGTAGTCCTGTGGATGATTTGTGGAATTAAGAAGTGCACCTCACTCATAGACCGGACCAGTCACATCCAGTCTGAGTCCTACTTAACATGCTTCATTAACGTGTGCGCTGTGCGTTTGATGCTCACGTGTAGCAGTTGTTCTTTGTGCTGCAGCCTGGTCTTCATCTCCCTGATGGTTCTCTCCCTTTCCTCCACCTCGCTCTCCTTGTCTCCCTTTCCCTCCTTCCCCTTCTCCTCCATCTGCTCCAGGTCTGCGCGTGCTCTCTGCAGAGCAGCAAGCAGCTCCTATGGGTGACGGACAAATTCAATTCATATCTTTCTCTCTCATGCACACACATACAAAGAGATAACTCTGCTTTTTTGGATCTCACTTGATTGTGTAACTCAGCTTCCCGGTGTTGATCCTGCATCCCCTGGAGATCATTAAGGAGGCGCTGGTTGGCACGTGCCAGCTGGTCCTCTCGTCTCTGGGCCTGGCGCTGGGCTCTCTGGACGCTCTGTAGCTCCAGCTGGGTTGAAAACAGTGAGGCTTGAAGCTCTAACAGCTCAGCCTGCAGGAGACTGGGTGCTGTAGTGGATGTCTACACACAGACATATGCTCTGGTTATATGAGTGTGTACAAGAGCATATGAAATGTTACAGGTTACAGGTGTGTATGAAAGAAGAATGTCTCACCTGCAGCTGCTCATGCTGGTTCTGCTTCTTCAGCGAAATTAAAAGCTGCTTCTGCTCCTCTATGAGCTGCTGTAGGTCAGCAACCTGAGTCATCAAAAACACTCCTGTTAGAGAATTACACTGAAATCCACACAGACTGATTTTCCCCATTGCTGATATGACTGTTAAGGTTGTTTTTGATTATTCCACATTAAGTAATGGCATCAACACAAGGATTTTATTTATTTATTCATTTTAATATACACGCCTTCGATGCCACGTCCCTCCATCTTAAGCCAGTGGTAGCACTAATCCAACATGGAGTCTTTTATTTCTGAAGAATTTGCTACTGTTGTTACCAGTGTTCCTCCTTGAAGGCGTAAAAATGATTGACATTTAAAAAGACTTCAAACACAGTAGAGTGAGGAGTACGAATGGGGGCAGTGGTGGCTCAATGTGTTACTGATCGGAAAGTTTACGGTTCGAGCCCCAGCTCTGCCAAGTTGCCACTGTTGGGCCCTTGAGAGGGACCCTTAACCCTGTCTGCTCTGTATAATGGCTGACCCTGCGCTCTGAACCCGGCCTACTAACAAAGCTGGGATTTGCAGAGAATAACTAACTTGCAGTAATATATACATAATATGTGACAAATAAATACTGAACTGAAATTAGCACCACCAGGGGTCACGCGATACAATATTATCTCGATACCTAGGTGTCGATTTGATTTGCATTGTGATTCTGTACATATCATGAATTTATTTATTTATTTATTATTATTTTTAAATATATTATTAATTTATTTATTGTTACAATTCTACACATAACTTAACACAAACAATCGGCTCCTTCAACACAGGATGCTCTGCTGTCTGCCACTGTGTGAATTGATTATACAGGAATAGAACTATTTTACCACCTCAAACGCAAACATACATAAATCAAATATAATTTTTTTTTTTTATCGATTTTGGAGTCAGTGTGCTGAAACATTTTGACACAAGAATCGCAATATGTATCTTAATCGAGCTTTCCCCCCCCCCCCCATCTCTAGTGAGGAGACTCTAGTGAGTAAAACCTGTAACTTGTGTAAAAGGACTGCAGCTTTCACACTTATGTATGCAACGTCAGTGGTACTGCCTCCATCTGGTCCAGTTCAGAAGATAACACGAGAGACACAAACACACCTCGTTGTCCTTGGTGCTGAGAGAGTCACTTAGAGTCTGGATAGTTCTCTCCTGTCCTTGTGCTCTCTCTTGGAAAGACATCAACTCACACTCCATGACTCCAAGTCGCTGCTGCAGCTTCTGCAGCACACACACACACACACACACACACACACAGAAGAAATTAAGTACACAGAAATGAACTCTCTTTATCAGGAAAAGCTGACACTGCACATCCTGTACTTCCTGAGATACCACAGCACCATGAGAATAATCAAACTTCGAACAAAAATCCACAGCCTTGTACTGAATGATATAATACTCCCTTATCAATAACTCAGCAACTCAATAACTTTATTATGTTGACAGTAATAAAGCATATGAACATGGTTTGTACCTTATTGTTTGCTTCACTCTCCCTGATCTTAGTCTGGAGAGACTGGACCTGTAGCTGCGCCTTCTGCAGTTCTGTCACACACTGACCAGCTGCGTTTTCATACTGCACCAGCTGAAGCTGCTGCTCCGAAATCAGCTTCTGATAAAACACACGTACACACACAAGCAAAGGTGAAATTCACATTTTTATTTTGTGTACCTTTACCCACTACTCTGAGATGCATCTAATGTATGTATATTCATAATATACGAGGAGCATTCAAGTCAAACTGGGACATGTGATGAACTTTCTGGTGAATGAAGGCGTAAAAGCGATTGAAATTTACAGAAGGCTTCAAAAATAGTAGAGTGATGAGAATCCTAGCTGCAGTAAATCATTTGAATGGTTTAAATGTATCAGACATGAAGCAGGCAGTCCAGACATGGCTCCGGCAAACTGAGAAAACTTTTCTACTAGTGAAACACTGTGCATTAGTGTAGCAGGAGATTATATAGAGAAATAAAGGAAGTTTTTATTCTCATAACTGTGTTGTGATTAATTCTGTGCAACCTAAAGTCCCGGTTTGAACTGAATGCCCCTCATATTTTTGTCATTATTATTGGTAGTATTAATATTATTATTTAGTATTATAATAGCACAAACTAAAAAGTACTATGATCGGTCAAAAAGTCATTATAATATTTCCAGCCAGTTCAATCGATCTCTGTTTACTTTCACTCTTTGTCTCCAGCTGCATGAATCCATAAATTTAGAACAATTTCCTGCATCGCTAAAGTCTTTTGAAATACGTATAATTTTATCTATATTTCAGACAGCAAAAAATGAAAGGTTATGTTTTCTCCTGAAGCATGAAGAGTGTATAACTGCCTGCTGTGGTGTTGCTAAACTAAAGCTGGCTTTGGATAATCCAGTTTAGGGCCAGAGACCCAGTGTGAACATCACAGCTGAAATGACTAACACAGTGTTAACACACTGAACGCTTGTGCCTGTTATGTCTGCATATAAGCCTGCATTTAATGACAGGAACAAAGTTAAACCCCTCCGAGGACTGGCTGGCAGTCGTAAGCATTGTTGCCTACAACAATAGTTGTCATGGCAGTGGGTGTGTTGCTCGGAGAATGCTGAGTGGTCAAAAGCATTACAAAATATAGACATGAGGTTTCTCCTCTTAGACACCTAAATGTCTAAACTTTTCTGTTCTATTACTTCCTTCCCAATCAAGCAAATATGATGTTGTACCTCCTGGAAGCCCAGAGGCCCACATGGGACATAATCATCCATCCAAAGTGCCTCGATCTCTGCCAGGTCTAGCTGCAGTTCCTGCTGGATGCTGAGATGAACCATGTCAGTAGGCTGGAGAGAAAGAGAACAGTCCAGTGCTGTGTAAGCGATCTGGTGCACAGCTACAGGCTTGACCGGTACAGGTAGTCGGCTGCCTCGGAAAACCTGGACTGGATGAAGGTCAAAGCTTTTAACCAGACTGAGTGCCAGCTCCACTCCACTTTTGGGGCTCTGCTCTGTACTGGACCTCTGTGCCATGACCTTTTCCTCTTCCATCTGTCCCACCAAGAGGTCTGGATGGTCTAATGTGCAGGGCTGACCGACATCACCTGTGGCATCCCCTGTGGCGTCACCTGGGGCATCACCTGGGGTGTCCAGTGACTCAATAGACGTCGCTGGACTGAGACTGACGTTTTCATTTTCTGCAGTTTCCACTGTTTGACTGATCTCGGTGAGACTTGATGACTGAGCGGCTGGCTCGCAAGGTTCTGATTCTGTACATGTTTCTTCTGTGCTGGTCAGATTGCTAGCAGAGTAGCGGGTTGAGGGTCCACATGAGGTGCTTCTTCCCACCTTTCTGGGCACTTTGCAGATGGCTTCGTAGTCAGAGTCAGCCACTCGCAGTGTTGTGCATCCCCTGCACTTCCTGCAGCGCAGCTGTGCACCAGCATCAGATTCAGTATGGCACTGGTGGTGGTGATGTGGACCTGTTGTGCGTCCCTGAGAATCATGCTCAGCCCAGCACTCGTACACAGAGTATGTCAGGTCTTCTTCTAACAGAGAGCTGTACTTGGCATCAGGCAAGGCCGGCGTGTCTACAAGTGAAGTCTCGGCTGTGGTTTTCGGCATTTCACGATCAGTTTCTTCAGGATTGTTTTTGCGGTAAAGCCCTCCTATGCACTGTCGAAGCCGCTCTTTCTCCAGCAGGAGTTTTTGCATGCGCTCGATGGACAGAGCCTCGACTCGGGCTATAACCGTGTCGAAGCGGTACATGCGGTCCAGCATGAAGGCGCACTTACTGCAGGCAAACTCTCTGCGCCCGTCCCGGGCCACCTGCCTGCCCAGTGCGTGCGTCAGCAACACCTGCAGGCTCAGCTTGGATGCAGGGTTGAAGATCCATCTCCGCTGGTTCCCGTAGAGCTCCCGTGCACAGATACGGCACAAATCTTTGGTTTTCGAGTCGAGCATTATAACTCCTGGTAGGGACCTCCCTATGCCTATGTTAAACTAATTAAGGTTGTAATGTGTCTGTACAATAAGATATTTCATTTTTTTAACACTTCAGTTCAATGTAATAATTCCTCTCTAAACTTGTGTATGAACCACGACACGTAAATATCAAATATTTTCTTGATGTCATCCATGATTATATAAATCTCAGCTGTTGTCTTCTCACCACACCTTTATATTCAGAGAGCAAGCTCATCAACATGCCAGGTTCTCCTCCATACACAAGCCAAAATACATCATCTCTCAAAAACCCAGCAGGAATAGCACCAGAAGTCTTCCATGAAGAGGTTTCTTGATCATTCTTTATGATACAGCTTCAAACCTGAACACAGACTGCTGGCTCTTGATCCTCTCTGATGTGGCAGAGCCGGAGAGAGGCGGTCTGTACCAACTCACACAAAGCGAGAGGGGGGGAGTCTTTTTGGTTTTTTAAAACTAATATAAAAGTTTATTTTAAAGTAATTGTTATCATGTACATTTAACACGCTTAAATATTGTATATTACCCGATTCATTCCTTCAAAGCGCTGTTTGAAACCATTGTGTGTGTGTGTGTGTATTTGATGTGTGCGATTTCCCCCTCAATGTGGAATGGACCGCGCCGAATCCGCTAGCCGAAAGCTCACTAACATCCAAAACAGCTCAGTGCTTAAAACCATCCTCATGACTTATCATTTTGACCGTTTTTACCAAATTATTTGCTGTAAAAAAGAATTTCAATAGTTAAAGTTTGAGCATATTTAATTTTGAGCATGCGCGCTTTCTCGGTTTATTTTCTCCTAACAGAGAAGTGAAAGTACTGCCTGTCATGCCTTGTGATATCACGTGGTACACAGAGATCGGCTAAGTGTATTCCCTGCGCGCGCGCTCGCGCGCGCACACACTTGACTTCAGGAAGAGCTTTAAAAGCTCTGTTTTGGCCAAAACCTCTTATCATGACACATGGTAGCGGCTCTCCTTTTCTTCTCAGGACAAGCATTTTTTTTTTTTTCCTGGATGCCCCAAGCAATCGGAAAGGGGATTCACCAGAGAAAATGACTTTACCCCAGGCCTCAGCCTGCCAATCCCTGTAAATCTTTGTAGAATATCAGTCTGTCCCTGATATTTTTTTTTCTGGAGAGAAGTGGCTTCTTTGTTGCCCTTCTTGAATTCTTTGAAGGTGAGCGCTAGCGTCAGTCCTGTGTCATACAAACTGTAAAGCATCCAGAGACCATTCATTTGTGCGGTTGCTTGTCAGCCAAGGCAGTGGTCTTACTCACAATACACAGTCATGAATAAGGAATGGTACAAAAAAAAATCATAAACTATCAAGAACAGTTTGGTGATGAACAATGCCTTTTTCAGCACGATGGAGCTCCTTGCCAGGAGGCAAAAGTGATAGCTAAGTGGCTTGAGAAACAAAACATGGAAATTGCCCAGACCTTAATCCCATTGAGAACTTGTGGTCAATCCTCAAGAGGTGGGTGAACAAAAAAAAAAAACACAAATTCTGACCAAGCATTGATTATGCAAGCTACCATGATGTGGCCCAGAAGTTGAGTGACAGCATGCCAGGGCGAATTACAACGGTCTTGAAAAAGAAGGGCCAAGACTGCAAATATTGACTCTTTTCGTAAACTTAATGTAACTGTCAATAAATCCTTTGACACTTGAAATGCCTGTAATTTTACTTCAGTATACCATAGTAACATCTGACAAAAAAAAAAAATCAAAAAACAGTGAAGCAGCAGACTTTGTGAGAATTGATATTCTTTCATGTGTCATTCTCAAGACCTTTGGCCACAGCTGTAGATCAGCTGATTAATTCATTAATTAATTTTCTGTAACCTATGCCAGGGAAATCATGGCACAAGGCAGGGTACACCCTGGATGGGGTGCAGAAGCATTACATGGCACAAAAACACACCATCACTACACTACAGGTAAACACCAGTCAGTGTCTCTGGGAGGAAACCCACAAAGCACAGAGAGATGCAAACAGATCAGGACCCACAGGCAGGAAGTGATATTTGAACCCTGCGGCATAACCCTGAGGCTGAACTCGGAGCCACTTAATCATTCCATCCAACCATCCATTCACCTCGAAACCTCTGAAGTCCAACTAGGGACTGTGGAGGCCAATGGTGACCATTTTATTTATTTATTTATTTATTTATTATTTTATGACTATCTACATTAATATGCACATTCACACACTATGAGCAATTTAGCCTAATATGCATGTCTTCGGATTGTAGGATGAAACCCACTAAGCACGGGGAGAACATGCAAACATTCATATCCAGAGAAATTGTCACATCTCCTGTTCACCCATTGGATTTTTTTAGGGAGACTGGGGAAAACTTGAGAGTGTGGAGGAAACCCATGGTCAAAATTGAACAGGGAACCATGGAGCTGTGATAAATGCACAGGACAGGAGGTAATTCAGGATGAGGGCTGGTCCTAGTACTGAATACATGGTCACAAGACAGGAAATGGTTTTGAGGTGGAAAAAAGGTATTGGTTCATTCAGGGAAATGTTGGTTGGTTGATTGATTGACTGATTAATTTATTAATTCATTCATCGTCTATACTGCTTATCCTGTACAAGATTGTCGGGGGCCTGGAGCCTATTCCAGGAGACTTTGGAGCCTATCCCAGGAGACTTTGGGCCTGAGGCGGGGTACACCCTGGACATCCATTGCTGGACACACATGCTATGGGCAATTCAGGAACAACAATTAACCTAATCTGCATGTCTTTGGACTGTATGAGGAAACCTGATTACCTGGAGGTAACCCACCAAGCATGGGGAGAACATGCTCCATGCACACAGACCTAAGGCGGGAATCTAACCCAGATCCTGGAGGTACAAGGCACCATGTCACCCAGGAAAATGTTCCTGTTAGTGAAATCATTGTTACAGACCAGAGGACTAAATTTAACCATGACTTTTCTATCATTTAAATCTGTCTAAACTGGGAGAATGAGTGCAAATCATGTTTTTGTCATTACACAAATGACTTCACCAACAGCACTGAGACTTACACTTACACACAACACACACGCCTGACAACCCAAACGCATTGCCATATGAATCATATTAACCACTAAATACAAAGAAATATCATTTGTATTTGGGGAAAGTTTGGACATTTAGGAGGTTTGTTTGGTGTCACTATGTGAATTTATCACTTAGAGTGCCTCTGGGTATTAGACAAAAGAGACAGGACGCCATAACAGAACTATAAACCTGCCCTAATCAAAAAACTATTTATCCTAATCAGCAAATATGCATCAGTGCCTTTTTTTTTTTAACTAACATGATCTCAATGTTTATTGCTTCACTGGACAGAAATAGCAAAGAGTCAGAGAAACCCACTGGCCATTTCAGCTGCCTACCGTTTCTTCTAACAGGGCCCAAATTAAGAAGGCCGAGCGAGTGTGACCACAGTGTTTGAAAAGCAATAAAAATTGCTGACAAATTATTACAAATGGCTCTCACAGGTCACATAAATATTTAATATGAATGCTGCATCAGTCTGGATAAATGATCGCTTTTACACTGGCTCTCTGTGTGGAAAGTGATTTCGTTTATGGAAGGAATTTATTTATTTATTATTATTATTATTTATTTATTTTTTTTAAGATGGCATAATTTTCTGCACACATGTTAAAATTGCATTTACATACAACCGATCCCATGCCTCACAAAAACCCCAAAATACAACAAAAACAAAAATTTGAATAAACACCGTTTGAACAAATCTGAAGGATTTCCTGTGTGTGTGTGTGTGTTTGTCTGTTCCAAAATTTGCTGCATCATAAATCAATCACCTGTTTTTATAATACTCGTCCACTAGATGTCACTCTTTTACCGTCCATTAACAACCTATTTATTTATCTCAATAATCATAATAATAATCATAATAATAATAATAATAATAATAATACAAAACACGATCATAAAGGGGAAAGACTATATACTACTAGAGTAATGTTTCCAGAGAAAATCATTATACTTTCAATTGAGTGGACAGACAGACAGACAGACAGATAGATAGATAGATAGATAGATAGATAGATAGACAGATAGATAGATAGATAGATAGATAGACAGATAGATAGATAGATAGATAGATAGATAGATAGATAGATAGATAGATA
>JAQMYJ010000020.1:763237-801852 GCA_030014305.1 Clarias laeviceps
TTGCTCAAGGGCCCAACAGTGGCAACTTGGTGGTTGTGGGGTTTGAACCTGGGATCTTCCAAACCGTAGTCCAATGCTTTAACCACTAAGCTACCCCTGGTAATTAATGTCTACAGCGCTATACTTACAGGGCTTTGTCAAGCTGCTGCTGTCTCTCCAGGAGCTCCTGCTTCAAGCTTTCCACTTCCACCTTCAGCTCAATGTTCTGCAAAGCAAAAAAAAAAAAAGGTCATGAACACACCTGGCAACCTTTATGCCACGCCTGAACACTCATTGGGCAATTTTATTTCACCAAACTAAACTATCCATGAACTGCAGTTGCAAGCAACTATGTTTATTTCCCACATGCAGATAATCACTTTTCTGATTAATCAGAAAAGCAGAAATGCACTATTTTTTTTTTCCATGGATGTTTATACGTAGCTACTGCTCACTGTAGCCCTGTACACGCTGTACAGTCTCCTGGGTGCACTTTGGGACAAAAATAGATAGACAGACAGTAGCCACCTGCTCACCCCCTCCACATGTGTCTACTGATCCTCTAAACCTTTCTCCAAGTACAACATTACAGCTGTAAGCAAAAATAACGCTCATGTTGCTAGCTCTGATTTAGCACATGTAGGTCAGTGGGCCTTTATACATTTTAAAGAAAGCAGGTCATTTCAAGAAGGTTAAGCAGGAGCTGATCTTACTGTATATCTGATTTGCTCTTTCACCAAAATATTATAATCATGACACTGAGATGCCGTAATGCAATTAAATGCATTTCTGAATAAATTGTTTACCATATTGGATGTAAGTGTGTAAGCAGAGTGTGGACACTTTGTGTTAAGTACTGTATGTGTGTATGCAGGATGTGTGTGCACTGTGTGTAAGTGTGTATGCAGAATGTGTGCGCTGTGTGTATGTGTGCATGCAGAGTGTGTATGCAGAGTGTGTGCACTTTGTGTGTAAACAAAGTGTGTGTGCACTTTGTGTGTAAACAAAGTGTGTATACAGAGCGTATTCAGTTTGTGTGTAAGTTTGTATGGAGGATATGTGTGCACAGTGTGTGCATGTGTGTGTGTGTGTGTGTGTGTGCGCTGTAGATGAAGTGGCTCAGTGCTGGTGTCAGTATCGGTTCTACAGTTCTGCTACGTGACTCCTTTAACATTTTGTTCACACTTGCCTCTCAGTAAGACTAAACAATAACACAGTGCACTGTGCAGCGCAGTAACGCCTGCATTCCACTGATATTCGAGTGCTTTGTCAGTTTTCAAAACCCCCCGACATTCCCCCCAACTCCAGCAGGTCTACTTTGCCCCGCTTCCTGTCCCGTTCGTTTCATTCGGCTCCACTGACCTTCCTGTGAACGTCCTCGCTGCTGCTGTCCTCGCATCTCCCCTGGATCCTCTCCTCCAAAAAGTAGATGCGCAGCTTCAGGCTGAAGTTCTCCTTCTTTAGGTCGTTCAGATGCTGTGAGATGGTGCGAAAGCCGTTAAACGTCATTCTGTGTTTCCCTGTGGGGTCCTCAGACCCCTCATCCCTGCAGCATACTGGCTCAGGGGGTCGATTAAATAATTATTAAAATCTAACACACACATGCACACATAAACAAAAAAAGGAACTGTTGTAATTAATCCAATTAAAAACAGACTAAAATGAAAAAATTAAATTAACTGTAGATCAATGTCCACAACAACGTAAATGAGACAGAGCGACGTCCTGCTCAGAGAATATTGATGCATGTGGGGTGTGTGTGCGTGTATGTGGGTGGGTGGGTGGGGGGATATGAGCAGTGTGTGTTACTTTTTTTAACATAGGAATCTCTGCTAGGCAGGGGAAGTGCCGTTGAGAGAACACACACACACAACTGGTGTTAGCTGATCCTGTTATTAAACCAACCTAATCACACAGGAGACAACTGGATGTGAGGCCCACACTCTCTCTAGGGTGTGAGCGTGTGTGTGTGTGTGTGTGTGTGTGTGTGTGGTGCCATAGTCTATAGTTTAATACATATAAAGATTTAAGTGCAGCCTTACATCATGTGCAAGAGAAGCACTTTTTGTATAAATGGGTCATGATTTGAGTGTGATTGGAGAGTATCTATGTTACTGTACGTATGTCTTCTGGGAGAGATTTTCAGAGACAAGAAGCAGGCAGGGGGTGTAAAGAGGAGGCATGATGAAGAAGAGAAATGAGTGTGAGAGAGGTGTAAATCTGTATGAGCTTTTCTAAGCGGTTTAAATATGAGGAGAATTTTCAGCTTAATTTGATAGTGAGGAATTAGATATGATATGGGACTCATATGTGAGTAATATGGGACTCATATGAAGATTCTACTGTTCCACTGTGCTAACTGAGTAGGTATTTTTTCAAGGTTTTGCTGCATTTAACATACAGTTACTTGTGCTAAATACAAAATACTAATACTTCAAGTGACAAACTTCCCAGTCAGTGTGCAGAGCAGGAACATTTATAATGACCAAGACTGGTTATTGGTCTTTCTGCTACTCCCATTAACGCACCATCCAATTGACCACAATATGGGATTTGCTTTATGCCAGATGCCTCCTATTTTATCTGGGCTTGGGATCTGCACTGAATCCAGTGGCTGGGGGTTGAACCCTGTCACTAAACTCACCGACATGAAGTAAATAATCGTGGTTATCTCTTTACTGTGGCACCTGTCAATATGAGTCCCATATGAGACTCTACTTTGATACACCATTCAGTCAATAAAGTTGAAACTGTCAGTTCTCGAACTCAATGTGTTGGATGCAGGAAAAATGGGCAAGTGTAAGGATCTGAGAAATCTGGATCTTGCAAAACCTGAAGATCCATGTTAGACCAAATCCTGATCTCATGCTTCAGCAGAAGAGAGGAGACTCACGAATAATCTGACCTTTTGTACAAAACAAGAAACAAGGACAATATCAAAGACTTACCTGAAGGTTAAACCTAGAAACCTAGAAATAGTGCAAAATATTGAATAATAAACGATTTGTAATTACAGTGTGATTTTTAATGTGGTCTCCGAATTTTGGACTGCACACTATGTTGTTTGTTTATTTATTTAGTTAGTAAGTTAGTTTTTTGCTATAATATTTGACCCTAAGGGGGCAGCATGGTATTAAAAAGTCTGGAGTGTTTACGAAGCCGGCCCTGTCAGACAGGACGCTGGGTTATTTTTTGCAAAGCGTCTCGTTTCAGCTGTCACTGTGGAATTCTGATCTGGGATCGCTCCCTTTACATCAGTGACAGCCTCTCGTGAACAACTAAAGCAACTAACCCATTTATCAAGACATTGGAGGACATGTCTTGGAAACTGCTTTATGTGATCCTGAATCAAAAACTTACTTACATGTAGAATAGCACTGATATGAATCCTCTGTCAGCACCTAATAACTCGCAAGTCAACAGCAACACTTTAGAAGCGTTGCCAAAACAGCTCGAAGCCACTTCCACTACGGTAACAACAGATTTTTAAGCTTGTAACCTTTCCAAATGGTCAAATAAACCAGAAACACAACCGTAATGATGTCTTTCTTAAGTAGCAGAGTGAATTATAAGTCAAAGATATCCTCTTTTATGTGTCATGTCTCGGTTAACAGATGAAGTAAAGCATTTTTGTTCTTTATATGTGCATGTGCATGTCTTTAAAAGTTGTATCTCTGGCTTTAATCAAATTCTAAGTGAATAAAAAGACCTCTGTTCGTTAAAGGAGTGGTTTGCCATGCTTGATTTAGGCTGTGATCAGGTGGAGATCTTCAGCTTTTGAAAGCTCTATTTCTTTTTTGCTATAGTGGTGAAAATCACAGTGTGATTAAAGACAGACAACTTATGACATGTGCATGTACATCGGGAAAAAAATAATATATTAATAACAAACAAACAAACAAAAGAGCACATCCATGATGTATTTCAAACATTTTTTTTAAAAATTGAATATTTTTCATACAAACTACCATCACTATGAGTCTCACTGGGAAGAATAATTAAGAAATACACATTTTAAAATGATTTGCTGATTATCATGTGTACATCTTTTTACTTCCAGATAATAATTACTCAAAAACTTCTTATATATTTTGGATTATATCATATATATATATATATATATATCAGCTGTACCCCCAAAATAAAAATCCATCTTAGCAAGACAACTTGAATATAATCAGATGATAAGACATATTATTCATTACATGATTAAAATTATCTTGTGCTATTGGAATTATTATTATTATTATTATTATTATTATTATTATTATTATTATTATTATTATTATTAATACTAACACTACTATTACTACTACTACTACTAATAATAATAATAATAATTATTATTATTATTTATTATAAATAAAAATAATTTATAACAATAGTATTTAACAGGGGAAGTATGTGTTAGATACAACAATATTAATAACAATAATATTAGTATCAGTAATGTTTTTAATTAACGTATAAATGTAATGTATGTATGTAAGGTAGTAGTAATGTATGTGTTTAGTATTAGTAATTCGTAATTAGTAATTTTACTAATAACAATAGTATTCCAATACAGTTCAATTCAATATTATTTATATCGCGCTTTTAACAATGCTCATTGTCTCAAAGCAGCTTCACAAAATGAAAAGAAAATTTATGGAAGTGTGGATGAGTGAGAAAAAATGTGTTTAGATAATAATGAGATCGCGAGATTCCCCATATATGTGTGTGTATCTATGTATCTATGTCTAGATTGTGCTAAACTAATACTGAACTCATCATGAACCAGTCATAACGCAGAGGGCAGGATTTGTCAGGAAAAATTAGACGTATTCTTATTCTCATTATCATCTATCTTTTTAAATGTCATTTAAAAAACAATAAACAAAAATGAAGAGAACTTTTTTTTTTGTCTAGCAACAACTTTTTAGAAACCGTTTCTTCTTTTCTTCCATGTTTCTTTAATAGAAATAGAATATAAAAATTTTAAGTGTGAAAAATGTCTATAAAGTTATTATTACTAAATTCATTTGCCTGTAACTGAAGATATTTTCACTTGCTTAAATAACATGTTTGCATCACGTGCTTAACCTAGTTCATCTTGGTAGTTGGGATTACAGAAATCATTTTATTTTACAAAAACAAAAAAGATTATAGATTATATAAGTTTTATAAAATATGCTTTCACTATGTTTCACTTCAAACCATAATTCACTGGAATTATTACATTGTTGTTGTAGAATCGTACTCACTTTGTAGGCTGTGACAAAAAAAATAATCAAATTAAATAACATATTAAATACACTTACACTTTCTACTAATACAAGCTTCCTACAGTCATCTATATTATTAAGAAGCAATGAAGTTTTAGAATAAACACATATTACGATAAACGAGCCTTCCCACCTTTCTGGAGCTAGAAATACGCACAAATGTTCTCTCCCTTTTGAACTCAACTGATGTACTGAGCTCTCCTAAGCCCTAACCAGATGTCGGAAAATTCTTTGACAAATTCAGAAGGTTATTGTTTAAAAGACCAGAAAGCAGACAATTATGCCTCTGAATAGCTTTTAGGGACCAGAGAGAGCATTCCGAATTAAACACAAGAGACAATCACCTATTGTTCTCCTTAAAAAAAAAGGCCTCTTCTTAAGATCAGACATATTCATTCACTCAAAGTCATATTAAACAGTGATTAACTTTGTACTTAAAGTATTAAAAGTCAAATTAGAGTTACAATTTTGACTGAAAACGTATTAGGAAGTTTAATTTATAAAAAAAAAAATACATGAATAATCCATCACGTTCAGTCTCAAACCAAATCCAGAAGCTACTGTATAACAGTTTTACAGTCTAGTAAAGCAGTCTTGTTTGGAGATGACTTCTGTGTTTATGTCAGTTTTCCAGTTTAAAATGCTGAAGAGCCTGGCACAACTGTTCACGTAAAAAACACACGCAGTGACGTTCACCAGGCGTAAAATGGGTGGTGAAGATGTGACAATGGGGCGGAGCAGCCACAGCTTGTGGTTCTCAGTAGAAGAAGTTAGAGATCATTGCTGCTGACGTGATCTAACTCTGTTTCCCATGTCTTGTCTTGTTCATGTTCACTTGTCATGCTTTGTCGTGTATTTTCACTTTGTTCATTTCGCAAGTGTATTGTTATCCATAGAGTGGTTCGGTCCAATGTGTACAGTATATACACATAACATTAAAACCACTGACATGTGAATTGAATAACATTGACTATGAATCATATACCAGTAAACTGGTGGCAGGATCATGGGCACCCAAGGCTCACTCATGCCTGTGGTAACCAAAGGCCAGCCTGTTGGGTCCGATCCCACAGATCAGAACACCCAGTGAACCACATTTTGCCATACACAGGGCACAGGAGGCAAAGAACCCAAAGAGTCCAAACTTCCCAGATCCTAATCTGATTGAGAACCCATGGGACATGCAGGACAGACAAGTCCAATCCATGAAGCATCATCAAAGGGTATACATATAGTGAAATGATAATAAAAACACTTAATGTATGGCTTTCCCACTGCTAAGGAATTCAGTCACGGAATAAAATCACTCGTTACAGGAAACATTAGACTGTCATATTTTCTCCACTAATTGAAAGAACTTTCTTTTCCTCCTGGCTGTGACAACAATGAGATTAATTACACAATTATTTCCAAATACTATTGTTTTTCTCCTTCCTGCTGTCCCACTTCCCTCCACTAAACCCATTTCTTTTCTTCTCCGCAACCTTCCCCCCATTTCTCTTTCATTTCGGTGGGTAAATTGTGTCCAGATGTGGTGGCAAGGGAGAGTGCCAGTAGCTTGTGTGTGTATGTGTGTGTGTGTGTGTGTGTGTGTGTGCAGGATTCTGAGCCCTTTACCCCTTCGCCAACTTCTTACTGAGACAAGGGGGAGGGGGCTTTTCCAGAGAGTGTGCCAGCTGCACAGTGGTGTAAACACACACATACACACACACACACACACACACACACACACACAAAAACACAGAACAGACTGAAAAACAGAGTCTGACTCAGACACCCACACCCTTGTTCCCTGCAGTGACGACTGTGTCGGACTGAGACGTCTGTGTATATACTTGTGTATATATGTGTGTGTGTGTGTGTGTGTGTGTGTGTGTGTGTGTGTTAGGAGGGTTTGCACGGAGAAGGTGTGGACACACACCAGGGACATACAACTGTGTTAAAATCCTACATGCTGTTGTTGAGTCTTTTCACATAACATTTGACTGACTACTTGGAAGAGCTTCAGCAGAGTTGCTTCGCACATCTGGTACTCACACAGGCAGCACAATGGCCATTATGGTTCTCACTCCCTTGTTTTTTTCCCCACCGTTTATAACCTCGAGCAAATCAACAGTTCATCACGGTGCAAACATAAGCATCCAAAATTCAGCCAATTGGTGTTTGGACCTGTAGCCTAAAGATAGACCTGTGGATTCTTGGCACAAGATATAATGTTGCTGCCTCAGTTCCTTCACTCTTGCGGAACCTACAGCTTGTGATATCTTACCGCCAGATGAGCATCCGTCCCTGACTACACTGTATGACAAATTTCCTTGTAGAATAGCTCAGATCCATCCTGTGGGATTGATACTCCCGCTGAGAGGATTCTCGCTTATCTAAAATTAAAATCTCGCTTCACTAAACTATAAAATAGACTAATAGATTTAACCCGGAAGTGGCCTCCCCTGTATACACTCAGCATTATAAATTTAACAACTGTTCATGCCTGTACTGTATGTTGCTAAAGTAAATACTTCTTCTTTTTCTTTTTATTCGTCTTTCCACCATCATTGCATTGTCACTGGCAATCAGCAATCTTTAAGCAACAACTAAATACCTGTCTGTTTCTTAGATGTTTGGGTCAGTGGAGGAGTTCCTGGGAGGCCAGCATTGTAGACGTGCCTGCTAACCCTAGTCCAATCATGAAATCAGTGAAACGCTGGGATAAGTGCATTAGTGTAGCAGGGGATTATATAGAGAAATGAATGGAGTTTGTACAGTACGTTCATAACCGTGTTCTGTTATTCTGCGTAATCAAAAGTCCCAGTTTGACTTAAATGCTTGTACAAACAATCCATAATCTCTGTTTCAAGGCAGGAGATTGTTCATCACCTCAGATACGAACATCATCATGAGCACTCTGTTAACACCCCATCTATTAGGTGCACATTTACTTTCAGTGATGAGAGAGGATGATAAAATGGCCAATCCATACAGTAAGGCCTTGGAGGAAGCCTTGGGTCACTCCATCACATGGCTACGTTGGCTCAGATCACTGTGAGTCCATCCCTGTCTTGTATCATCTTTCCCATACTTTTAACACATTTGAAAAGAGTAAATGGTGACTTTGGAGTCTCCACCGTGTTGATTGATTAGATAGCTTTCTGATTCAAATATCCTAAAGATTGGATTCTTTAAAGAGCGAGAATATAGAAGGACCTAAAGGGAAAACATGAGGAAAAGCCTTTGGCAAGACATCTGAGGCTCCCCCTTTCCATCTCTCTTTCTGTCTCATCTTTCAGAACACATTCAGAGGTGCTAGCTCTCAGTGAGCTCAATGGCGGGAAAAATGTAAAAAAAAAAAAAAAAGAAGAAGAGAGGATTAGAGGTGTGTATGTGTATGTGTACGTTTGTGGCACTGGGAGTTTACATTACTCCAGTATGCTGCTAACAACAGATAGTGCTGAGTAAGCAAATGGAGGTGAGCCAATGGAGTGAAAGAGATAGGAGCTCAACTTTCTAGTCTCCAAGGTTTTAACTTTGGGTTCCGAGCACTAAACCTTCGCTGAAGGTTGAAACCATCACTGATTGAGGTGGGTTTTAACACAATGACGCAATGATGCATTTAAACAATGAGGGTTTTGAGCTAAAAATGTCAGTACTGTGCCTTACGTAAACTAACATGAAAATAATATGCATCACTGTTCACCTCTGTGTACACTGACTGTATCCAGCAAAAGATTTTCCCAGACTAACCATAAACAGGGCCTCTTCTGCATTTTTCATGTTTGAGGCAAAATTCTGTTTAACCAAGGACAAGCAGAGCATTGGTTTCTTCGACGCAGATCAAAAGCCCGAAGCTGCTTTTAATTCAATGTGTTTATGGTGGGTCTAAATTATGGGATCAAATTCGCCCAGTACCAAAACCACTGCCAAATGTCCTTACCAGTGCTTTTGTCTTACACAGACATGAAACAGGATAGGCCCAAAACTCTCTCTCTCTCTCTCTCTCTCTCTCTCTCTCTTTATAGGTCCCTGTGTTACCCCGATCATGAGAATGGTTGCTAAACAAACAGGATGCAGAAACAAAAAGCAGCCTTTACTCTTTAAAAGAAAGACAGCCACCGGCAAAACACATTTCAAAACAAAGCCTCACAAATGCAGTCTGAGACAGGCCACCGCAACACCGTCCTGACCGTCCCGCTCTGACCTGGACAGCACTGCACGCCTCACATGCCTGACTGCTGCATCCTGTGCGCTGTAACGGCTGACCATGGTTCATCGGGAGTTTATGTTTAAATGGCCATGTGTATGTGGCACTGAGACAACCATAGACTGCTGGAGGTGAGCAGAGCTGGTCTGTTGCACAGGTACAATCAGACCAGGGGAGGGTGCTAGAGTAGCAGAGAGTGGAGATTGTGTGTTCCTAAAAGGAAATAAAAGTCTACTGGATTTTTCATCATGTCATTTACCATCCAGTATAATGTACTTACTATGAATTTATTTAGCAAGCTGCTGCTGCTTTTAAAGTGCAGTGAGTGTCACTGTTCTGTCTGTTACATCCTGCATCATTTCACATACTGTATCACACATCACTCAATTTCTATACGTGATACACAATATTGATGTTTGCTCTACCCATACATGTTGTACTGTATATCGTGCAGCATACACAACAACTTCTTTACCATACTGTATGTGATGTACATTACTATTATTTGCACTACCATGCACACTGCATATGTTGTTGTCTTTATTTAATCGGTATAGTACATGAATGTTGTGTATCGATTTCCTGTGTATTGCATATTGTCTGTGAAAATCTATTTATGTTGTCGTTATTTATGTCTGTTCTTTTTGAGAGTCAACAACAGCCGAACCAGATTCCTCGTGTGTTAACTTTCTTGGCCAACAAATCTGATTCTGATTGTGTTTACTCACTCTGTACCCACACAGTCATAGTACTCACTGTGAGTCATAAATTGTATTTTACTGCACCAGTTCTACTCCTAACACTAATCCTAACAAAAATCTCTTTTCTTCAAGAGTATCATAATAATCAACATCTTATTATTACACAATGACACAAAATGAAAAAAAAAAAAAAAAAAGCTGAACGATCACTTGGTTTTGATTACAGTAGAGCTTTTACAGTATGTATATAAAACATGAAGTGCCCTAAAATCTCATATTAGACATTGGATTCTGCGCCTCTCCACTCCACTCTGGGAGCTTGATATCTAAATGAAACATAAAATTGACTTTCATCTGAAAACAGATGTTTGGACCACTGAGCAACGGTCCACTTCTTCTTCTCCTTAGCCCAGGTAAGATGCTTTTGATGTTGTCTATGGTTCTGGGGTGGCTTGATACTAGAAATGCAATAGTTGTAGCCCATGTCCCGCAGACATCTGTGTGTGATGGCTCTTGATGCACCGACTCCAGCATCACTCCTTGTGAAGCTCGCCCTAGGTATAGAAATTGGCGTTGTTTGACAATTTTGTGTCTATGGTCATCCTTGTTGCGTGTGCACCTTGTCTTATCATACTTTTCCCATCCAGTTAACTCTCCATTAATAGGATTCAATACAGCACCTCCTGTGGCTTACCGTCCTGTTAAGGCTGACGATGATTATCTCCTGGACTACTGTCCAGTCAGCAGTCTTCCTCATGTGTGTACTGAACTAGACTAAGAGATAAACAGTATTTATACTGTATGAATAGTAATTTACTCTAACTTGAAATTAAATTTTGAATTAAATAATAAAAGAAAAGCACTTTTTTCATGATATAAAATTTGTTTGAGATGTCTGTTTTACTATAATACATAAACGTTTTAAATGTGCATTATTCTATTTCGTGAGTTTAACATAAACCTGTCATTATTTACTAACTTATTTTTGGTCAATTTACAACTTAGATTTATAAAAAACCCTTTCGATGGATGGACGGACGGACGGACAGATAGATAGATAGATAGACTTTACGCTTTGATACTATACTGTCTCTGACTGAGTTTACATCATCATTACCTGCATAGATTTATTTAGACAGCATGACCCAAAAGGTATTTAAATGTGTAAATGCTCAAATTGAACCCAGAGACAAAAGTCAAGTTATGTTAGGGTCTCTTTTCACTCTTCTTTTGTATAGACTGCTTTAAAACCTTTAGAAATCTGAAATAAAAATAAAAATATCAAATTTTGCTGATGGATGCTTAGGGATCCAAACCTTTGGACCACACTGTATATAGGAAGTATTAACACATTCTAAATCTTTTACTTTAATGTGTTTATTTACTCAGCAGGATTTCTAGCACTCTGTCCTTTACCACTAATCTTTCTGAGAGCAAACCAGACTCATGTCAATTTAAGAACATCAGGACTAATTTGGCTTTGAGATACATCATAATAAAACGATTATTTTGGGAGTTTACAAGAAACATTATATCATTATGTTCTTGTTGGAAACAAAGAAACCTTGATTTGATTTATTTGCGACCCAGCAGTGCCATATTCCAGACTGGAGTTTTGGAAAATTCTCCATCTGAAATCTGATTAGCCAGAGTGTGTCCACCCGCCGGCATTTCCTGACTGGCCAAGCGCCTGGTTATAGTTTAATAAACCAGCAACAAGAACAACGTGAATTTGCTGGCGTCTAATTCACAGGCACACATCCTAACGGCCCTGGCAGAAGACGACCATCACTTCGCTTAATCTTACCCTTCCTGACAAATTAAATAAGCTCTCGTCTGGTTCTTATTAGTGGCGCATTACTGATAATTGCATTGGTATTTACAAACACTGCTGGCCAGTCCAGGCCTCACAGGCTCTCCGTTAGAGCGGCAGACCTACAGTACCTGCCCCGACACATAATAAGCCTTTTTACCCCACTGTACTATAATTTGCGGCAGGTTTAAGCAATTTAACGAGGGTTTGATGGTTCAGTTCTTGTGTTTCATATGCAGTCAGAGCATTTTCACGGGAGTGAGCGAGTACTTGAGTGCGGTCGTTAAAGTAGACGAAAGGTTTTCGAAATCGGATTGCTGCCACTCATGGACCAGTGCTCGAGATCGGAAACTAGGCTGAGTTCTCCAAACATGATCTCACATGCAACACACATCTCCCCAGGACAGAAATGTCCCCAGTGAAATCAGTATCATTACCTGCTGGTGACCTGTGAGAGGAAAGTCAGCGGCGGAGTGAGAGAAAAAAGGGAACGCTATGGTATGATGTGAAAACACGCAGAAATGAAATCGATTAGAAAATAATTAAATAATAAAGGAAACAATATACTGTAATTATTTATAATCCTGTTATCTGATGTCACACAGAAGTCTGGTTTCTCTCAGGGCTTACACTTACATTTCTACCGTACTGTATATCCGTATTTCTTTAAAGCTAAATACAATGTCTATTGCTTAAAATATTATGCAAATGAGATTAAACTGAATTGGAAATACGCTATAGAGCCAAAAGTATGCGGACAAATGATCATTACGCTCATATGTCCGTGTTAATCATGCGATTCCAGATTTATTCTCTGTTTCCACTCTTCTGGGAAGGCTTTTCACTAGAATTTGAAGTGTACCATGGAGCTGTGTGTTCAGCTATAAATGCATAAAGGGGGCCGTTTATAAACAAGGTCATCTCAAAGGTGGGATTCACAGTGTTCTGTGCATGACACTTTAATTCTTCTCTGCAATTTTGGCACATGTCACTTTTACAGGAGTGAGCAAGTACCTGAGTTCGGTCAGGTTTGGACCTGGTAGTCCCAGTGAAGGGAAACTGTGTAGAATACAAAGACATTATATAAAATTGTATGCTTCCAACTTTGTGGAAACAGTTTGAGGAAGAACCACATATAGGTGTAAGAGTTGGGGTGCACATACTATTATTGTACCACGTGACTTCACTGGCTTCCTGTAGCAGCTTGTGCTACCAGAGTGACCATTGGAACTTCTCCCACCTATACAGTATGCGGTCACTCATCCCTGTCTGCATTTCAACCTGATCATTACAGTGTCTGAAAAAACATGGTGCCTGGTGATACCAACACCCAAACAACAAAAATGAACTACAATAAAACATAAAATATTTCCCAGAGAACCCAACTGTTCCCTAACCTCCATCAGCTCTCCTTGAACCTGCCTGTGTTATAACTTATCAACTAATGAAAATGTAACTGTGATAAGAACCAGGAGAATCAGTTATACAGTAAAAGAACTCACAACACTACTGGAGTGGTCTTTAAACATATCTGCTTCAACCATAAAACTTTGGTCTAAACTTTATTCATAAATCTCATGGGTCACAATATAACTTTTTTTTGTACATTTAGCTATGATCTTTGATTTTTTATTCCTATATCATATCCCAGCCAGGCAAAACAAACACACACACACACACACACACACACACACATAGACACACACATATATGCATAGACACACACACCTGCTATATCACGAGTCAACTTTCTGTTTTCTTAGTTCAAAGCCGTTGTTCTTAAGAGCCCCACATAAAGAGATCTGTTTGGAAAAGAAAAACTTCATACAGCACATATTTCTTTGTTGCAGAAAGAGAAGCCAAGCAGCCCATCAAAAAAAGATTTATGAGCCATGAACTTCAATTCAAGACAAACGTGCGTCATTGTGAAAACATACAAGCTGTTAACCTGGTCTTGTTTTCTTTTCAGATATTTATCGCGCTAAACCATATATAAAAGTAATATAACCAAAAATATAAAAATAATACTATTAATAATTTGTATAAATGAACAAGGTCTAATTAGCAGGCGTATGATTGATTTGATTTTGTAAAGCTGCTTTGACCACTGTTAAAAGTGCATTATAAATAAAACTGAATTGAATTAAATTTAATGATATCATAATGACCAGTCACTGTGTTTCAGTCTTAAGATGAAATATTGCTTCTAAAATCAATTTTGGGAAGTGATTTGGAAAAGAAAACGCAAATGATGTATCAGAAGAAGGCATTCAGATGGATGGTTTGGAGTGGAAGTGCTGTGAGGGAAGGCGTTGGGTCAGAGCTGGGCTTGCAGTTCGGCCTGCAGCGTCTGTATAGTGACTCCGAACGCTGATGGATGAAAACTGGCATGTAAGAGAGACAGGTTACATTTAATTAAAAACAGTTTGCCCCATGATTTAAGGGAATTTTCAATTGAGGCAAAGACCAGGCCGACCTCGCTGTCACTCAGGAATCTGACCGCGGCCCATTCATCACCCGAGGTCCTGTTAAATCTGTAAATTTAAAAATCTTTTTGTTGTGATTTTGGCTGGTTTGCAGTAAGATTTACAAAGAAGAATTTAGGTTGCAGGCTGCTGGATCTCAGCACACGTCTGTGTTTTACCATACAGTAATTGCCGCATTACACAAACTGATTCATAAAAATTCTATTTTCAACCCTGTCTTGCTGCGCAACTTTTATTTAAAATTATTTCCATATGCCCTTAATAGTAAAAAAAAAAAAAAAAAAAAGCTAAAGAAAAGTAATTGAAACACACACACATACACACATCTGGATCTTAATGTATAAGCTCAAAGTCCTTATTTGTATTTTAAACACATCCAAATAAGAGCTCCTCCCTAATTCTATACATTTAGAATAAGAAAGCTAATTTTGAAATGAAACTTTAACATGGCAGTTAATTCACTGTAACTAATTAAACCTCAGTGCCAGAATACTGGCCTCGGTCCGTCTCTCCCATATAGAGCTACGAGCCAGATTCGCTCTAAACACTATATTATCATTATCAACCATGACTGTCTCCATAATTTACTCTGCATGGTGGCTCTGACCCTTTGATGAAGGCCACAGATTTACTGCATGCCCCTGGCTTTAATTAAGCAGCCTGGTCCTACTCTGTACGTCCATCTGCACAATGCAAGAATGGAGAAATGGGTGCAGTGTAGCCAGACCTTAAAACATGCATTGAGTTTACCAACAGGGGGTGCAAGTACTCATGACACAAAGCTTTCCTCCATCACTACAATATGTATTTAAAAAAAAACTACTCTGCACTGAATGTCCTTCCACGTCTCGCTGTCGCCTTTCCTGACCCCCTTTGTGTCTTTCGTGTGTTCTATTGGAAATGAAGGCAATTTAGGCCAAGCGTATCAGGTATCACGTTCATGTCAGAGAATAATAACCCAGCAATCCGGGTGAATTCAAGGAAGCTGGAGGGAAGCAAATGTAATGGTTGAAAG
The DNA here is from genome assembly GCA_030014305.1 of Clarias laeviceps. Lineage (NCBI taxonomy): Eukaryota > Metazoa > Chordata > Actinopteri > Siluriformes > Clariidae > Clarias > Clarias laeviceps. The sequence goes on from JAQMYJ010000020.1 coordinate 778,691, forward strand.
CCAGGAGAAAATAAAGCTGGAGGGCAGGGAAGGATTTCCATATGTCCAAACTCTGGAGAGAATCGACAATCAGGGCTGCAGTGTTAGACGCTATATCGTCTCTCGCTATATAGCCTATCTGGATTGGCTGGTTTGATCCATGGGACGGACCGGGCATCCTGGCACCACACAGACATTTAAAATCTTATAAAAAAATACAAATCATCCTGTATCATGTATTTTGAGGATGAGGTGCTTTTTGTCATGCAACATTTGGGAGAAAAAAAATCCTGCTGCTGCAAAGCTTGTGCTTAAAAGCCTAACCAAATTATAGATGAATAACCAACAGAAAAAGATAGAAAGATACTACTGCTCCAGCAACATTCAAGTCTAAGTCATTTTCATACTTTCTGTCTTTTCTGTCCAAAAGCCATGCTGATTACGAGAGCTCAATCCTGAAAGGTTCACAGCCAGGCCGCAAAATAAGCAATAATCCAGTCTTGACAGAGCCTGTCGAAAAATTCATGCTTCCTGGCAAACCTTTGTAATGAGGGCAAAATAACAGATTAGCAACTATAATTTGTCCTAAGGTTTTAATAGACAAAATTCTATGCAAACCTTCTCTTCATATCAGCCTAACTGTTTTTGCGGTCAACGCCATAGTGTTTTCATAGCTGGCCATACGCTTTCCATATGCATTTTTTTTTTAACACAGCAATAAGTGCTATTTGAGAAAGCATATTTTGACTTTTAAACATTTTTTCCCAACTAGTTCTCCATCACAGCACGGAGATGTTTGACATTTACAAATGGCATTTTGGCAAGATCGTGTTTCTTTTCAGCTAGCGAGGAAAAGATTGCCTCTTTACACTGACAGATTCGCAGGCTGTAGGTTACAGAGTGAACGTGTCACATTAGCTCAAGCCAAATCAAAATTCCCCTCTATCATCCAACAGGACAAAATCACTACTGTCTATTTATAGTATGGCACACACACACACACACACACACACACACAAAACATTGATCTTTATTTGTGCACACGTGTGTGATAAAACTTCAGCACTACGAATATTTCTAAAAAGTCTGTTCCGCACAAACAGGATTGAGCCATGCATATACATATGTATATGTATTTCTGTAGTCATTAAAACAGTAGAAAAATAACACACATGCACCCGTCTTACACCTCCCCACCTTAATACCCCCCCCAACCCTCAAAAGAAAAATTGCACCCTTCCACCATGGCCTCCAGCAATTGAAGGGAGCACCACTGAAGTTATATCACAACCATAATACTCTGGCTCTCTTCCCAGAAGGCATTCTGCATGCATATCCAGTCATGTGTTCAGTGCATTAGACCTGTCTGATTCCCCCCTCTGTTCAAGAGACGTCCCTTAGAACCCAGCTGTGCATCCCAGCTGCGAAGTCCTGAGCGAATCAGACCCGTTCGAATTCAGGCGCATTTGTGCACGACCATTAGCTGGAAAGCTGAAGGTATGAAGGGATTCCAGTAATCTTTCACTGAGGAGCTGAGTTTGAGCAGAGCTGACACCATTTGAAAGGACTTGCTGATATTTTATTTTTCAGCATGTCTTTGGGGTTTGAAAGGCAAAAGTTACTCACATCCAAAATGATGAGATGCAGCTGATGATACTGATAGTGGTAACTGTTCTAGAGTATGTCTTTTTTTTTTTTTATTATTTAAACATTACTACAAACTATGAACTTGGAAGCTCTGTCACCACGAACGTGCTTAAAACATACAAACCGCACTGACAAATGTTTTCCACAAGCTGGTCGGGATGCAGAAAAAAAGTAACAAGAACCTACCTTCTCAAACTCCCTGAGGCTGTGGGTTTGCAGCGGAGGTCCTTTCTCAGTTTCATCGCTGGAGAAATCTGTGTGGAATATATTTGTATGCTTTAGGATCGTTTCTAGCTTTAATGTTGTAATATGGCTTTAATATCTAGTTTTATTGTTAATCGTTATTCTATTTTTTTTATGAATAAGCTTATTCACCCCCCAATGATTATTAATCATTGGGGGATGAATAAATGTTGCCTCAATGTTGCCTGATGTCAGATAATTAATGTGATAATTTGGTCTCAAACAAATGATAATTTGGGTCTCTTTATGATCAATAATAGTTTTTTTTTGGTGTCATAGTTTAACAGTGCAGGTCCAGGAACCAGTCATTTTATATATACTCTGTCATCACATATCAGAAAACAGACCCTGGATCTGTAGTAAGTAAGCTAATCCACATCTCTACTGGGATCTCGTGAGACAGCTGTTGTTGCCTCTAGCTAGTGAGTGGTCCACATTGTGCCCTGTGTAAGCATAATAATCGAGGCTCAAAAACAATGGTTGAATAGTTGGAGTTCACTGCAGTTTATTTGGTAGACATAGACAGGGTGAGTAAAAAGTAACTAGGCATTAAAATTGGTCATAAAGTCCAGATTTCTAGTACAAATTTAATGATACAAATTGTACATATACTTTATTATATAGATAAATAAAAGCAAATTTTTAAATTTCAACATAGGCACCGGTGGCATCAACCAGTGTCCTCAATCGGCCAGGGATGGAATGCACATTCTTCTGAAGGAAGTTGTTTGGGATATTTCTGAGAACCTGAATCCATGCCTCCAAGTTCTCCAGTGTTCAAGGCTTTGTCCTGTACGCCTCCTCCATTGCGTAGCCCAACAGGAAAAAAATCACATGGCATGAGACCTGGACTCACGAACGCACAGTACGAGCACAACGGGGTGGTGTACCATGGGGTGGTGCTTCAGTGATTCCTCAAGTTCTATAGCCATTAAATATGGCTGAGTTAATTTTCACCCACCCTGTATGTTACAAATTCAGCTCTGTAATCAGATTTTCAGTGTATGATAATTTGCCCCAAAATACGATTATTGTGGGATCCCTGTACATTTATTTGGTTTTAATTATCAGGCAACACTAATTATTATTATTCACAATGTGCAATATCAGTATGTCACAAAACCATAAATAGTCTTTAATTATATTGGTAACTAGCATGATAATCGCCAGTACTCTTGGTGTCTGCTGCACCATTATAATAAAATGTTGCTGTTCTACGATCACATTCACATTGCCATTAATAAAGCACTGAACCAAACCACCGCACATTAAAGTGGATGTGAATGCAACACAAACTGAAACCTGTTGACCCTCTGATTAGAAAAGGAAGTGCATAGTCCAGGCAGCATTTCAGATTTATGTACACAGTGGTACAACAGGACAGAATTTTCAGCTCATCACTCATATGTACATCTAGCTTTCTATATACAGAACCAGGAGTATACAGCTAAATAGTGCCAAACCATTAAGAGAAGAAAAGCCACCAGGGAAATTCCAGGAAGGGCCTCAATGGGCTAGAATGATGTGTTTCTTTTTTTTCGAAAAAGAAAGAGAAGAAAGGTCCCTGGGTGCATAATCACGGCAGTATTGGCAGAGCGAGAACTTCTTACAGTTCTTTAAAAAAAATAGCCCATGCACAGACCTCATTAGAACTTATTAAAGGTCTTTTTAATATGTGCCAGTGATGTGTACTGGAAGTGTGCCTAGAGCTCCACTAGGGCCTCGTGCAAGGTAAAGAACTGCCGCAATGTCAGGCCAGAAAAGTGACTGTATTAATGAGCGTTATTTAGTACAATTTTCACACAAGTAACTCTTTAACCATTAGCATTAGGAGCTTATTATTGAAAGTACAAACGCATACTGACAAAAAGAAGAGGAATGTGTGAGGCAGTGTGAGAATGAGGTGAGAGAGAGAGACTGGAAAAATGAGTGTATGTGGAAAAAAACTGCTGTATGTGAAAAACTGTGTAGATATGAAATACATCACTTCATCTCTATAAAGGGCTGTCAGACTGTGAGAAGTGAATAGAGATGCCAGTGGGGCTGAAAACTCACCGTCCATGTGAGTTGTGCTCTTGGGAATGGCCTCTCTATTCCCATTGCAATGTCTGAAAAACAAATGACATAGTTATTCTCGTAATCTTGTTTACTTTCTAGTAATAATAAGTTCTATCTTGGAATCCGATTTAAGCGCAATGTCCTCATATGTATGAGAAAATACCACTGGATTATCTCTAAAGGCCCTGAATTATGTTATGCCAAAAGATGTTTATTTTCTTTCATATATAGTTAAGTAGCTTTGTAGTTATATTATTCTTTTTTTTCAGTTCTTTTATATTCACATCAGACATGCCAAAAGTATGTGGACACCCAACAATGACTCCCATATGTTCTGGATCCTTTTCCAGATTTATTCCCCCTTTGCTATTATGATGGGTTCCATCCATCTGGGAAGGATTTTGAAGCGTGGCTGTAGGGAATTGTGCAGTGGAATTGAGGTCAGTCAGGGCACTGTGCAGGACACCTGAGTTCTCCAACCTTAACACACCATGGAGCTTTGTTTGTGCACCGGGACATCATCATGCTGGAACAGGTTAGAGCTTTTTAGTTCTAGCGAAGGGAAACTGTGACGCCACAGCATGCAGAGGCATTCCATATAATGGTGTGCCATAACATCATTGGACAAGGAGACTGAAAGGAGGAAGAACAACATATGGGTTTGATGGTCTTGAATCCACAAGCGTTTGTCCATATAGTTATAATGTCACTAAAAATCCATTCAAATTCCTGTCTGATTTAGGTCATAACATCTGACATCTTTCAGTGGTATGTCATTAGTGTATTAAGAGATCTTCACACAAATTAAATGTTTTCTCTACTATACAAAGATATTAGTAGAAATAAGTTTCACAAAGTGCATCAGTAAATAGGATACCGGGAGTTATTTCTCTGCAAATTAACAAAGGTTTGTATTTGATCACTTTATACTGCAGACAGAGTCCTGCGGAAATTTCATCTACAGTGGAGATATACCAAGAGAGTGTATACAGGCACTACAGCTTCACCAGTTAAATCTGAGGCTTTCACACATTCTGCCATGTTGGATTGTATGTCGTCTGAGTTCAACAAAATATTAATAATGAGTTATACACAGACAAACAATAATGTCAACACCGCACAACATTAACACTGATTATCAATTACATAACAATAACCTGGTGGAAGGTTCATGGGCACCCAATGCTGTCTGTGGAGAGAAAAAGCCAGCCTGTCTAGTCCAATCCCATAGAATAGCCAATGTAGCACACATTGCTAAAAATGGTTAATGCTGGCTATGGCCAGACACAGAACACTCTGTGCTTCACAACTTGCTGCATATGAGGCTTATCAGGCAAAGAGTTCAAGGTTGTTGATCCAGGCTCTAACCTCCCCAGATCCCAATCCAATTAAGCAACCATAGGATTGTGCCGGACAAACAAGTCTGATCCACAGGCCCTGCCACCAACGTTCTGGTGTCAGACACCACAGCACACACCTGAGGTCTTGTGGAGTCATGCTCCAAGGGCCCATAGCCACCCCGGTACCACAAGGGAAACCTCCATAATATTGGGAATAATGTTTTCGGGTTTTAATGTTAAGGCTGATCAGTGTATAATGGTTTTAACTACATAGATGCTTGTTTGGTTTGCATGCCACACACCGTACACCCCCCCCCCATCTAAATCTTTACCAGGAAATAATAATTCTCTAACTAAGAAAACAAAATATTTGGAATTGAATCTGAAGTGAAAGACTTTGTTTCCGAACCTAGTGAACTTGCTGGCAAATACTTAACTTCTACTATTGTAATTTGAGTGAGTCCCAACAAAAACATGCTCACTCACTTTTCAAGAAATTACAGTAACAAAGAATCGAACATCACACTGATTCCAGAGAAGGGCGTATCAGGTTACACCAGCAAGATGAGCAGTGGATAAGTCGACCCAGTGTAAGTGGATAACAAGAGTTATGAGAAGAACCATTAAAAAAGGAAAATACTCATATTTTTTTCATATCTGAATTTGTATTAAATTAGGATGAATTATGTGTTCCATCCATGTTTATCATGGCGTACATCTGTGAAATATTTACAGCGTTTTGCAATAGGAAAATGATGATTGCTTGAGTAAGAGGTATCAAACATTGATTTTAAAGAACATGTAAAACATACTGACATGCTGTTTTTCTGTGTCTGAATGGTTTCAAAAGGCACTCCTGCTTAATTTTATTTTTGGTTGTCATCTCACATTTTGTCCTCATGACTGCATCACCAACTGGCTCAGGAATTATGAGAAGAAATTAATTTATGGAATAAAAAAAAAGTCCCCTGTTTCGCACACACACTGGTGTTCACTAAATTGCTTCACTTAATTTTGCCCTCTTTGTTGCATAGGACAGTAGCTCAGTGGTTAAGGGGTTGGACAGTTTGTGGTTGGATTGGAAAGTCTTAGGTTCAAACCCCGGCACCAAAACCTTTGAGCAAGGCCTTTAACCATCAACTGCTCAGATGTATAATGAGATTTAAAAAATGTAAGGTGCTTTGGATCAGGACATCTGCTGAGTGCTGTAAATGTGTAGCTTGTTTGCATCTATAATAGTTAAATGTAGTTATTTAGGCTGCACGGTGGTGTAGTGGTTAGTACAGTGGCCTCACACCTTTAGGGTCGAGGGTTTGGTTCCTGCCTTTGATCTGAAAGTCTAGAACAGACTAGGAGACATGTAAAATAGGTTAATTGCCAATCCCAAATTATCCATAATGTGCACATCACTCACAGGTTTGCAGTGAATCCAGCATAACTGTAGTGGGAATTTAATGACCAATGTTGCACCATCAAGAGAATATTACTCCTCTAGACTACATGGCCAAAAGTATGTGAACACTCAACCATAACCCATATTTACTAGTTGAATATACTATTCTGAAGACACACCATTAATATGGACTTGTTTCCAACTTTACACGAAATATGCGCTCCAATCTTCTGGGAGCATTTCCACTAGTTTTTGAATGCTTGCATTAGTGAGTGTTAGTGAGCTATAAAGTTTTATACAATCACGTGCCTCTAACATTGTGGTACATGATTGTATAGAATAGATTTTGCATAGATATAAAATGCTTCTTTATACTTTTGGTCATACAGTTTATATTTACATTACTATACAAATAGTTAATCTTTAGACATCTACTCATTTTGAGAAATTATAAGTCTGTGACACACAAGACTGTCTATTAAAACTCTTTTGTCACATGATCAGCGATGCAAGGACATTTCCTATTTAACACAGTGGCAGTAAATTCATTTTCTGGTTTAAAAGGATTTTGGACGATGTTTAAGCCAGTGAAAAAAAGTATGCTTAGACATTATTAATGCTACTGCAAGAACGATGATGCTGTAAACCAAAGATTTTGTAATGTTTCTCCTGATCTTTATCACTCCTTGTAATAATAAAAGTTTTGTGTGCAACAAAAAAAGAAGAAGAAAAAAACACTTTTCTTCTTGATCTAATTCAGTGCCAATGACTTGCTAGAAAAATCACAATCAAAGCATTATATTTTTTCTAAAACTTAAACAACATACTGTAAAATTGATACTTAATTATGTAACACAACTGCAGGGAGGTGGAGGTGTAGCATTTAGAAAAAACACAAAAAAAATCACATATACATAAACAAAATTTTCATTCTGCATTTTCAATTTCATTCTGCTGTCAAACAGTTCATATACAGTATAACAAAAATATAACTGGGTGACACTTTTCCCTGATGGCATGTCTTTTTTTCTAGTTAGGCATAACTTACATCGTATTAGTGATTTCATATTGGCCCTGGTTCCCTGAAATTGTATTCGTTCAACTACAACGGTAAAATGAGCATATTCTAATTCTCCAATCACCAATCTCATTTTTGGATCATGTTTTTTTAAATGTATGTTCATTTGCAGTTAACCTATTTAACTTAACTTTTAACATCAGTAATTTTAACAAGGACAGTAGTTAAACAAAGAACAATAAAAACATCATTAAATATGGCAGTATTTACATGGATCTTTAGCAGTTCAAATTCAAATTTTTTTTGTCACATACACAGTCATACACAGTACGATATGCAGTGAAATGCTTACACGACTGCCAGTGACCTTAAAAAGAGAATTAGCTTATAATAAGAAATAAATATGAATAAAGAAATATGGTAGGAAAATTACATTTAACTAGGATAAAAATAGAAGTATACTGTACATAAGATAGAAATAAAAAGAGAAATATATTGTACAATAGAGCAAATTAAAAAATTTAGTGGAAGAAAATATGGTGTGCAAATATGCATAAAAAGTGTCTTATTAAGGTGCTTTATTAAAGTGTCTTTGTGCAATGGTCCAGAATGTAAACATAAACATGTAAGTGTAGATGTGCGTGAATGTGTCCATAGTGTTCATTGATGTTAAAAGATTGTATTAGTTCTGCATGGTGGGTGGTTCTCTCTCACTCCTCTCACTTCTTTTCTACTGTATACCAGTTATCCTGTTCAGGGTGACAGGAGGCAAGGAGTCTGTTCCAGGGCACTGAGTACCAGTCCACCACAGGGCAAACAAACACACACTCACTCACATTCTCAGCCTACCCTGCATGTCTTTGGACTGTGGGAGAAAACCAAAGTACCGGAGAAAACTGTTTTTTTTTGTCGAATAATTGAGTAATACATACAAGTGACACCATGAAGCTCTGACTAGATGCAAAGTCTTGGAGAACACATTACTCTGCTTTTCTTTTTTTTGACAGTCTTGTTTTTAAAGTTTTTTTAAAGATTAATTTCTTATAGCATTTTGTTTATAATGTTTGTTTATTTCTTTTGGACCATATCATGGCTCATTAAACTTTTAATATAAATCCAACTTTGGTGAAATTTCCAAAATTAATTAAAAACCTGGTCACAAATAACCTTACTGCTGTGCAGACTGGAATTTGGTGCAGTTCTCTCCAGACAGAAAGCCCAACTGTGTCCTGCTCAAATAGAAAATTTAAAAACCAAGTAATGATTCTGATTAACAGCAAATAAAGAACTGATGCTCCTGTATTGAAGTCATGAAGTCAGATTGATGAAGTCATGGTCTGCACAGAGCTTACAACATGTACAATACAAGGGATCTTCATGTTGTCAAGGTATTGATCAGGAGAGAGGTACAAAAGGATTCCCAGAACACTGGAAAAAAACATGAGATGAACCATGGGAAGTGAAGAAAATAGTGTACTACAGTGGTATTACCAAGAATAGAATGGACGAAATAACATCTGGGAATATCTGGGAAGTACTTCTCACTCCATGCTCTTGACAGCGATCTCTCGCATTCTTCAAATTTCTAAATCATCCAAGACCATCTAAATATTTTCAAAAACCATGTGGCAAAATGTGGCAGAGTCTGATGAGACCAAGATACAATTTTGAACCATGGTGGATACAGCATCTTGCCATTGGGCTGCTTCTCTTTAGCTGAGAGTGAAGCTCTGGTCAAGATGGAGACAATCATGGATATCTCCAGATAATTTTTTTTAGCAGGAGTCCTAAAGGCCAATGTTATACAGATGACGATAAATAACAACCCAAAGCACAAATCAACAAATAAATTAGCTTTAGCAGAAGAAGGTCAATATTTAGGAATGTCCGAGTCAGATCCCAGATCTAAATCTTATTAAAATCTGTGGAAGGGTTGTGTACAGAACATCATTTCACAAACTGATGGATCATTTTTACAAGAAAGAGTATGTGCTAATTTGGGTGATCCAATAAGTGTATTATTACATGCAAAAGGTGCTTTAACAATGTACAGTATAAGTTAAGGGGTGTGGATGCTTATGTAAACAGTTCATTACAAGCCTTTTTCCCATTTCTTTTCCCCCTGAATTGTTTCCATTTGTTTGTATGTGGCTGTTGGTTTCATTAAAAGTGGGAAAAAAGATCTCACATGATTTAACTTGGTTTAATTTTTTAAACTTCTCAAAAACCTAGCGGTGTTAACTTTTTACGTTCCCTGTTCCTTCTCAAAGGTGTTTGTTAAGTGGTATGGATTTAACCTGTGAACATGTCTGCTTGTTGATTGGTCCAAAGCAAATGCTACTAATGTCATGTTAAACAAAAGGACACAATGGAGACATTTTCACACCGTCTGGTCACTGTTATTATCTCAACCCACACTTTTCAGCAGTGTTGTGGGACGTTACTTTTTAAAGTAACTAATTACATTACAAAATTACTGTCTTTAAAAAGTTATCAGTTACATTTCAGCGTTACTTTCTTATAAAAGTAACTAGTTCGAGTACTTTTCCTTTGCAGAAAATGAAAACTCCTTTGTGATTCCTCATGCATGTTGTTTTAGTCAAGACCTTTATAATTATTCTACCATCATCACTCAGTGAAGTTTGGCCCATAATCTGTTAACTACTAATACCACTAATCTCACCTACGCGGTTTCACGCGGTGGCCGTAAATTCGGTTCATCATGATTCACCGCGTGTTTTGGCGCTGTAATTAGGTTTCCATCTTTCCGTGTGTCGGTCCTCGCATAGTCAAACCGCATAGGTGAGATAGGGGAATAACAGTAAGAATAACAGAGGGGGCGGAGCTTGTAGGATGACTTTCACACACACAGAGTAACAGATTGGGAATGACTGCTGTCTGGCTCACGGATTACATAAATTCTCTAAATAACGGATTACATTTTTGAAAAAGTAACTAAGTACTCTAATTATGTCACTCTTAAATCGAATGATTCACACTCAGCTGTTACGCGTTACACCCAACACTGCTTATCAGCTGAGTGTGAATCATTTGATTTAAGGGTGACATAATTATAAGAAATAGGCTGAAAATTTAAAATTAAACTGGAAGATTAAGTCAAATCCAGAACTCGCTTTATTGAATTACATAATTTTTTTCATCACAGGACAGCCCCTTCTCTGACATCTTCCTTTTATCTTGGATAACTGTTGAACGCTTTTCTTTTATAATCCAATTACGAAAGCAACCTTATAAAGTAATTATGGAAACTATTTGCATGTGAGGTGCTCAAATCAGCCCTCATTTCTGCACAACTGATGAATCACCCCTATCAGTTCCCTGCAAGTTTTCCTGCACCAGTGTGTCGCAAATGAGAACGCCACGAAGGAGATGAGTCACTTAACGTTCCCTTTGTGTCTTCATGTCACATGCCTCAAGAACTACTAACATATTTTTATTTTTATTGAAGGGCTATATACAGTGTATGGCTCAGAACTGAATTCACCAGAACTGTGTTCAACTACTGTAGGCTCGGGCACAAGCATCCAGTACTCAGAGTTGAAAATTGCTACTCTTTTTTAAACTTCAGTAAAGATCTCTCATCTTTTAATTAATTTAATTATGTCATCATCAGAGCTTTCATGCTCATCAGATAAGTGTGTGCAGAGACAATACAATACCGGTGACCAGATGGTGGGAAAATGGCTCCATTTGCCATTATTGTCAGCGTCAATAACCTATAGAGCTTTACATCAGTGTTAATTTACACAATCCATATCAGAGGTCTAAAAGCTAGAGAGGATTTCTTCAAAGCACATTAACATCACTGGAATGAAAACAGGAACCTGAACAGATGGCGTCCCATCAACAGCTGTCAGACTGAGTGGGTCGTTGTCTCAGCATGTCTGCTGATCCACCCTCTCAGGTGTGAGTCAGCGTTGGTGTGTGTGAGTGTCATGATAACCGCTTTGTGGTTATTTCGTCATTATTTCTTCTTAGACAAAATAAAATAGTCAGGAATCATAATTTCAAGTCACTACAGCAAGTCAGAACACCTGCTTGGTGTAAACCTGAATTAAAACTTAATACACTGCCTTGGAAAGTTATACTGAAAATGCTAGTCTTTATTCCACAAAACACTGCAATGGCAAAACTCACAGATGATTGTCATTACTGTCTGCACACTGAGCAAACATGCCTTTATCTCTCATAGCAAACACTTCAGCAAGTGAATTCAGAGTTCAGGGTGAGTGCATAAAAAATTAAGTAGAGCTTTTTTTCTGCATAAGGTTAAGGCGACATCTGTATTCAAATTCATTACAAAAACAAAGTCTAAAAAACTTCCACCAATTACTTTCTACAAAAAGCAATGACAAACCAACACCACAGCAATCAAAAATTCTCTCTCTCACTCTCAGAGGCATTTAGTTTCAAGTCATGTTCAGAGTTCTGACAGTAAATGTCTCACCTGCCCCGGTAGAGAAAGCCACTCATCTTTCACCGAATCCAAACCACATGTGTGAAGAAAGTACAGACGAGAACAAGCTCCAACTAGAAACTCCTTTGGAGAAATTTGCCTCCGCTCTGATCTCGGGACAGTCTTTTAGACGAAAAAACTCTTTATTCCAGTACTTTGCAGTCTGGGAGTCTACACAAACACACACGTATACACAAACACGTGTATGTGTGTGTGTGTGTAGTCTCCCTTTCTCACAGGTCAGTCGAGCAGAGATGGTCAACTGACGTGGCAGATTCAGACCCAAGGGCAGCTACAGTCCAGGCAAGCTTCGCTCTCACACATCCATACACGTGCCGAGGGGTAAACAACAGTGAGGTGAAGGCACACACACTCACACACACATGCTCACAGTGTGCCTGGCTCACTCTGAAAGCCTGATCTGTTCTAGCATGTCTAGGATACAGGATTCTCTCTGTTTAGGTGTGAGTGCAACCCATACAGAGCCTTCCTGCTCAGGAACGAGAGTCAGCAGCTTGACTATTCGCCCCTGGCCATGTGTACTCTGGGTGGAGGGACGATAGGGAGGAGAGACACAGGTTCAGACAGGCTTGTAACAGATCAAACAGATTATTCTCCTGTCTCTGATGAAGATTCCTTTCAGTGCTCTTTTCCAGTTATGGATAAGAAGCCGTAGAGGCCTGAGCTGAAGATGCACGAAGAAAGAATTTTATGGTTGAAAGCAGTGAGGAAATATGTTTATAAATAACACACAATCTTCCACACTGAAAAAAATAGGAAGTGAATATGTCTTGTATCTCATAGTTCCTATTACATGTACCGCAAACTAAATATAAGATCATTACAACTACTACGTAATCTTAGATCATTAAAATCTGTGTTGGTCATTCAAGTCATACTGGGACTTTTGATTGTGCAGGATAACAGAACACAATTATGAGAGATAAAAATTCCATTCACTTCTCTATATAATCCCCTGTTACACTAATGCACTTATCCCAGTGTTTCACTAGTGCTTAGATACCATCAAAGTAGAAAGATTTCTCAATACACCAGCTCCACGTGCTCCACGTTTAACGTTAATCCTCCAAGGCCTTAACACTAGAAGCACCGCGCCAATGTCACCTACTTTTAACGCGATTCAGCGGTCATATGACTGGCTATTGTTTTGAATGGGAAGCTGTCGCTGACACACAATGATCGCTAGATCACAATGATCGCCAAATCTTTTGTGTTATAACCCAAAACTTTTGCTTTTTGGGTTATATCGCAATAGTTTGGGGTTATAACGCAAAGCATGACTTTTTTGAAGCTACTGAACTTCTCGGATGTTTTTTTAGTGTGACGGTGCTTTAGATGGAACAGGAGCAGCAATTTAGTTCTGAACTTGCTTCCGTGAAATTATCGCTAAAACAATATAATGACCCCTCCTGAGGATATAAAGCTTTATTATTGTGTTTGAATAAATCAGATCTACCACAGCAGATAATAAACTATGCTATGTCATAACCGAAGCAAACACCACGATTATGCCTCGTTTCGTTCAGTGTTGCTAGGCAACGGACCACGCACCTAATCGGCGGAAACGAGATGCTGAAATCCCTCGCATGTTGCCCCTCCGCCTCGCGTTTTTTGTGCTTCCATTTCAAGTGGAATTTCAAGTCGGTACTGTACAGAGAATGTGGCAATAACCTCAGCCGAGTTACGTGCAAGTGGTGCTGTTGTATAATTGTGTGTACAGGTCACACCTTATCCACAAGCTGGTGACAAGTTATACATCGATTTTCAAGAATCAGACATTTGACTCACCGAATGTTCACAGGAATAATTTGATTCCTGACTCTGAGCCACATCGGCCGGGATCATCATTCACAGGTGCTCACATTTTGCACTATAGTGCATTCTTTTTGTACTTTTTTAAAATTCCATTATAATCATATTTGTATAATAAGAGTGATATTTGTGTTTTTCTTTGTATTTTGTAATAATGTTATGTGTTAGTAATTTATATTGCACACATGATAACTCAACATGATTTCTACAGTAAGCAGGAGCCGAGGTTCATTCCAGCACTAAGCGAACAAATACCTTCACGCTCGTCATGTTCTCAGCATGCCAGTGTTACATAACCGTACAAATATCAGTCTTTAAAAAACAACCACCTGCCCCCTCTCTCTCCTCTTCATCCATCTCATTTAAATGTCATAGTAAACTGACTTTAGCTACCACCCCATGACGGCCTGCTGTGTGTTTAATGCTGTAATTGCAAGCACTTTGAAGTTGGCCTGTGAAATCTCACACTTCTCCAGAGAACAGAGGTGTGTCCTCAGATCCACTATAATGCACCAAAGTGTTTAAAGTGTTTCTCTCTCTTTCTACATTATACACTTTGATAATGTTGAGAATCATGTACCCATTTGCACAGATCTAGGATAAATTATGTGGAATAAAGTGGAAGCGCTTTGGGGAACAAAAACTTAAAAAAAGAAAAGAAATTGAAGTCAGTGTACACGTGTGCATGTGAAATCCAGGAGCTACAGTGCCCCTGTAATTACCAAGACTGTGCACTGTGCAGCCAAACGTCTATCGAGTCACAGTCTTTAACCAGCTGTGACATGCTTTACAGAGAGAAAATCTTGAGCCAAATGGAGACGTCACACTGCTGTATCCAAGTACAGGTGAAGTAGTCATAATTAGCAGACTATATTTATGCTGAAATCAACTAGAGGGTATAATTATTACAACTTCACAATACTTTACCATTGAGTGATGACAAATCATCATGACTGCTCAGAGCATCAATGGTAAACAAATGAGCACTTCTCACTTTGGAATGAGATATATTGTACATACACACATTTGCTTTACATCAATCAACATAATGTTCGCTTACCAAATCAAGGACAGTAACTTAACAGCTTAAAGAGGAAAATATACATCACTCAAACTAGCAAGAGTCCAAAAAGACATCCATGTTTTTTGCACCATTTTTGTAGCTTAAATACATAGAGATCAAAAACCGAAATGCTTTCAAGCTGCATCTTCTCGCTCATTTGGTGAGTCGAAAGCAGCATTAGCCTTACAGTCCATCTGCCTAGTTGCAAGGTGGTTAGAATTTTTGCACCATAGCTCAGATGTAGTTTGAGAATTTCTCATATTCAATTAATATCCACTTGAATATTCTGTTCATGGAAAATCAAATATGATGGAAATCAGACAAACACTTGATATTTAACACCCAAGTTGGATTTTGTGGGCACTATTACTACTACACTATTATTACTACTAAATTTTTCCATATCACTCACACTGTGTAGGGTCACAGGGGTCTGAAGTCTATCCCAGAGAACTCCAGGGCCACCAGGCAAAGTACAACCTGGATGATACGCAACAATTTCACTCACATACCCAATCATACTACTCGTAGTTTGGAAGCACCAGCCAGGCTACACTGTATCTCTTTAGACTGTAGGAGAAAACCAGGCTACCAAGAGTAGATCAAGCACAGGAGAATCAAGCACCGTGTACAAAAACCAGAGGAGTGGTTTAAGACCATAAGTCTGGACATGTAAGGCAACAGTGCTAATCACTGAGCTACTGTCCTGACTGCTACAGGTTCACAAAACAATTTATTTTATTTTATTTTTAATTTTTTTGGATTTTAACCTGATTTTTCTCCCTAATTTAGTGGTGTCCAATTCCTCCCTGTCACTAGGGGGCTCCCACATTAAGCTTCTACTACCATTCAGTCGGGAGGGCCTCAGACTATAACGTGTTTCCTCCGACCCACGTGATGTCACCGACCATCTTTTCGAACTGCTCGCTCACGTACCGTTGGGGGCAGAGTAACACACTCGGAGGACAGCGCTATCCGCTCCGTGAGCTCACAGACGGCCCCTGATTGGCTTGTAGAGCCGTGATTAATGTGGGAGCACGAGTACCTCTCATCCTTCCCCTCGGAGAGAGCTCGGCCAATCAGCTCTCTCTAGGCCTCTGGCTGTGAGAGGTTACAGCATCACTTAAGGAATTTGCTAACAGGGAAAAGAGTAAGGATGACCCATCCATGGCCAATTTTGGTCTTTTGTTGGACTTATTTAACAATGTTGAGATTCAAACTTGCTATCTCCAGGTGATGGTATGAACCTGTTGTACTAAATAATAATAATAATAATAATAATAATAATAATAATAATAATAATAATAAGGAGGAATGGCAGTAAACATGCCTTAAGTAGTTTTTCTGATGACACTGCAAATAGGAAATCTCTCTTACTTTGTGGCATAACATTTACATTTACATTTACATTTAGGCATTTGGCAGACGCTCTTATCCAGAGCGACTTACATTTTTTTATTAATTTTTTTTTTTCATTACACTCATTACACATCTGAGCAGTTGAGGGTTAAGGGCCTTGCTCAAGGGCCCAACAGTGGCAACTTGGTGGTTGTGGGGTTCGAACCGTACTCCAATGCCTTAACCCCTGGCCCAGCAGGCACATATACAGAACTGTGCAGAAGTTTTAGGCAGGTGTGTAAAAAAAATGCTGTTAATAAGTTTATTTTTAATCAGTTAACATAATGGAAAGTAAATGAATAGAAGTTAAATCTATGTTGAGATCAGGGCACTGTGGGGGCCAAACAACCACTTCCAGGACTCCTTGTTCTTCTCCACATTGAAGATAGTTCTTAATGACATCAGCTACATGTTTGGGGTCATTGTCCAGCTGCAGAATAAATTTGGGGCCAGCCTATCCCAAGAGACTTTGGGCACACGGTGGGGTACACCCTGGAAAGGTGACACATGCAATTTGGGAACACCAATTAGCCTAATCTGCAGGTCTTTGGACTGTGGGAGGAAACCCACCAAGCATGGGGAGAACATGCAAACTCCATGCACACAGAGAGCCTGGTTGGGAATCGAACCTGGACACTGGACGTGCAAGGCGACAGTGCTAACCAATACTATACTTACTTTACAGCATTTTTTTCAAACCTGCTTAAAACTTTTGGACAGTACTGTATTACAGGTGCCTTTCATTGGACCATATTTTTTTAGGTACAGTACTAATCAAATACCAGGAACACTCCAGAAGACCTGGTGTTTTGGAAATGGATTCTTAAGCTTGTTCATTTTCAACATATCAACTTCAAAATCTAAATGTTTATTGCAAGACATGTCCCACTACCTGACGGGTGCCACTGTAACAAGATAACAAGTTCATTTAACCTGCCAGTGGTTTTAATGTTATGGCTGAATGGTGCAAAATACAGATGAAAACTATTTTCAGCCACAAAAAATATCAGGTACAAACTGAGTGATTTTAATTAGTGAATCATTTTTACAACTCAAATCAAAATACTTAATAATTTCAATAATAATAATAATAATAATAATAATCTCATTATCTATACTGTTTTATCCTGTTTACAGGGTGGCACGGAACC
Source organism: Clarias laeviceps (assembly GCA_030014305.1). Lineage (NCBI taxonomy): Eukaryota > Metazoa > Chordata > Actinopteri > Siluriformes > Clariidae > Clarias > Clarias laeviceps. Next base: position 796,291 of record JAQMYJ010000020.1, read on the forward strand.
TAGAGCCTATCCTAGGAGACTTAGGGCACGAGGCTCCCTACAGAGAGTTCCAATTCACTTCAGGTCACACACACACACACACACCCTGGAGCACCCTGAGGAAACCCACCAAGCAGGGGAGAACTCCATGCACCAAACCCAGACCCTGGAGGTGCAAGGTAATTGTACTAAGCCACTGATCAATAAAAAAAAATATATATATATATATATATATATACTGAATATATATCAGTTAACACACATATATTATGAATATATAAAATACTTTTCCATTTAACTTCAGATAAAGTTTTATAGACCATAGGTTGTTAGAAATCCATGTTAGTCAAGTTCCAGCACTTTTTATAAATAAATATACAAACAAAGCACAAAATATGTCCACCATGTCACCGACAAATGTAAAGTAGAGTGAATAAATTTTTCATCTCATAGTGATTATATATATATATATATAATTTTTTTTTTTTAAGAAAGAAAATTTAGTTAAGTCTGTTGATAATAAAATCTATCCAAAATGTATTGATTTTACTGATTACATTGATCAATTTCCCAAAGGGGTCAGTTCCACCAAAATGACAGGGTGGACATCATTGTCAGGGACACATACGAAATGTCTTATTATTATTATTATTATTATTATTATTGAAAAGTATAATAAAAATAACATGTTTTATTAAAGAATTTGTTCAGTGTCATTTAACAGTATGTATGTGGGACATGGCAAGAGAGCCTTATAATTGTACTGATATGCGTCTAAATATTCAGAGATTTATATTAAGACCTCAGAATTGCATTATTTTGCAAAACGTTCATGACATATGGGTGTTTCTGATAAAGATAAAGGATATTAAACAAGAAGATTAGATATAAAGTTACAAGTAAATACAGTACATGGTTTTATGAGAATCCAGGAAAAAGTTGTAAAGTGCAGATGCCAAAAGAATTTTAAATAATAAGCAAATTCATTTTAAACTGGTAACACTAAGAAATGAGTGATTTGTAGCCATTTTTCCCCTAAACATAAACACTGATGTTGGTGATATGAGTGAATATTCTGAAGGCACCATGGTACAGGTTAACCGAGACCAAGAGAACGTGACTCTGAGCCATCTGTGTCGAATGAAACCCAGGCAATCCTCGCTGCTGATGCTAAGACTGATTAGAAACAGGACTTGTCCTTCATTTGTGCATGGAGGAAAGAAGAGATGTGCTCCCTAATTAACTTTGTCACATTTTTACAAGCTGTTAATGAGGCTCTTTAACTCTGACAACATGTGCATGCAGCTCTCTGTGTCTGTCTGGTACCGGGAATTGGAAGCAGATTCAATGCAATGAGAATAATAAGTTAATTACAGGGGTGTGCAAAAGCAAGGTATGTGACAAAATAATATGCATGTTAACCAAAAAGAACAGGTAAACAAAATCTAGTAATGATTTCCTTAGGTGAAATTAAAAGACACCTATTATGCACAATCAACTTTTTGGTCATTTTTGGACATTTACATCATAGTGTGTGTACAGGTAAAATATGAGAAAATGGCATTCATTTTTTAAAATCATTTTTCCATTTTTTTTGTCCACTTGAACATACGGTTCAAATTTCCTGCCTAGTAGGAAGTCATTCCAGGCAAAAAGAGAAATGAGGTGAAAGGGCTCCGCCTTTGTTAAAACTCCGTGTCTTTTTTCCTGCCTTCTGATTGGCTAGAAACTTGCACTTCCACAAAGGGGCATGAAAGTGTATTTGCATTTAAAGCTAAAGAGTGTGAAACAGAAAGAAATATGAGTTGCATTTCTGCTGGAACATTAATAGAAACATTTTGGCTCCTCTAACATTACAGTATGTTAGCTTGTTAAAAATTTGCATCTTTAAAGCTCCTTGGAAAACTAAAGTAGTTTTCTATAAATAAATAAATAAATAAATAAATAAATAAATAAAAAGACCAATTATAATGTGCAATGGCCTTGTGCTGACAGAACCTTTTTTTTTTTTGCCTTGGACTTTTTTTCCTTTCTCTGGGTCGCGACATCATGCCATTTGATCTGCAAGTTATTGCGCCCTACCCCTCAGCCCCAACATCACTAAGAGTATATTAACAGCAAGTGGACTTGTGAATCATCACATGACCAAATGATAATATTAGCAATTACATTGATTACATCAGCAATATTTGATTTAGTCTAAATATTTTAATGTAGCATATGTTAAATAACTAGAAGTTACTCTGACATCATTTTAGCATCATAAACAATCCAATCACTCAATTAACTCATTAAGTTTAAATAGAACATATCAGCTTGTATTTACACCTACCTGCTAAGCATTCTGGAAAGTATTCAAATATGACACGTTCCCTGTTCCATAATAAATGGTATTATAATTTTCATTTCTTGTATGAACCTGTCATCGTTGGTTTTGAGGATAGAAAAAGAGCAGTGTAAAGCCAGTTGTCCTGTCCAAAACACATAAACTGAAAAAACTTTGCCACTAGTGATTCACTGTGTGTGTCATACACACACACACATATATACTGTATACATGCACACACACACACACACATGTGCCACAGTACAGCCTGCTGTGTATATCACTATATTATAGGAATTTCCCACACTGGCCTGTGAATAATAATTTTTAAAAAAAGCATTTTGTATGTATCCCTGAAAATGATGTCCACCCAGTTAACCCAAATACCTCAGAAACTGATTTATTTTTTTTCTCACTTAAAGATTGCCAGTGACTCGGCTGTACAGACATCTACTACCACAGCATTTCCTTTACACTTTGCCATTTTGAAGATGAAACCCTATTAACAAAACATGCTTCTAAGATTTTTACATCCCATACTTTGTAGCTTGAGTTTAAAAATGTTTTATGATAACAAAGTATGCACCAAAATTAGTTAATTAAGCTATATTACACAAGTGAGTGCTGTGATACTGAATATCAGTACAATGTTCAGCATAACAGCATGATCTTAAGCATGATATTGCTTTTATACAACAGTTACACAAAAAACATTTATTATCAACAGATTATGATGTGTTTGTTTATTTAGCCAGTTATTTTGCTCTGTCTACACGTATCCTTCCATGCCAACTGGCAGAGCTGGCGACCAACGGTTAGTGTAATTAACAGGGACAAAGTAGGATTAAATTCAGCACTATGTAGCCAAAAGGTGAGGAGAATAAACATGGAGGTGGTGGAAAATTACAAGATTTACATTCTATTTGCATTTATCCTATTTTAGAAAATCAGCTGACCTACAATTACTGGGGAAAAAAACCCAAATAGCATTGAACGTAAAACTAGTACACAATGTAACTGATCAGGAGTTAGAGAGGGATTTAGGATTTAGCCTTGTGTTAGAAGCTAGTAGGATTTGTAGCTCGCATTAGTCATGAACAGAACAATACAGAATACAGAGTTTAGAGGCAATTGGGAATTACTAAGGATTTAGCAATTACTAAGGAGACAGTGTGTTGTTTAAGATGACATACTGTAACATTTACCCTTTCCTTTAAACTGAACTGTAAGACTTTTAACAGTAGAAAGGGGATTTCAATATTCATAATTATTTGTCTCTGGGGCAGTCCACTCTTAGACTGACAGCAGTCCGATCTATTCTGAATGAAATCTAGATGGCATCAGAAATCTATGTGGAATTTTCACATCTAAAAAAACTTAAAGATCGAGATATTCAAATCCAAAAGAGAGGAAACAAATGGTAGTCATATTAATGGCAGTAAAATATTGGTGCATACATTTTATCATACTATTACAGTAACTGTATATTTACTCCTTGCATGTCTACATCACATCACTTAAAAATAGAGACTTCTCTGGGGCACCTGGAGCATATTTCCAGGGAACGTATTTGATTCTGTGTGTTTTATGCATAGGTTTTCTTCCAGTTGTCTTTGTTAAATTTGATAATAATGTGTATGCGTGTGTATATGTGTATGTGTGTGTGTGTATGTGTGTATGTGTACGTGCAATTTCAAGGTATATTGGTGCACAGAATTTTCACGATAGGCTCCTGATCCAGCACAACCCTGATCATGATAAAGAAAGCGAGTGAGGAAATTTTGCAGATCAGCCAGAGTGAGATCTCCAACAGTTTTGCTAATCAAATCTCCGTTTTTTTCCTTCTCTTTATATCCTTCTGTGTTTATATCTGGGTACATGTGGTTCTACTGTATCTATTGTGTTTTATTCATTTAAGTAAAAACACTGACTTTCACACTTACAGAGTTGAGGTAACTAACATGTTCACGTAATGGGAAAGCATAAACCTTTTTACCTAGATAAACACCAATCAGGGATAACAAGTGGGCCTCAATGAATTGAATTTGTTTGTCCATGCGCCTTTTATTCCGCATTTTGTGCTGCATTTTATTTTGGTACTTATGATCCTGTCACCAGTTCAATGTGTTAACGTGGTGTTAAAGTTATGGCTGATTGGTGTACTGAAGATTTTCCATTTAGATGTACACTTGTTTATTTTGTTTAGCAGATGTTATCTTTATATCATGTATTTGTTAGTGAAGGTACCATAAGAAAGAAATGATAATGACAGTGAAATGCACATGTTAATTAGAGATGTCTTTGTCAATGAGAATTTAAAGCATTCTGATTATTTCCAGAAACAGAAGCTGAACCTCTTAACCAATGCTGTATGGTCATAAAATAACATGTGGGCACCCACACTTATCACATGGCCACCAATATCAAGTTGTCTCACAGCCTACTGGGTATTTGTAGGCCACCTAGTGGTCAAAACCTAGCAACAGAAATTCTGTACACTAAAAACAGATCTGGCTTCTGAAATTCAGATCTTCCATTTGGTTACAGTACAATTAATATTATAGTTTAAAAAAGTTTAAATAATTTTTGACATTACAAATTATTTAAGTTTTAAAGTGATCCTCCTTTATCAATGAATTTAATTTCTGCACAGCTGATGTGTGTTTGAAGTTAACACAAAATATAAAATATCATATTTAATTACACTTTGATATTACACTGATTTTTTTTTCATGTGAATTTCTAAACACTTCATGTTATGCTTCACACAATGTTATGTTCACATGCATGTGATGATCTGCATGCATTTTCTTTTTTTATGCTATTTCCCCCAGATGTCTTTTTTTTCTTCTTTTTTTTTTAAAATCTAACTTGTTTTTAAATTTTTTCTTCTTTTCACAAACAGGTCATGTGCTATAATATTTTTCTTATTTGATTTTTTCACAAGATTAAATTAACTTTTATACTTTTTTATGTGTTTCTTACATGATTCAATTATTTTGCCCATTATTTGCTTTCACATGTAGATCATATGGTTTTACTTATTAAAGATGTGATTTACTCACATAAGTAATTTGCTTTTAATGATTCTTTGATTAGATTCTCATGTAATTTTATCAATTGTCAAATTAAATTTTCACCGTAATTTTTTGCGAACATGTGTTTTTTATTTTTGTTGGTTTGCATGTTATTTGTTTTCACATATAAATCATGTGGTTGAATTTTTTAGATGTGAATTGCTCACGTAATCAGTTTGA
>JAQMYJ010000020.1:810370-844971 GCA_030014305.1 Clarias laeviceps
GAAATATAGTTTTAAATAACCCAACACTTTAAATCACACTGGAACTGGACATTAAAAAAAAATATATATATATATATATATATATATATATATATATATATATATATCAGTATAGTGAAAAGATTTGCAAATCAACTTGATTGCACTTTTTTACTTTTGGAAAATATTGTTATGTATTTTAAGAAGAGAAGAGAAGAGAAAAGAAGAAGTATTGAGGGCCAAAAAGTCAGATCTGAGGTTAATAAAACAAGCATTTACTACACGTTCTAAATAAATCATTTTCTCACACAGTTCCACAGAGATGTACACAACTTCAACCCTGTTTAAAGTCACACTCTGACTCACACTTCTGTCATTAATCACTAAAATAACATGATGGGATTTTTTTTTATTATTATTGGCATATTAGATAAAAGGGGGAAAAATAATTGTGTGCCATGATGTGGTTTTACTCTGTTGCCTGCAACAGAGCTGTTAGGAACACGATAAATGATCTGTCCTTTTGAACCAATCTTAATATGCTTGATTACTGCTTGAAATGCAAGTCTCTTTATTCCCATATGCTTTGCATTTATGAAATGGCATACAGATTTAAAAAAAACAAAACAAAAAAAAACAGGAAGTATAAGTTGTCTTAATTACATTGGTGTTAGTATGAGAAGTTACATGTATCACCAACAGCTACGTGTCAGTGGTACAGTACAGTAAGCTATATAAAATGAAATGTATGTAAGACATGACCTTCCTCGTTTACCACAACAAGGTTAACTGTTCAGTTGGTAGATGTTCCTTCAGCTTTCTACAGTTCAGGCGGATTACTCATTCACTTCTAAAAAGAGCTGGAAAATCCAATATTGTTTTTTTTCCACATCTTGGGTAAACTCAGACTACAATCATCCACTTTGAAGAACATACTTCCTTCAGTTGACTCTAAATATAAAGCCACAAAAAAATGTGGTTAAATCATCCAGATTTTAAGTCTGCCTTGCAGTCTCCACATAAGTCCAGATATATGAAGAGTCCCATTTCCTTATTAAAGGATCTACATTCATCAGCAGTGATGAAGATTGTTACCAAAAAAAAAAAAAAAAAAAAGCCAGCATATAAAGGCAGGGAAGAAGAATCATAATTCCAGAAGGAGGGTAGGACTGTTCTATTCCCAATGGAGTTTTGAAGAAAAAGGGGAATCTCAGACAAATTTGTCCTGTTCTTTAAGGCCTTCTAAGGCATCCAACTCCTTTGAGGCTTCCTCTTTGTCATTTCCATCCTCCCTTCTTCACTCTCTCACCCCCTCGTCTGTCTCAGTTAACAGTGGGGACCTGGTTGAGGCTGTACTCCTTGGCTTTTAGTCTTAGGTTAGCAATGCTGTTGGCCATGTTCATTCCCTGGGTGGAAGTGGTGTTGGCACAAGTGGGTGGGTAGGTTGCCATTGTGCTGGTGAACAGGAAATGAGCAATGAGCAAGAATGAGTGCACAAATATAAAAACAAATATTGAAAAAAATCTATAAACATCTCTAAACAATCTAACAGGCATCTCAGATATTACATACAATACATAAATACATAAATACATAGAATAAATACAGTATATTTAATATGTTACTTTTGGCTAAGATGGCTATTTGGTTCTCTCATTGTTATTACACATCTGAGATTGTTTATTTATTGATTTAATTTAAAAATGAGATATAGTAAAAATAAAAAAAATAAAATTAGTACTTGCTTTCTGTGGGCAGCATTTTCTGAGGCACTCGTACTGGCCCTCCCTCCGAACTCGGAAACCAGCTTAAGAATATATAAATAGTTATTAAAGCTTTATGTGTACTTTATTGACACGTAAACATTGTGCACATCAGTGCATTAGGCAAAAAGACAACCGCAACTCTGCATTAGCTTGTTTTACGGGCCTCCTCCTTTCTAGTCGTAAGCATAAATATGCCAGAAAGTGGTTAAGAAACACATTTGCACAGTAAAGAAATTGGGTTTGGCCCGAGTCAGCTGTTTCATACCGCTTGAAAGAACAGACTTCAGTGTAGACCATAACCAGTGTAACCAGAGTCACAGAAAATCCTGCCCAGTGAAGCTTTCCTCCTCACTGTGTTAGCATATATCATATAGCCCAGAGGTCACAGGGCACAGAGGTGGATTTACCATGGTTTGTTTTCAGATTATCACCTAACAGTGAAGGGTTTGGTTCCTGATCTCCACTTCTTCCCCACTGAGAAAAACTACTACACAGAATGGCTTGAAAATGTACATCTTATTACACTTTTTTATTTGCAAATTACCTTTTTTTGTTATTTTGCTTATATCAATAGAGAAAACAGACATTTTTTGTTTTTGGAAAAATGTGCAAATAGCCAGATGAGTTAAAACAAGTCAAACTGCTGGAAATAAGTGTATAAGACCAGGCTAGTAACACAGATACAGAAGAAGTCATGTGCTGAGAGGAAATGAAAGAAAAACAAACAGATAGCTGGAGGGCATGCTGGGATAGAGTGGGGCATGAGAGTGGCACAAATGACACGCTAGAGTTACTAGGGTTACCTGTAAGGGGTGGCGCTGCCCCAGGATAGGTAGTCATTGGGACGTGGGGCGGGTCGAGGCACGATGGGCTGCTCCACCGCCGTCACGTCTCCTGAGTAGGATTTGAGGAGTGAGGCATTCTTACTGGCCAACATGGCCCGCTCGTTACGGCGGAATTTGGCTCGTCGGTTCTGGAACCACACCTATGAGACAAGAGAGGAAATTATTGCTTTCAAAGCAATTATGAAAATCCAGAGGTTACACAGAAGGCATAATCAAAGAGTCTAGTGTATATATTTGATATAAGGGGCATTATTGTCTGTTTTGGTGCATGAAAAATTATACACCAAGATCGAAAAGTTACTGGAATAAAACTTTTTTTTTCACTGCTTCACTTTTTTTTTTCACTTCACTGCAGATTCTCTTAGTAGACATAAAATGTAATACAATAATAATAATAATAATTAATAATTATTATTATTATTATTATTATTGTTGATGTTATTGTGTTATTATTTAAAGATATTACAATCATGAAAAGATAAAGCAAAGTGTTTAAGTAATGTAAAATATAATGCATTAATTCATTTACTTGGTTTCCATGTAAAAAGATGCGCTATGGAAATTATTTTGTAGCTGCTGTTTTAAGCAAGGCACACTGCTAAAAAGGTCTAGAAAACTTGGATGTGGAATTTTTGCTAATTGCGGAAAACTCTTCTGAATTTTTCTCATCACATGTCATCCTGAAACTTGAAAACACATTTTAAACCTAAACATGTGGCTTGCTGTTGATGCTTGTGTGTTCTAATCCTGACTCCAGCAATATGGAGCATCTTGAGTAGAAATATCATAAAGTGTTCCTGTGTGAACCACAGACATACAAAAGCTGCAGAAGATATGTTTAAGATGTGTGATGCGATAAGCCCTCACAAGCCCTGTACAAGGATGAAATGATAAAGCTAGGCATGGTAGAGTGCCACTCAATTTTGTCTAAACAATGGTGTAGGAGCAGAACCAGGCTCCCTTCCCAAGCCAAGGTCTGGTGGAGGCGCAGTGTCCGGTTACGCAGCGCCTCAGGAATGAGCTCAAAGTCGCTTTTATCAAAGCCTTTCGGAATCGCTCACCCTCTCTGGGACACATTAATTGCAGATGTGTTTTCTCTCGCATTTCTCTCTTTCTTTTCCTCTCTCTCTATCTCTCTCGCTCTCTCTCCCTTTCACTGTCTCTCTCTCTCTTGATCTGTAAATGGGCACAATCCCCATCTTTTAGCAAAAAAGGTCCCTCTCATTATAACATGTGGAGACTGGCTCAGGCCTGAAGCATGTGCTTTCAGTCTGCTCTCCTCTATGTAGAGCCCTGATGGGAACTTTTTTAGTGCCATTATGGTTGCCAGTGTAATTTGATTGTAATTACTGTACCTGTACTCGGGCCTCGGTGAGATTGACCCTACGAGCCAGATCCTCTCGCACAAAAGCGTCGGGGTAGTGCGTCCTCTCAAACACTCGTTCCAGAGCCTGTAGTTGGCTGCTGTTGAACGTGGTCCTGTTTCTCCTCTGCTTACGCTTCTTCTTTTCCTCAGAGTTCAGCTGTTCATCTGGTCACATCGTCACACATCAGAGATCAAGCGTTATTCATTATTTTCAATTCACAGACATCATGCTAACAGATGTGTGTGTATGTGTGTGTGTGTGTGGGGGGGGGGGGGGGTTGATGCATTAGCTAAACTGGAAATTAATTTTGTTACTAAAATTATGATACTGTACAAATCGCCTTTGTGACAGCTAATACAATGTAATAATAAAATAAAATACAAGTATATTTAATTAGGCTGTCAAATTTCATTTGTATGAATTTCTTGTATGTTTTTATTTGGTATGAACAAAGAAAGAAGGATGCCTAGAATATTTTAAACAATAATACAATAATGCAACAATTTTAAATTAGTTCAAGCTAGTTAATGTTAGCTTAGCTATGTAACAAACATTTGCTAGCAAGCTTGCGATTTTTACATTAAAGCTTTTGTTTGATTGAACTGAAATTATTGCGTTAATACATGTGTTTTTACAAGCTTCTTTTGTGAGGAATTTTCAGATTTATTTAAGAGATCTATTTGGCAATAAAAAAGACATTAATATAGATGTTAAATTGAAATGATGTTTTATTTAAATAATATAAAAAGTAAGTTCCTGCTAAATTATGTAATTATAAGAAAAATGACCTAAGGAAGATCTACAGTAAGACTAATATAAAAAATATTTGTATATTAATTGTATATTACTATGATACAATATATTGATTTACCAAATATGGTACAAAATGAGAATTCTGCTGCAGCCAGTTATTGTCTGTAACTTCATATAGTATATTTTGGAGCGTATGTTACATCTAAAACAACAGCAAAGATAAAAATTAATTCTGGAAGGTCCTTTAGTGCTTATTTCTGACTGATATTGGAGGCATCCTTCTTTCTTTGTTCTTCGTTCTTATGTCTGACTGTATCTGCAAAACATTCATCTGAGGGCCCCTTGTTGCTCCTTTACATTTTTTTTTGTCTAAATAAGTGTGAATTTGGTTAATATTTGGTTAATAAATGAATCGTATTATTATTATTATTATTATTGCTCATAATAGACTAGGCGGGGAAATATTCACACAAGCACCGATTATGCAACAAACCCCGCGGTGATTAGTTACACTTATTAGATACACTTATCTTTTTACATGCCTGATTGGTCAGCACATTAATAATCACTGCATCTGATTGGCTGTTCGGTAGAAGCCCACACCTGTACCTGTCCAAGAGATTTATATAAAACATGTCTATCGCAATTGTCATTGTAGTAGGCAAATTAATTCAAAACACAATCTTTCAATTGTACATGCACTAATCAGCAAGTTATTGTGATGTTTATTTTTTATTTTTTTTATGTTTTTATTTATTATTTATTTTAATTTCCCCACATGAGACAGGGCTAATTGCGCAGACATGGCAGCGGAGGCTGGAGCATAATTAGCTCAGCCTGTTTGTGGGAATCATTAGTGTATTCAAGAGCTCGTTAAACTCCCGCACTTTATTGAGAATTCGCTTTAACGCAGTTGCCAGGTGAAACACACGCACACACGAACATGCATGCACGCAATGTTGCGCGGTATGTATTATTTCCTTTCCTCTTCTTTTCTCTTTTTTTGAAGAATATTCAGCACAGAAAGTAAAAATTAAGCTCTGGACAGGTATAATGTCAGTATTTGACTTGTCAGTCCCATGATACAAATTTATCTTCTTCGCCATTGCAAACGTGTTTTCTATTAAAAATATATATTGATGAAAACAAAACTGCGCATGATAAATATTTAAGGGTTTAGATTACTGCAAATTGAACTTCACTGAGATAAGTAAAATAAAATGGTCAAACAGGCCTATATATAGGCTTTTAAATAAACAAAATGAATATGTAATAATAATAATAATAATAATAATAATTAAAACTCAAATGCTGTTGAAAATGTTCGGGATGTTCCAGAGAAAAAGAATTATATTAAATATTTTATTTTAATTATTTTATTTTATTTAGACTACATTTCCCCCTCATTATCCGATGACATCGTCAGGTCTCAGTCCTTAATTTGTTGTATAATAATGTGAAATAAAGTGCTGTATGTAACTGTGTCTAGCGCGCATCCGCCGCAAAACACGCTCACCATCACCAACATCATTTATGGCCTGTACTTTACGTTATAAATGTGTATTACAATTAATAAATTGGGATGTATTTAAATTTTCAAATTCGTTTTAAAAAATTCAAATTGCATAAAAAATTAATTTATAAATTTAAGGGAACTTTTCTGTAGAATATCCGTTTTATTTATTTATTTATTTTCATTTTATTTATTTACAGTGCCTAAATTTAAAATTAAATGCTACTTAATAGAGGCACTCTCCAGCGCTGTGTAACATTTAATGCAGAACACGGTTGCGTGAGTTTGCGTAACCTACTCACGTGTTAATGTGGGAAACTGCTGTGCTAAGTGTTAATAAGAGGATAGCGCTCCCGTGATCGTGCGCTGGGTAAAGGAGGGGTACATGGATTGATCTCCATAACAAGACCTCTATCTAACCACAGTATACATTTCACCGTAAAATGACTTTTAGCCGAATAAAACTTCACTTATAGCAAACCCTTCCCTGGAGCTCTGGCCCCTGGCTTGGACACTGATGATTCTAAGCAGCGTAACAATGTCAATGTTACAATTATTTTTATTATTAAAGCAGCTATGTCATTGAAATATATTTATTGGAAATTGCGCACTGCCTGGATGTTCTGTGCGCTCTCGACGCTGCACTTACTCTCCGGTTGCGCCGTGTCGCTGCCGCTGGTCAGACCCGGAGACTCCAGCATGGTCCTGCCCGCCTCCGCCGCGCTCTCATCCGCCTGCGCGCCCACCATCTCCCCTGCTTCTTCCAAATCCAACAGGTGGCTCACCGAGAAGTTCTTTTTGGCATGCAGGTTGTCCACGTTGGCTGTGATGGGGCTGTCCAGTCTGCTGGGCACCGCCACGGCTCGTCTGTCCATTACATGCGCATAGCTAGAAGTCATGACGCAAACAGGCTAGCTGAGAAAAAAGCGCAGAGCAACAACAAACCGTCCCTTGCATAGGCAACCGGAGTGTATTAGAAAACGTGTCTCCAATAAATGTTTAATACGTTTTCTTTTCTTTTTTTGTCGTTTGTGAATGTAATCTTGGTCACGGATCCCGGGGTGGTGCTTTACGTTAGCCTACGTGGAACTGTCAATTCCGTGGAAAAAACAAAACCTCCGCTGTTTGGACGCCTTTGTGCGCAGAGACAAGCTCGCCACGAAACGCCTTCTCTCCTATTCCGACTTAGTTTCCTTCCTTATTAAAAAAAAAAAGAGGGACAGAGAAAGAAAAAAGAGAGAAAGAGAGTAGGAAAGCTTTCAGTCTACGCGTGCCTGAGACTGAGCGCAGTTTGCCGGAATGCCGCTGCCTAAACACATGCGCGCACTCGTAAATGCGGGCTGTCCCGTGAGAGCGAGGAGGAGGCTGGACACACTGCCGCCTCGTCGAAGCTCCGTGTCCAAGCACTACACACACCCCCACGCACGCACGCACACACACACGCACTCACTCACGAAAAGGGAACGCAGCTCGTGGCACTTCAAACGTTAGGCAAAAGAATTAGGCCCCCGGGAGAGAAGATCGGCCTAATAAGCATTCATAATTACGCAGCCAAAAGGTTTTTGTGTTGTCTCTGAGGTTGTACAGACCCCTGGTGTGTCTGCTGTTCTGTCCCCTCCACCGATTGCAGCAAACAAAAGTCGCTCCAAAGCGTGCGCAGAAAACAAGAAGCAGAGACTATAAAATCATGGAGTATATCTGAGGGCGGGATTCTGAAGTCATGTGTCGATAATGTAGAGCGAGGGATTCCCTAATTAGTGAAGGATGTGACTAATGACCAGTTTCAAGAGCATCTGGTGCTGGGAACTCACCTCCATTGTGTTTTACTGTGGCTTTACCAAGACATGGAAATCATCTAAAAGAAAAGGCTGTGTTCTGCTGAAACCAGGGCGCACTGCATTCAAAACCAAAAAATATTTCTTAAATTCTCAGTAAAACAGGGATATGAAAGCAATTCAGTGGAGGAAAAACGCATTTTACAAACCTGCACATTATGTTGTTTGGAGATTCTGAATTTTTTTTTTCCAACCGAAATCCTGTCTAAACTAGAGCTATTCTATTATTTTTCTATGTGATTACTATTTTAGTTATTTACATAGGTATATGTCAGTCACTGACTGAGTCAGACTTTTGAACACCTGGCTATGCGCCTCTTGGCAGGTAGGCCAGTGTGCTTTAATGGACGCCGTCTATAGACTTCTCATTGCCTCAGATATCACTTTAGCTTTCCAAGCCTCCAGATCCAGGGGGGGAAAGAACACTTGATGCCATCAAAGGCAGGGGGATTGAAACCAGATGTGCCGCTCTCGTTCTTTCCGTGTATTTAATTAAGCCGGCGGTGGGATAGAGTGCACTTTTTTTCTTCATTAGTTTCCCTCCACATTCCTGCTCCTGCCTCCGCTTTAGCGCGCTGCTATCAGCCCTGCCAGGGTCCGAGCTCAGTTCTCAATCCTCACTATTACCTTTTAATCAGTCCTGGTTTTCCCCTCCACTACCTTTTATTAATAGCATCTCGTCGAATACATAACGCGTACACAACTCCCGACAGTGATTAGAAATATTTTTATGTCTTACAAAAGGTGAAGGCTATAATAAGTAGCCTATAATATTATTATTGTTATTGCGTCACCATATCAACATGGGAAGTAATGGCAAAATGGTGAGCCTTAGCTCAACCTTAGGTCAGAAAATTTCATTTTAGATAAATAACAAAAGATACCAAAGTCATAATGTAGTAGTAGTGGTAATAATAATAATAATAATAATAATAATAATAATAATAATAATTATTATTATTATTATTATAATCTCCGATTTATTTATCTGGTCAGCACTTTTTTAAATTTCAATCACAACATTAAATACTATCTAAATACCAAAACACTATATTTATTCAAGCTTCTGAAATGTTTCGTTATCGTCACTAATTAACGCGTCGAATTTCACTAAAGAACAAATTTTAATTTTTCTATTAACAAAACTCTCTTGCGTTCCATGGCAAATATTTTAGTTTCTGAAACATTCATCATAAATTTTTTGCGTCGTATTTTATGAAGTTGTACCCTGGATCTGAGTGTTGTTTAATAACAAAATAAGCTTAACTACATAATTTGATTGTGAACGACGCAGGTGCTCGCGCGCGGAGGAACGACAACAGCGACAAAATGCCCTGATGTCATTTAAAAATCACGGAGAAAAAAGAATGTAATGAAATGCAGTAAGTAAATAAAAAAATGAAATGAAGTAAAAACTTAACGGAAAATACAATTGCATGGGCGACACACAGACACACACACACACACACATATATATAAATGATGTGTGTGTGTGCTTGTGAGTGTGTATATATACGCGTTATTACACAATAATGTTCGTTATTACGCATTCGTTAAAAAAGCACAGCAAGTCGATACAAAAGTGTTAGTCATCATCTTAAATCATATATATTTGTTAAATATTTTGTTTATCTAATAAAATAATCCCTATTATTCCTTTCTTCTTTTTAACGAATAAGAATAAAACTGATATGTAAATATGATTAATAAACTTGGTAAATCTACTGAATACTTTGGGAGCTGGTTATAGAAGTTAATTTTTTTTATTTGACACTCTTGATTTTATAGCGTTTTGTGTGTGTGTGTGTGTGTGTGTGTGTGTGCGCGCGCGCGCGCGCGTGTGTGTGTGGTGTGTTTCAGGTTTTTAAACGTCGCCACTAAAAAGGCGCTCCTATAGCTAATTACCGCATCGCGATTAGACATCAAATAACAGCGGGCTGATGTGTGTTTAACGAAACCAACATTTACAATGTGAATGTGTGTGTGAAATTAATGCACTGACTATGTCGTGACTTGTTTTTGAGAAAAAGGGAAAATAACAGGTCTGATTTCTGCACTATTGCAAGTAGAATATAAATAGCTATTATTATTATTATTATTATTATTATTAAGTAGAATATAAATAGCTATTATTATTATTATTACTACTACTACTACATTACTGCGTGATACTGCTACTACTTCTGATAATAATAATAATAATAATAATAATAATAATAATAATAATAATAATGTGTTTATCACATGAACAGTATAATAAATGAAGCAGTGGAGACTGAGCTGAATGCCTGTTTGTTTGTGTGTCTGTATGTGTATGTGTGTGTGTGTGTGTGTTTGTGTGAACTCGTCAGGGAGCTGCCTGCGTGACTCCGGCTGTAATGTCTGATACAGGACTGAAGGTCTGGTTGTGAATTCCCTAGTCGCTGTAATCAAGAGAGCGCAGAAAGCGTAGAGTCAACACACACACATACACACACACACACACACACACACACACACCCTGTTAATGGTAATTAGGGAAATAAAGGCGGACAGAAGAACACGCAGTTGCTCTAATCAGCAGTGCAGGGTCAGAGCAGCAAAGAAGCAACATTCCCCAAACTGGAACACAATCCGAGCCTGAAGCACTCACTCAGTCATTAATGTGCTCCTGTTCAGGGTACAAACCCCTAAAGAGTGCCGTGCAGGAGGACCGACCAGGCTTGGCAAATGCCATATATATGCATATATGGCATTTGCCAAGCCTGGTCCTCCTATATAAAAGGAGTTTGAGTTGAACATTTATTTTACACAATAATTGGATCAGCACAAATTATATAATATATTATTTATGCATAATTTATAAGTACAATTCTTCAAAAAGCATTTTATACAGTACCGCTGCCGAGTTTTTCAGAAATTTAATTTGAATCCTTATTCATTTCGGTAGGCATAAACTACACCCTTTCATCAAGCTCTGAATTAAAGCAGGTTGCAGTATCCAGGACCTGCTTCACATGAGACTGCCATAAAAAGTTGATCGAGACATTTTTTGGACTTCTCGGGTTACTGGGCTTTTTTCAACCTGTCTGGGTCGAACTGAACTACATAAATCAGCTGCAGTGCTGCAGAGCCTCCATCTCTCTCTCTCTCTCTCTCTCTCTCTCTCTCTCAAGTTCAAGTTCAAAGGTTGCTTTATTATTATTATCACAAATATTAACATTTCTTTTGCCAAAGCTTGGATACAGACTTTGTGAACAAATCAGAATTTGACCACAGAAATATCTCTCATGCTCACTGCTCCAAAACCTCATGTGCACTGTAAGGCCAACCCCTGGCCAAGCTGCCACCATAATCTGGTTCCTTCAGGCATTTAAGTATTTGTCTTTTCAGTATGTTCTGTCTCTGGCATTTAAAGTATCTGGAAGATATTAATCAACAGCCCAATATATAAACATAGGAAATGGGACAATATGGTCCAAAAGATCTGATTAGGATCATCTTCACACATAACAAGAAATATCGAAATAGTGAACAGCTGAACATCTGGGAATGCACTAATGTTCAGTTTAGGTTTTATGAAGAATTCACCATGCTATAGAAATCTACTCCTGCCACTTAAAAGTATTTCTGCTGCAACAGACTTAAATCAATGACCTTGCCTACAAACCCAAAAATGGGCCAGGCCACACTTTCCTCAAAGCATTTATCACCACTCACACCTAACACTTTTATTTCAATTCTATTTCAATTCTATTTTATTACATAATCACACTTTTGAGCTCATAATTATAAATAAATTATTTAAATATTAATTATTATTATTTTTAGTATATCCAAATTAAACAGTTTTCATAATTAGCTTCCAAATAAGTTTTAAAAACAAGAGCATTTAAAAAGCACAAACTAATGACTTGTTTTCTTATGATTGACTTTGTATCTCATAACTATTTATTAAATAATTTCATAAATAAAACATTTTTGAAAATTAAGTAATTGTCATAAGTTTAGCTATGCTTATCATAGCAATGCTGGGTTTGCTTGTTGAACTTGTTGAACTTCTGTTCTTTCTGAAAACCCAAAAAATTGAATACTTGGGGTTTTCTTCTAAGGTCTATGCTGTATAATCTTTCTGCTGCAGATAACAATACGGTTCAAAGATTTAAGTGGAAGCCCATTATTATAATGATTAATGAAACTTCTGCCTAGTTATTCAAATTATCTCTCATCTCATAATTATAACTTAATATTCTAAAATTATTACGTAGCACCCCATGACTCTGTCATGAAATTATTACTTGATAAATCAGAGATATGACTTAATTAAACAATAGACTTTTTTTTTTGAGTGGCAGAAATGCTGTCTTCATCACACTATTACATTCTGAACCTGAGCTAGGTAAACTAACATTAATAAGGCATACAGTATCTGGTATTAAATCTGGAAACATTAAATCTGGACCTTAATTTTCAGCTCTTGAGATGTTTGAATTACATATTAAACATTTCACTATACTTTCAGATAAACTTATGACAGTTCAGAAAAAACAACAAGTGTAAGGTCTGTTACTCACTATGCATTTTATTAAGTACACCTGCCCATTCATGCAATTAACTAATACACCAATCATGTGGCAGCAACACAATGCATTAAATCATGTACAGACAGGTCAAAAGATTCAGTTAATGTTCACATCAAACATCAGAATGGGAAAACAAGTGTGTTCTCTGTGACTTTATCCATCTGATGGTTGTTAGTGCCAGATGGGCTGGTTTGAGTATTTCAGAAACTGATGATCTCCTGGAATTTCCACACATAACATTCTCTAGAGTTTATACAGAATGATGCAAAAAATAAAAAATCACTGGAGTGACGGGTCTGTGGAAGGAAACGCCTTGTTGATGAGAGCGGTCAGAGGAAGATGGCCAGATCAATCCAAGAAGCCAGGAAGGATTACAGTAACTCTGCAAAAATATTATAAAGAATTTAAATAGCACTTATTTAAATAGTGGAAGTTTTTCTTTTGATGCATGTTCTAAATTTTTGTTACTTTGTTCTATTAAACGTAATAGACCTGCAGAAGACCTCTGAGAAGACCTGAGATTTGGTTCATTATACAGTATATATTTCCTTTTATACAAAAAAGCTATTTAGAATTGTCTTATTTTTACAATGCTCTAAAATATTCCCAAGGTACACAAAAGCTCTGTCTGTCCTTTACAATAATTCTTCTCCTTGCTCAGTCTTGGATGGATTATAGAATCTATTAAAAATTCCATTTGCGTCTTGTGAGATCTTCCTATGGTCATGTTTAGATTAATTGGTGGGAAAACTGAAGCTATTTCTTTTTCAGCTTAGGTCTTTTTACACCAGCAAGCATGGTGGTGTAGTGGTTAGCACTGTGGCCCCGCATCTCCAAGGTCGATCATTCCATTCCTGCATCGGGGTCCATAGGCATGGAGTTTGCAAGTTCTCCCCTTGCATGCTTGGTGGGTACAATAGTTTCATCAGAATTGTGATTGTGCCCTGTGATGGATGGGTACCCTGACTAGTGCCCTGTGTCTCCAGGCCTCTCACAACCCTGTACAGGAGAAGTGGGACAGAGAATAAGTAACTTCCACTTATTGAACAAGGCATGATCCATTGTGGCCATATTTTCATGCAAAAGTCATGTCATGATGAGCCAATCACAGCACTTCTTACTGTCATGTGATCTGTGAAGCAAAGAAAGCTGTGCAGCACATCGACAGCCGCAAGTGGTTTAAATGAGTTCAAAGGGTTTTTGGAGAATGTTGAATTCAAGAAAAGGAAATTTACACTCTGTTACTGCTGTTGCAGTCACTCTAGCAGTAATAAATGCAAAGATGATTAACGGGCTTTGCAAACTGATGCATGTGCTGCGTGTGTAAAGCTGATGTACAGGCTGTGTGTGAAGTTGATGCATGTGGTATGTGTGAAGCTGATGCAGGTGCAGTGTGTGCAAAGTTGATGCACGAGCTGTGTGTGGAAAGCTTTTGGTTATAATCTATAAAAA
Organism: Clarias laeviceps; assembly: GCA_030014305.1. Taxonomy (NCBI): domain Eukaryota; kingdom Metazoa; phylum Chordata; class Actinopteri; order Siluriformes; family Clariidae; genus Clarias; species Clarias laeviceps. The sequence goes on from JAQMYJ010000020.1 coordinate 824,443, forward strand.
TCTTTGTAATTAAAAGATTTTGTGTAAACCAACACTTTTCACTTCATGATATAATTTGCTGCCACTACTTTCTCTTTGACTCACTATAAAATCACAACCAATCAATAATAATAAAAAAAAAAAATCTACTAACATATTATTGATACTAAGTTGCATCCTTAAATTACCACAAACACAACTGCAGGTTGATTTATCAGTTGTGACAAAACTCTGGGAGTGGATTTAGAGCTTTTTGCAAAATCTGACTTCTATACCCCAAACAATTTTGACAAATATTTTAGCATTGGTGCTTTTTAACACCCTCGTCACGCACACAAAACACTTTAATCTCATTTTGCCTGTCAGGTGAGATGCATGAGAAAGACACACCACACCTTCCAAATTGAGCAGGAAATTATTGACACGTCAAAGTGGGCAGCAGGTATGGAATTAGATGAGTAATTATACAGTAATATACCCAGTGGTTCTTCCTGCTCTACAACCACAGAAACAACCAACAATTAAAGCCGATTAGAAACAACTGACCTTCCAGTGTGCATCACATGAATGGACTGTTTGACATGATGTCCTTTTTTCAATACTACAGAAAGAATAGCAAATCTGCTGTTGTTTGCTGTTACAAGATCATTTCTGAAAGGTTGTTAGAGCTCTGTTGAAGAGCTGGTTTTGGGTTTCTAAAAGAAAATTGCATCATTTAACTTTTCATCCATAAAGTTTAAGAAGATTTGATCTTTGATAGAAATAGCAAGCTCATATTTGTCTGATTTTCTCTTGAAGATATTAAGGTTAATAATAAGATCACTGTCAATTCCCTTCTCTTGTAGTCTTCAAGAAATGTATCTGTTGAATAGAGTGTGTAATTCTTCTACTCTGTCTTGAAATTTTTGGCTGTATCACCATATGAGCACTGAGCACTGATGAGGCACACGGTTCTAATGTGAGAATATAATCTTCAGGGCAATATATTTCAGGATGAGTATAGTGTTGATGTTCTTCTGGGTTTGGGAGCTTGTTTAGTATTCATTGCATTCCTAAATTCCATTTTCTTTAACACAGATTCTCAGCATGTATTCATTCTCGTGGATGCCAGATGAATGGCCCAAACTCTAGTCATTCAGCATAACATACACTTTGATGGTGCTGTTTTGGATAGCCTTTTCTAGGTCTTACTTTGAAGCAGGACTTCACTGAAAGCCTTTGCCACGAACCCAAGTGCTCACAGAGCTCTGGCATTGATGAAATGTACTCTTCATCCTCCCTGCCGTGTAATGATAGCGGCTTGCATTCTTTCAATGCCCACAGGAGGAGGTCCAGAGTGTAAGGCTTTATTGTAACTGTTACTGTTATTGCACTTCAGTCTTTGCGGTTGTCCAAGTATCTGTGGACACCTGATCAAACCAATATGTGTTTTTGAACATCTGATGTATTCTCCTTTTGCTGATATATTAACCTCCACTCTTCTGGGAAGGCTTTCTACTTGATTTTGGAAAGCACGTATTGTGATTTGTGATCATTCAGCCACAAGAGCATCGGTGTAGTCAGGAACTGATGTTAGGCAAGAGAGCCTGGCATGCAGTCAGCATTTCAATTCATCCCGAACCCTTGGCAAACCATACAGTATCTTCATTGTCATTGACATTCTAGACAAATATTTGCTTCCACTTTGTTGCCATAGATTAAATGCTTATATAAAGAATGGGTATAAAATCCAAATGTCCACATACTTTTGGATGTATTGTGTATTTTGAAGCATAAGAGTACATTGTGTTATAAACTGCAGACAGAAATATGTCTTTTTTGGTTTTGTGTACTGGCACATGCCTTCTAAAGTTTGAGAGCTCAGCACGATTGTCAAAGCCATTGTTGTCTGGCAGATTGAAGCTTTAGTCATTTCTCATTTTCACATTTAAACCAAATAAATGTAGTAAAAAAGAAAAAAAGACATATACATTGAATTACTCTTTAAACACTGATTCCAACTGTTTGACGCATAATTGCAATCCTATTTAATCTTAATAAGCGGCACAGTGGCTTAGGCTTAGTGTCATTCTGCATTTCCCGGTCATATATATATATATATATATATATATATACACACAAATGTTTTTAAGAATTTATGGGTATTTATAAGTATTTTATTAATACCAAATTTCTTGCATGCTGATTTTGAATAGATCTGTTTAAATTCAGTTTGATAAATGAGGCACTTTATTTGGATTGAACAGATAATGTGTTCTCAATTAATACAAATTCAGTTATTATATAGTAGAAATATTATAGTGTAGATGATAACCACTGTTTAAATCAAAATCTTTTGAGCCCTAAACAGATACAGATAGACTGTAGTGGTTACACCCAGGAGGACTGAACAGATCCTTATTCTGGCTTCACGACAAAGCAACGTCAAAATTTTTTCTATGATTAAATAAATTATGAACATATAATTAATGCAGGCTCTTCAATGTGTACCACGAGAGTGTATAATAAACAAGACGAATGCTTACAATGTGAGATAGCTGTCTTTTCCAATCTGTCTCACATCAAGGACAATAAAGCAACAAAAGACACAATTACAGCTCACAAGAAGCAGATCCATAGAGCAGACAAGGAATGTCCTTGAATCAAAGAACATCCCAATCACGTCAGACAAAAAAGGCACACAGGCAAATGTACACAACAAAAAGCTCATATAAGTGCACAGTGTTTTAGAAAGACAGGCACCCATTGTAAGAACATTAGGTTAAAAAAAAGATTCACAAACAATGAACAGTGCCTATGCTGTCAGAGGGAAAACACTGTAGGTGCCTCCTCTGTTAAACAATTTTAGATTGCTCATTTTCCTTTCCTTTATTTTCCTTAATAAAAATATTTATTGCCTTTTGCTTTTTAGGAATTAACTTAGGAATTGGCAAGATGATGGGCTTAGACCAGGCCATGTGTGTACAAGCAACACATGCCAGAACATACTGCTTATATTAGGGCTTAATGATGTGATGAAAAAACCCTCACAATTCTCAAAGACATCTCTATGATATTCATTATGCATCACAATATAATGGTTTGTAAATAATGGACTGACAATACAGTGGCATTCCTTTAAAAACTCATGTCAACAGTATTTGAAATTATTTTTTATAAAATAAATAAATTGGATTAAATAAAGTACATCATATCAAGATCAACTCTCTGCTTTTGCTCAAGTTGTAACTATTTTAACAAATAAATAAAAAGGCATGGTGATCGATATACACAATCTCTCAGAAATATGCATTGTTTAATTATTTAGCACAGTAATGTTATTATACTCTTGTACACTGACATGCTAATAATGTGTGAAGACTTCTATCCGTTACCTTCTTTACTGAAATATACTAATTTTTAACATGCTGATCTGTTGAGGAGAAAAACTCTTCTATTCTCCGCCCAGACGAGGTTCGGCTCTAAAATTCTATTAAACTCAAATCTACTTATATAGCGCTTTTAATAATGGTCATGCTGTTTTTCCAAATAAAATAAACAAGGGGAAATTACTTTTCAAAAATGTGAGGAACTATGTATAAGGATGAGCAAGTCGAGGGTGACGGTGGCAAGGAAGAACTCCCTATGACGACGCCAGGAAGAATGGGGGATAGTGTCAGAACTGTTTGTCCGGCACATCCCATCTGTAATTGATCGGATTGGGATTTGGGGAGTTTGGCGGCCTAGCTGGCAGTCTTGGGCTCTTTGCCTACTAGGCTCCTTGGATTTTAAACTCTTTAAAAACAATTTCAAAACTCAAACAAAAACATTATGAAGCAGATTCAATTAGCTCACTAAACAACCTGATAAATATTTAAATAACAAAGGCAACAACTTGAAAGAAGTTAATTGTGTTTTACTTAATTTTTTTTTATTTAATCCTTTTTTTATTTACATGTATTTAACATGTAAAAATATATAAAATATATGTCTGACTGTATTACATATATGAAATCTCAAACATAACGTGAAACATATCATTACTTGATGATAAACAGAAAAATGAAAAAAAGAACCATTACAGTTTTCTCTGTTGATTCAAAATGTATAAAATATACTGAATGAAAAACAGACAAGTTCTAAATATTTTACCAGAGAACCTTCTGTCCAACTGAAGGTTAAGTCTGACTTATGGAACCAGAACCCATAAATTATTCCATATCGCTTGTGTTAAACACTTTGCCCAGTCTATTGTCTTTCCTGATAATAATTCATACTGTAAGAGACAAAAATGTATAAATATGCCATATCTCATGACGCCTCATATAATAACCATATAACCGTCAAGCTGTTTGACTGTTGCACATTTTCAAGTAAACCTCAAATTTCAAATCAGTGTTTGTGAAATCCCTCAATAATAAATGTTCGATAAAGATTTTAGAGCTTAGTGTTAGATAAATTAACAAAGACATTTACAGGAAAATTAAAGCAACAGAATATCCTTAAAAGAGGACATCAAACTTAATGTGAATGAAACCCGTGTGTAACAAACATCACACATCAGTTAGTTCAAACTGAGTAATCTGATTGGACGACACCACTCCACGAATGGTGATGCAGTGAGTAACAGCATTGGGACGTTTAACTATATGCATCCCTCTGCGTCTAAAATGTTTAATAATCATTCATTACACAAACTGTCGGTGGCAGGATGGGTGAAAGTGGGTCTGTACGTTCTACAGTATTGAAGAGAGAGCAGCTGCCTGCCAAAACTCCCATTCAAAACCTGTCACAGAAGCACTTTCAGTGAAAAAACAAATAATGTTTCATTCTAAACAAAAGTTTGTCTACTTAATAATTGCCTCCAAGTCATTACAAATCATCTCTGAACCATTGCTCTGAAAGTTAACTTTCCCAAATTCCTCTCTTACCACAGATAAAGGGTACTACCCGGTGTGTGGAATAAGTGATTGTACACGCTACACAGTGCATTAGCTTTGTATTTAATGCTATTTGGGATTCTTCCAGAAGTTAATGGAGCTGATTTTCTAAAGCTGAAATATAAAATAAACCTTGTAAGTTTCTCAGGACTGTCAATCACCTCTATGGTTTATTCTACTCACCTTTGTCTACACAGTACCAGTAAGATCACGGTCAACCCTGTTCATAACACTTGCTAGTTGGTCACCAGCTCCACCAGTCGCGGTTAGATGTTTATGCCAGGCATGGAAGGAAAGTTTTGGTGGAAATAACTGGTCAAATAAACAAATCATATACTGTTGATAATAAAAGGTTTTCATGGAACTGTTGCATAAAAGCAATACCACACTAAAGGTGGTGTTGTACTGAATAACAACACAGCTGGGATACCTTCTGTCCTTTTGCTGCACCCTTGGGCCCATGACTGCATCACAGATGTGCTGTCATTGAGTACAACAGCATTGCCTCTCACGTGATATTGCTTAAGTATTTTGTTGGAGTCCTTAAGCACATTTTTTCCCCACACCCTCCACCATAATAAACAATATTAAAACTACCATTACTATTCATAATCAGGCCATATTGATAGAAAATTATCTATGGGTCATGGGTAGTTTCATACGGTGTGTGTGTAAAGCAGGAGACTAGACCTCGCCACTTGCAGTAGCTGTGAACAGTTCTCTTTCCTGACCCTCACTCATCTTTTCTACAGTCACTCTCTCCACATTAATATCTGTGCAGTTTGTTTGAATGTGTGTTTCGTTAACTGTTGCAGCTGGGACGGGGCTTTGTATTTCCGCACCCTCTTCTCCTTGTGCTTCCAGGGATTCCTGATCTGTTCCGAGCTCAAGTTGCAGCATAAGCTCCTCCAGCTTGTGTGCCTTGCGCAGCTCGTTCTGCTGGATGATGGCGCAGAGGTGTTCAGTTAGCTGCTCCTTAATCTCAGTCTTCTTGTGCAGGTCAAGCTTGGCTCCCACATACTCTGCCTCAGCTTTTTCCAAGCGCTTCCTGAACAAATGAAAAGCATGAACACCATGAACTTCATGAAATGTCAGTGATATTTAATAAAAGGTCTTAATTGGTGTTAAATTCTAAAGTATTTAGATTTGTTTTTGCAATATTTTCTTATCAATAATAAGCAAATGGTATACTGTAAAATTTAATATTTAGGTGTAGCTACGTATTGTACAGAACGGTAGACACAGAGGGAGAGGGGGGTGGGGCTGTGAGATTATGTGAGCGGAGAGATGCAATCACTGGCAATGCTTCTCAGAAGAAACAGGTAATTTAATGCAGCATCAAACTATACTGATAAAAATGCTATAATGCTACAGTTAGGTCCGACCAGGTAATGTGATTGGATGAGAGTGGTGATAAATAGTAACAGCACTGGGACATTTAACTACATGCATCACTCTACGTCCCAAGTGTTAGGTCGGTATAGTCTGCAGTACTGAGGAGAGAGCAGCTGTCTGGCTAAAACCCTTAGTATCTTAAAATGTTAATACACCCCCACCCCTAATGTGTCCTTGTGTGGCCAAAAATGCCTCCACAACCTAACTGAGCTACTGTGTGCTTGTGTGTGTGGACAAACATCAACCACTTGTATCACCGAGCTGAAAACCACCTAATTAATAATTTACTTTAACTCTTCCACTGAAGAGAAGTGTTAAATTACATTAAATTTGTAAAACCCACTTAAACATCACCACAAACCATTCACATCTCCACTTCTCCATAGTCAACACAGTGTTATGACTGAAGTCCTGAATTAAAACAGGATTGATACCATGCTATGGAGTACTCCAGACTGGCCTGCTCGATCAGACTCCTGAGGACACCAATATCACTGGACACAGAATCATCCACAGCCTGGAGCTCCTTTTGAATTTTCTTCAGTTTTATTGCTTCAGCTTGAGTCTGCTTAGATCTGTAGAAACATGGAGTTCAGTTTAAAAATGCCTGCACATTCAAGCACATTAAGGAGAAATAGAACAGAGAAAAATCTTTAAAGATTCACTCATACTTTTCAGCAATGGTCTTAGCCAGGAGGGCTTTGGCTCTTTTATTCTTTTCTTCCATCATTCGCTGCTCCCACTGAAGCTGCTGCAGGCGGGTCTTCTCTCGTCTAAAGCAATTAAATTAAGACCTTAAAAAATCTGGTTTATCACATGACATCTGCATAAACACACAGTAGGGGTTATATCTATTCTTTGCATTATAAGCTAGGAAAGATGCATTTATGTGGGAGGTGCCGGAGTGTGATTCTGAAAACACTGCAGCTTTCATTGCTCTAGCATACTCAAAGCAAAGACACTACTGGTAGAAATGACCATTTTAATCAAGTCAGGCATTTCCTAGCTATACAAGCTCATGTTTTGTCATAAATATTTGAAAATATCCACCATATAAACCCCAATAATTAAATAGCAGCACATTAGAACAAGACTTTTTCTTTTTCCAAATGAACAATAGTAGTGTCTTGTCTTGCCTTAACTGGCCAAAGTGTAAAATATGGGAAGCTCATGCTAGAAAACCAAATCACCACAAACTACCCCTGCATTAGACTTACTAACAATTCCACTTCCTGTTTGTCCAGTTCCTTCACTGCTGCCGCTGGATCTTCTGACTCCAGTGTAACAGGTACTGGTTCTGCTTCTGCCTGTAGTAGCTCTTGCTTTGATACATTGTTTGGATGAGTTCGGCATGGAGCGGGTGCTGGAGCAGGTTGAAGCTGCTGTTCAGGAGACACTGGAGATTCACAGAGAGCTGCTTTCTGTTGAGCAGCCATCTGTAAAGCTTTCTCCCGCTGCAGCTGCTGTCTGCTCCGGTTAGTAGGAGCAGATCTCCGGCCGCGGCCAAATGAAGCAGCTACACTCTCAACTGAAAAGTAAAGAACAATTTAGGTTACTGTATGAAGCAACATTTCTGCATGCCTTTCTATGGTATCAGCCATTTCTGTGTAATCCAGAGGATGAGATTGGCAGGTGCTAAACAGCGATTTACTTCCATTTTCAGGTCTGATTACATCCACATTTGATTTTACTGTAACTGAAACGATAAGTGTTGTCATCCTGTCGCTGTGTCCATAATGCAGTAGCGCAGTCATTCTTCATGGATTTCTGAAAATGCAACTTATTCTACCATTTATCCTGTTCAGGGTCGTGGAAAGCCTTATCCAGGGGACGAGGTGGGATAGACCCTGGACTGGGTGCCAATCCATCACAGAGCGCGCGCACAAATGCATGCATGCACGCACTACTGAATGATTTTCATAGTGTTATCCTACTCTGCATGCCTTTGCACTGTGGGAGGAAACTGGAGTACTCAAAGGAAACCCCCCCTCCCTAGAATTAAGTTATATGATTTAAAGCGATACCGTATTTAATTCTATTCTTTTCCCTCATGGTTAATGTGGTAAATGTTTTAAATAAATAATAAACTGACAGCGTGTTTTTATTGTTTTTGGTGAGCAGACTTGTCTAAACTTACTCGGCTCGCCTTTTTGCTGGATCCTCCGCAATTCCTCTTCCGAAAACCCAGCCCACGAAGCCATTTCTACAAATAGAACACCTTCAGATAAATACTATACCAATTTACAACAATTATAAACCTGTACACTAATAACATTATATTTCTGCTAAATAATAACATGCATTTCAGCTAAAGCTCCGCCGCTAGTCTGTAAACACTCCGCTCAGCCGCCATCTTTGTGTACAGTGAGTGCCACGTTTAGGACCCACTGAGGGACCTGGGACACTGAGGTGTCTTATCACTTTGCCTGCTCAAATATATAAAACATAAAACATCAGTAAATCGTTTTAAATAATAAGAAATTGTTTATTTCTAACATAGAAAGGGTGTAATTAAAATATACAGTACATTTCCTTTTATGCACTAAAGTGCCCAATGTGTCTTTTTTCTATCTTGTGCACATAAGTTATCTAGTGTAAACAGGTCATTCATCCCTCCATCACTCCATTAATTAATTAGTTCATCCATCTATTCATCTATTCATTTATTTACCTCTTCATTTACTCACTCATTGTATATGCCGCTTTATCCTGTGTACCCAGTCGCAGGGGCTTGGAGGCTGGATTTTGGGCACAGGGCGGGGTATTCAATGGACATGGTGCCAATCCATTTCAGGACACACACACACATAAACACGTATATTTGGTAATGCCAATAAGCCTAATCTGCATGTAAATGGACAGGGAAACCCAAGAACCTCTTCACTTTGTTGATTTGCAAAGTATATTTAGAAGATCAATGCCTGTATTGCTTAATTTGAACAGTTTGCTTAGTGGTTAGGAGGTAAGCTATGTGACCAAAATCATAACATTAACACAATATCAATTAGTCAGTATGGTGGCATAGTGGTTAGCACTATGCCAGCTTATTTGTCACCTTGCACCTCCAGGATCTGACTTTGAGTCCTGCCTTGGGTCTGTATGTCATGGTGCATTTCTTCCCATAGTCCAAAGACATGAATGTGTTAATGAGTATGTGTATATGTGCCGTGTGATGGATTGTCACCGCGTCCAGGTTGTAGCCCGCCTTGTGCCCTAAATCCCCATAAAAACTTGTATACAGGAAAAAGCTATATAGATGGTGAGTGATTAACAATTATATAACAGTACAACAATGATAGGATCATGGTCACCCAAGGGTCATTTATGCCTGTGAGGAGCAAAGGTCAGCCCATCAGGTCTAATCCCACAGAAAAGCCAATGTAGCACAAATTGATGATAAAAGTTAATGCTGGCTATGATAGATGGGTACAGAACACCTAATGCATCATAGCTTGTTGTGTATTAAGCTTAGCATGCAAAGAGTTCAAGGTTTTTGATTCTGTCTGATGATTCCCCAGATCTCAGCCCAATCAAACATCCATGGGATGTGCTGGACAAAAAAGTCTGATTAATTGATTCAGCTGAACGGAAGGTTATGTTAAATCAGATAACTACTCTTTACAGCCATAGTAAGCTGAAAAACAACTCAATATGAACATGTTACATCCTGAGAAAGACACGGTACAACAGTAAAAGACCACACTGGGACCCACACATTTGAAAAAAAAAAATAAAATGTCATCTGGTCTGATGAACCTAGGTTTCTGCTATCACATGCAGGTGGTAGGGTCAGAATTTAGTGTCAGCTCCTGAGTGGCACACCAGAAAAGCTTTTAGGAGTTTAGTATTAATCACTGTGGGTTGAAGTTGTGTGAACTAACGGCAGCTTTTTATTTTTGGACTTAATATAAAGTTCAAATAAAAATAGTTGACTTTTGGTATATTATTAAAAGATACTTTATTACTTAAGATTACTTCAAAGAAATTAGTTTTGCCCTGACTTGATTTTGCATCAGCTATGGAAGCTGTTGCTGTGACTGACAGTATCACTGGTTGTTTAAGTGAGGATAAAGACTGTCACCTAGGAGGCACCTCAGATTGTGTGAACTGAATATACATATTTTCATTTGGCACTTCATCCAGAAGGAACGCATTAAAGACACATGAAAATATCAGGTGTGAACACTTGTATGTCTTGGATGTCCACTTGTTATTGGATCACAGAAAAGACAAATGTTAAGCTGTTAACTGTGAACAGCGTCTTTCAGTGTGTCTATTTTTCCTTCTTTTTACAGCCATCCTTCTTATTTATGCTATAGTTTACTGGAGTGACATATGAATCTTGAATAAACTGATCAGAAAGCCCAGCACCAGAAAAAAATGAATTACTGTAATTTGTTTTTAAAATATTGTAATTTATTAACATGATGAATTACATGGTTTCATCTAATTTTCCACTTTGTATTGGATTGGATTATGTGTGTGCTTGAGTCAGACTGTTGGAGTCAGTTGCTAATTTTGTTCAGCTGTTTCTTACTATTGCTCTCTTCACCTTTCTTCTGCTTGTGGCCATAAAGGTTAAAGGTCAGTCAAGGAACAAGCCCAGTGTAAACAGCGTAAAGCCTGCATATGACTTAGAAATGTCAAACAGCCCAATCACATGTAACATTTTACTTTCAGAGGAAGACTCTGTGATTGGGCCAGAAGTAAATGCAGATGTCTGACAGACTCTGTGAGATCTAATGAGCTGTTCACGTTTAGTAGCCTTAGACTATTTGTTCAGTTCCGCTTCAGTAGTCAGTCATTATCACATTGCAATACAAGGCCTTCCTTGACAATTTAGTTCATGAATATGTTAATATATTGTCTTTTTTTTTTAAACACACTTATGTGCCAAGTGTGAAATAACAGACTGGTGAATTGGAAAAGGAATTCAGTTCAATTCAGATCCATCTTGAACATTTGCATTAAAGCCACAATGGAAAAGAACTTGGTCCAACATTTCTGAGACTAAATGTCAAGCACACCTAATTCCTTTACCATAACAATGTGTCATTCAGTAGCACATTTTTGGTGAGCAAAGTTTTATTAGTGGTGAGCTACTGTGGTTGACTGGCAGATGCACAGCATGAAAATGTCAAGAAATTAAGACAGTAGGCTAACACTCTGGGCTTAAAGCAACCGTTTAAATGTAATTTGAAGACTTTAGTTGACAATCACTCATTCAGACCACCAAAGCACAAACTTCTACTGTAAATGTGAAGGCAACAAAGAGACACAGAGTTCAAGTATCTTTTGAACATGTTTCCAACTTTACATTAAGGCAAAGCCCTCCCTTTCTCCCCAATGACATGACTCAGCATTTGAAAAAGGGCCACCTTTTTCAAGTTTTCAGTGCCAGCTGCCAATGGCAACACTGTTTGCTGTCTTAAATATTTTGCATAAGACATGCCTGTTTTCTTAAAGCATTGCCTCATAATGATCACCTATTAATTCAGACATATTGGCAACCACTTTGACAGATCGCATTTGATGTCCTGGCCTTTTTGCCACAAAGGTGGAAGGTTGTCATGACAGCAAACTTTATCCAGACAGGGAACCGGATATAAGAAGAAAAACTACCACCATTATGGTCTCTCTCTCTCTCTCTCTCTCTCTCTCTCTCTTTCTCTCTCTCGCTCTCCCCCCTTACTCATTCTGAGTCACAGGCTGTATGTCAAATTGATGCCTATTTAGCCTGAATGCAAATGATTATAATGGACCTGGGTTGAAGCGAAATTATGCAGAGGCTAATCACGCTTATGTCCTTAGAGTCAGCAGTGTTTAATAAACTACTGTATGATAAAACAAGCAATGAAAATTTTTGTCTGTATAAGAAGAGAAACTGAGTGCACCTCCAGCTAGACATTTAGTCCAATCTAAATAATACCCATCTCTCAGGAGCTTTTTAAGACAGATGCACATTTCATTTATCTGGCGGCCAATTATTTGTAGACAAGCAGTACTTGGACACAGGCAGCAATGTCATGGACAGCAAATTTGTAATGGTTTGAGTAGAATTTCTGTTAAAGTTGGCCCAAAGGCCTGGACAGAACCATGATCAAAATTAAAGCAGAATTCACCCACTGAGGTAAACTGAGCCATGTTATGGGCCAAAAGTTAAAACGTAAGGGGGAGATAGGGCAGTTGTGCGTGAGAGCATGTCCCTTATACTGACCAGGAGGAGAATAAAACATCCAATTTTTAAAGGGAAGGCAAATCTATATATACATAAAATGCCCTGCCTTAGTGGATTGCCCCCTAGGGAGAGATATATTTATACAAGACAAGCATGATTTTATACCACAGGCATCTGTATTAACATAATCATTTGCTTTGCCACTGACTAAAATAACCTAGAGTCCAGTCATGATCTTTTATTAAATGGAGAGACCTTTCTACAAAATATCTAACAAAGCCGCAAGATCTCCCAACACCTCTGAGACAGCGCCAGTTTCACCATCTAAAATTGGAAAAATAGAAATAGAAATAGTTCTCATGAACCTAACATACTGTAGCCTTGTTAATCATATGAGGTGGTTCCCTCAATGCGAAGCCGATAGGAAAACATGATGCATTATGTGCAATACTGCCAAATGACATTCTTCCAGCCAAAAGCAACATATTTCTTCAAACACCAGCCCAGCTGCAAAGTCCAATACCCAGAACTATTTATTACTTGACTAAGGCGAATTCCCATGTGAAATGTCTTGAAGTTTTGAATTATGTAAAGAAAAGCAAAGGGAAGCTCTACTGTACTGGGTTTAGGTGGATATATTTGAAAGCTGGCTGTGTCATTAGGACCAATCAGGAATGGGTATAACTCAAGGGTAATTAGGAAGGAGTCAGCAAAGGCTTAGCGAGTACACATGCTGCCCTTTTTTTGACTTGATGTCATCAATAAAAACACACTTTGTGTAATCAGGCAGGAAACATGTAGGGAAAAGAAACATCCAACTTGCAGAGCCAGCCTTAAGGAATGGAGGGTGGGGGTTAAGCTGAGGATGATTAGGGGTCAGAGATGTCACTGCACTTGGGTTGAACTCAGGGCAAATCTAATGGCTTGTTTAAGCCAGTTGAGATGTTCAGACTTCCCCATACATCTGATCACCTCACATGCATTTGTAGTCAGGACTCCATCTGTGACCCCTGAGCTGCCCATCTGCAAAGAGTTTATGTTGCCCAGACAAAGTCTATATGATGTCATGCAATGATTAAATATAATTTTCTTAAATTTTCTTTGTACTAATTTGTGTATTTTTAAATGATGTTGTATAGTTTGGCTTTTTATTGAAGTGGGAATTTACTGCATATAGAGTTTAATGCTGTATGAAGAGTTTTCAGTGCAATTCTTCTCTCTCTCTCTCATACACACACACACATACACACGCACACACACACACACACACACACACACTGAATGTATTTCTCTGCTTCAAGCCCAGCCAATACCTATCATACTATGCACATTCCACTAATCTCATCACTGAGTGTACTAAAGACCCCCCCTCTCCCCCCTCCCCGCCCCAAACCCGGCAGTTATCTGGCTTTGTGTTCACTAACACTCTCAGTATTAACACTTTGCATCCAAAATCACATTCTTCTCATTTCTGGAAACTTCATTGACAAAGAAAACCAGAACCAGATCATCACTCCTACTCATAGTGAACTGATTGAACAGAACTTCTGGACTAAGCCTTACCATTATCTCTGTGATGATACCAGATGATCTGAGAATGTTTTTTTTTTTTTTTTTTTGTTAAAATTTGTTCAGTCTCTCAGCAAAACTTCTTCTACCTCAAAACAGCAGTACACATCTGGATTTGAGTGACTGCAGCCCAGTGAAGATGCATTGGGCCAAACAAAGCACAAGAGCTCAAAAGTAAGGTTTATAAATGCCCTTTCATCACTGACTTATCCTCTTGTACATTCCTAGAGGGATTCTGCTTGGAACAGTCTTTCAAAGGGAATCTCTCTGCTGTAGGGATCTACACAGGGTTCCTCAAGAAGAATAACCTAAAGAATTACTTGTTCTGCAGAAATATTTTTTAAAGTGAGTGTACATTGAATAATGATGAACATTTCTCAGTATAAAAATGTGTTCAAGTGAAGAGGAAATACCCAAACACCCACTTTGTTTAAGTGAAAAATTCTTGAAATAGCCTGAATTATCTGAATAATATTACCGATGTTTAGAAATCTATTTAGTATTGTTTAATTATACAGAATATTTTTCTATCATGGTATCATAATCTTCCATCCATCCATCCATTCGTTCTGTATATCACTATACCACTTACCTGGTATAGGGTCGTGGGGATCCTGGATCCTTTCCCAGAGAACTTAGGGCGTGGTACACCATAAATAGAGTGTCAATCCATCACAGGGCAGAAGCACACACACTCACACACCCAATCCAACACACCCTATAGGCCTACATTGACAATGCATGTCTGTGGACTGTTAGAGAAGTACCCAGAGGAAACCCATCAAACATGCAAAATCCAGCACAAAGACCTGGGGCAAGATTTTAAACTCTAATACTGGAGGTTTGAGGCCACAGTGCACAGTATTTAATTAATCCTGGTATGTGTTCCATAGTTACATACTACTGTGCTTGGTAGAAGCATGTACTGTACCATACTATAGTACATACCTTTGTACCAGAGTATGTAAAATAGTAAAATAATCTTGTACCATAATGTGGTATATGTACTATATCAGCAAATAAGTACCATGGTACTATCAAAAAGACGCTGGTACTGTACTGTACCCCATACTATAAAGGTATTATCAAAATACCAGAGTACCTATACAATAGAAAACATTCTTATCATAATTCTCAGACATTTTAATTCACTTCAAGCTTTAAATTTTCTTACACTGTTTGCAAATCATTTTGTTGTTTAAAATTTAATTATAATGTATCTCTATAATTGGTAAACATACAGTATAAAATAATATCCAAGTCAAACAAATCTACAGTATATCAAGATTAAAATTCGTAACTGAAAACTCTAGCAATGCAAGTAATTGTATGCTTGCTTTATTGTAAATTTATCACAGAAAATACTAGATACCTTTGTTTATCCATCCATCCATCTAGGAACGTCAGTAGTCCAACTGGTTACCGCGGAGGTCAATTGAGATCATTGTACTTAATCCAATTACTACTACTGTGGTAGGACCTCTGGTCAACATGCACACACTCATTCACATACTACATGCAATTTAGGAACACCAACTAGTCTAATCTGCATGCCTTTGGGCTATAGGAGGAAACTGGAGTACCTGGAGGAAACCCACCAAGCACGGGGAGAACATGCAAACTCCATGCACACAGAGGCAGGAAACAAACCCTCACCCTGGAGGTGCAAGGCAACAGTGCCACTAAGCTACCAGGCCAATCAAAATTCATTCAATGGAATAAAATTCATGAAATTAAGATTTTTGTTTATTTGTTTATTATGCCATTTTTGCTGCAATAGCTTTCTAGTTCTCTCTTACTGAAATTCTTAAATGTAATGACTCACAAACCAAAATTCATAATAGATACTGTACATACAGTACAAGTCCTATATCAAGTACAGCTAAAAAAAATATATTTTGTTTTATTCGTCTATAATTTATCACTTTTTCCTGAGCCAATAGTTCCAGTGTTGATGCCAACTGTCAGTGTGAGATACTCCAGTAAAGCAAATTTGGCCTGTGTTCCACATGATTTTCATTGAAAAAAATAAATGAATAAGTTGAATCTAAAATCTCTACAGCACCGATACAGTACACTTCATGACTCCACTTCATGTACAGGCTTCAAATTTCCAGTCCTCCTACAGTACCTGTCTGTAAAGATGAAAATCTTTTCTCAGGGATTGTCTGACACACTTGGTATTGTTTTCAACTATTATGGAAAGAAGGATGATCTAAGCACTGTTGGGATACAGGATATGATGTGTCATTAATGATCTTAGACAGATGCGCAGAGGCTTTTTCACCTTTTTGATCTGCCACATTAGTGAAGTTACTGTCTGATTGGCTCATGTCTTTTATGTCTTTTTCTCTGTCTCTCACTCTTTGTGTGTTTGAGTGTGTGTGTGAGTGTGCACATCTGGACATAATCTGTACAAAGGAGGAGGAACAAGAGAGAAAATGAATTCCGTTCCCCATTGTCAT
The DNA here is from genome assembly GCA_030014305.1 of Clarias laeviceps. NCBI lineage: Eukaryota > Metazoa > Chordata > Actinopteri > Siluriformes > Clariidae > Clarias > Clarias laeviceps. The sequence continues at coordinate 840,948 of JAQMYJ010000020.1, forward strand.
CCCTGACAGTAACGTGAAGAACATCACAGATGAAAAAGTAAGAAAAAAGAATCAGGATCAACTTGAAAAACTTTTAAACGAAACTTTTTGCTAAAGTCTATTTATCATGGGTGCTTCTGTAATAAATTTACATTCCATAGTGTCAAACATATGAAAAAAATAATCTCTCTATATCTTTCCTGAGAGCTGCTGGTTAAATCTCTTGCTTGTTTAAATTGGATGAAAAGCTAATCTCAGATTCTACAAATATTTTTATTCCTAATTTGACACTAGACCGAAAATCCAATTAAATGACGCAACATTTCCCTTCATAACACAATAATTCATCAGAGAGCTTATTCTTTATGTAAACACAACTGGAGCACTTTGTTAGTGTTTGCTTAAACCAGACATTATGGATTGTGTGATTCACTGTCTGGCTGGTGGACTAACAGAGAAAACATCCTGAAAAATCTTAAGAAAAAAAGGGTGCTTAAATCTCACTAATATAATAACATTTTCTTGCTTAATCTGTTACACGGGACAATAAATGTAGTTTTAAATCTCTGCAAATCTTTCACATCAATAGTTCTTTCTTTTTCTGGCATCCAAACTTCATTATGTCAGCTTCTTGGTTAAATCTTTTATTTGGACCATATGCTATTCATTGGACTACTGGAAAACAGTGGTGTGACATTTAAATATTTTTAAAAGCTTGTAAGAATAACCAGTTCAGTGATAGTAGACTTGTGGACTGCGACATAGTGTAGTAAATTTGTTTATAGGAAAAACTGCAGTTTTGGAGATCCTTGTAAATTTTAGACTTTAGGGTGAAACGATTGCTCTGTACACTGAGCAAACATGAAGATCTGACTTCAGTCCAAAACCAGAAGACGCATAATCATAACATGAAGAAAGCAACAACAACAATGTTATGAACCAAAATAGACTGAAAAACCATCTGATCTAAGTATTAGGCAAATACAACCCTAGACAAACAACAACATATAAGCTTTTTTCAGTGTGACATTATTTATGTAACAAATATGTAATGGAAAAGAAAAAAAACATGTAGCCAATACTAAATACAATAGGATTTAATAGGGTTAATAGTTAATATTAATTAATAGTTAATAGTTGCAGCAAGGTGCTGCTAATCATCAGACTTTCGATTAATTGATCATCGGCTGGTGGACATAAGAAGTGGTCTAACAGAAGCAATCGTTGCTGCACATCAACCTGGAAAGGGTTATCCAAACAATTTGGAGTTCAACATTCTACAGTAATCTTCCAGAGTATTCTAGACGTAAATGTGCTGCCATCTCTCCAACAGCTAAAACTCTAACATCTGAAACACACCAGTAAATCTAGATCAGAATGGCTAAAAAATAAAATAATTAAGATTTTGGAATGGTCTAGTCAAAGTCCAGAACCTTAAGAGAGCTGTGCGTAAGAAAAAATCTCAATGAACTGAAGCAATGACCAAAACAATGTGAGAGACTGAGAAAGTCATACAGGAAGCGACTACTTCAAGTTATTGCTGCTAAAGGTGGAGCTACAAGCTATTGAATCGGGGGGCAGAAAATGAAAACCCATGCATGTTGTTTTAGTCAAGATCTTTATAATTATTCTACCATCATCACTCAACGAATTTTGGCCCATAATCTGTTAACTACTAATACCCCTATTAGTGCGCGGTGGCCGTAAGTACGATTCATCGTGATTCACCGCGAGTTTTGGCGTTGTGATTACGTATTCATCTTTCCACGCTTCGTTCCTCGCAGAAGCTCACGAACCTTGCAGAACTTTGTGGAACGTCGGCCAGTCACTCGCGGTGGCTCACGGTGCCTAACACCGCTTCTCACCGCGAGTCAAACCGCACAGGTGAGATAGGGGTATAACAGCAGAAATAACAGACGGGGGTGGGTTATCGGGGGCGGGGCTTGTAGGACATCCTTCACACACACAATAACGGAATCACTGCTGTCTGGCTCACGAATTACATAAATTGTCTGAATAACGGATTACGTTTTTGAAAATATAACTAAATAACAGTCCTTAAATGGCAGACCTAACGCGTTAGATTACACGTTACATTAAAAAAAGTAATCCAAGTACTTTGTAACGCGTTACACTCAACACTGCTGATTTCCTTCTCGTGCCTATGACCTCATCACAGCTGTGCTGCTATTCAGCACAACAGCATGACCTTGAGTATAATATTGCTTAAATATATCATATTTGGTTTGTCGTGTTAATTTTATGATAAGAAATTGTAGATAAATTTGACTAGATTTAACTTATATTCACTTTCTAAGACTTTTTTGCAGTGCACCAGAGAACGCTGATCCTCAATCTGCTCAAGGTCTTGTCCATTTCATGCTGTAAAAGTCTGATTCCAGTACTTGCTGTACCTACTCAGATTTTCTTTTAGCAATCACTACTGAGGTTGCTGTTGCAGAATCTTGTTGATCCCCAGTTTGACTAGCCAAGCCATCTTTCAGCGCAGGTTTGTGTTTGCTTTCGTGTGTGTTGGTCTAAAAGGAGTGGTGTCAGGCTACACATCCCAACCCCAACCCACTCTCCTCCAGCTGTTGGCGTGATGCAGAAGTAAACAGAGGTGTTGCTATGGACGCCTGGCAATTGAGGCCCTCCAGTGGCATATTGTTCAATGAGCTGAGGGGTATGGAACTATGGGTACCAGCCAGGCAAAGATCACATGCTGCAGGTATTTCTCTCTGTCCTCTCACTCAGCTGTCTACTAAAAGCCCATTAATGAACATCTGGTCATAATTATTGAAGTGTAAGCATCAGCAGGATGGAATTGGCCAACTTTCAAAACCACTCTCTCTCTCTCTCTCCTTTTCTCTGTGTTTTTCTCCCTCTCCACTCCGAGATCTACAAAGTACCATCCCCCAAGGCCTAAAATAGTTTATATGGGACTGTTTAATGCATTTATTTCAAGAAAAAAATTCAATTCCAGCACAAGCCACACCAGTGTGCTCATTGATATGGGCTCACAGCCCTACCAGACATCATATTTACTGAACTGCATTCTGTTGAAACTGCCATGAAGTGGAATGCAGTGACTTGCATATGTGCAGTTTAAAAGCACCATCCACCATCACACAGGTACAGTACACACTCACACTACACATCATGGGTGATTTACTGCTTCCATTTATTTTATGAAGGTAATTAAAGATGTGCCTTTTTTGCATAAAAAAAAGCAGCTTGTGTGTTTTGTGGATGGTTTACTGTGAGCATGAGAGATGTTGTTGGCTTTTTACAAGAGGCCACAGGGTTTCCATGATGTGTCAGGAACACAAATGGGGGTGTTGGTTTGCAAGAGAGTATGCACTAAATAATGCCTGTTTTTTTTTTTTGTCTTAACCCTAGGTTGACATCAGGATAAAAGCAAGTTAACAATAAACTAGATTAAACATAGTATACTGTGAAAGGTGGCATTAGGAGCTTTTTCATAATTATATACCAGTAGGTGAATTGAATAACATTGATTATCAATTAGGTACCTATTAGCTGGTTACGGGATTTGGGCACCCACGGCTCAGGAAGCAAAAGCCAGCCTGTCTGGTCTGATCTCATGGAAAAGACAATGTGATGTGCTGGACAAACAAGTCCTATCCACAAAGGCCACACCCTGCAACCCACAGCACACAACTCACATCTCCTGGTGACAGACACCACAGCACCCCCACCCCAATGCTCGAGAGATCTTGTGGAGTCATGCCTAAGGGGTCAGAGCTGCCCCATTGGCACAAGGAGAAACCCACACATTACTGGGCTTAATGTTTTGCGTTTTAGTGTTATGGCTGATTGGTGTACCTCCATCACAATATTCTAGTCTCAACAGATTTCAACAGAAAGAAAATAGTAATAAAAGTCAACAATTCTGTATCAGAGCTCTCCTGAAACCTCCTGAAGTTACACAAACCTGACTTTTCATCAATTCAATTCAATTCAATTCAATTTTATTTGTATAGCGCTTTTAACAATTGTCATTGTCCCAAAGCAGCTTAACACA